>JAVSCE010015132.1:0-20008 GCA_032199065.1 Smutsia gigantea | reverse complement strand
TTTAATCCTGTTACTATATAGCGTCCAGCAGAGTAAAGTTTTCAAATTGTTTGAGATACAAGCAGCAAATCAAATTGACTAGTATTAAGTAAGAAAGAGGCAAAAAGACTTTAAGTAAAAATTCTGGTGTCGAAATGAGAAAGGTGACAGTAAAACGTGTGTGTGTGGGCTTGTGCGTGAACGTGCACGCTCGTACACATACACACTCTTGAGGAGAGTACGCACTAAGTTGTAAAAGGCTTGAAGGGAAATGGACCTAATGAACTTATTTTACTAGAACCATTCAGGTAGTAGGAATTTCTAACAACCTTAAATTCTTTCCACAGTCCTGGTCTAGAACTGTTATTTTGTTTTCCCTATCAGAAAAATGTCCCTTACTCCTCTGTAATGTAACACCAACAAATTTAATAGGTAGGATTTATTTTGGAAATGGAACTTCCAGATAACATTTACTTCAAAAATACTGTTTTTAGATTTTAACAAAAGTATATACACATGGTCACATTATAATCAATCTAGACATTAATAAGCCTGTGTATGATTCAAGAAATAAAAAAGAATTAGCTATGATTTTAGAATCCCTATGGCAAAAAGGCTCCTTATGACAGCTGACTTTATTCCTAGCAAGTCCTTAAGCAGTTTCACCGAGGGATGCTTAAACCCCTTTTTCAATAGTTTAGACATAATTCCTATGTTACTATTTCTCTAGACTTAATGACTTGAATCACATTATTGATTTAATCCAACAAATATTTATTGAACAAATATAGTGTTTAATTATATGGAAAGTGTGACCTCTTAATTATCTCTAAATCATTACTATTAGCTAAAATAGTGGCTCTGAACATCAGAATCTTCTAGGTAGCTTTAAAATAAATCCCAATTCCCGGGCCACACCTAGTTGAATATAATAGGAATTCCTGGAGACAGAACCCAGGCATCAGTATTTTCTTAAGCTCCTCAGATGAGTCCAATGTGCATCCTACAGTTGGAAAACACATCTCTTTTGTTTATAATTTCTGCATATAGTAACCCAACACCTCACTTGGGAATTTGACATTTATTGTGCATTGGTGTCTTGGTTTAAACCTCAATTTTAACTGGTTGTTATATAAGAGATCTGAATTAGGTTTTTTTTTTCCTCTAACCTCCTCTCTTAAATGAGAATAAAAAGCAGAAACAAAAACTTCCTCTCAAAGTTTACAGGCTGAATCTAAAATATGTGATAGATTGAGTTTAACTGTTATTTGTTTGAAGTCTGAACTTTGTGCCCCTGATTCTGAAAAAAAGATGAAGGATGCAAATAGCGTTAAAGGCAGAATTGGAATTAGAACCCATAGTTTATACAGCATGACATGATATTCCACAGAAATAAACTCATAAATTTATTTACTTCATACATTTATCAGTGTTTGATAGAGGGATGAATCAGGGAAAAAACTGCGAAAAGAGGAGAAGTAGAAATATAGCTAGACTTAATGGAATTGAAGTGGCAAGCTTAAAAACCTCAGAAAGAAATGTTTACGCTCAAAGTGCACTGTTTTCCTCGTCAATTTATGGCTGCATGTTCCTAGCTTGCACTTAAGGCAAGGAATGGGTGTAAATTTGTGTCAGAGCAGTTAAGTTTTTCAGGACTTGGTACAAAATTGAAAGATCTACAGGCACCTGTTATTCTGATGGAGCACTGCTTTGTTTTTTACGCCAGTCCTCATCAGTGAATCCAGCTTTGCTAGTTTCCTGTCTGAAAGCTTAAACTTTGGAATATCTCAATATATTTTAGGTTAATCCTACAAATCATTTGTTTATGTATAAAAAAAAGGTACAGTTCTTCATGATACAATGTCTGAGGAGGACAATTTATTTCCCTTATGTCCATGGATCATTTATTATTATTCAAGATGACTCATAAGAAATAAGATTGAATCCCTTCCTGTGGTCAGTTGGCCTGATTAAGCCTCTGCATGAGGAAAAAATAAAATGTGCGAGTCCGAATCCTGGCTAGGAACCTTAGATTTTTTATTTATTTTTTTGCTCTTTAGCGTGTAAGTGTAATGTTTGGCACTGCCCTGGAACACTGAAGTAATATTTTTCTCACAGTCCTTGTGATTTCCTTATCAGTATAAATACTCAGATGATGTTCAAAAGGAATGTTTTTCCAAGCAAATATTATTTTGAATAGTTATAGAAGTCTGTGTACTTTGAGAAATAGCTTATACAATCCTGAAATTAACAGTAACAGAATTCAGACACACACATAGACACAAAATGATGTGGTTGGGGTCAAGTTCATGTCAGTATTTCAACGGTTTTGATAATTGCAGGGTTACATATTATTTTTCGTCACTTTATAAAAGAGATGTATGTGAAAAACAAGTTGAATGATATTTAAAGTGGATTTGTTACTGTAACATCAAAGAGCTATGATAACTGACACCCAGGCCCTCGGTGATCTGGTCTCTGTCCATCTCCCCAGTGTCCTGATGGGCCATTTGACCTCTCATTTCCTCTACGCTGTGCTGTTGTTGAGTTCCTCCCATGTTCCACGTTCTGCTCCCATTCTGCCCCAGGGTTATCATATGCCCTTCACCTGAAACATTCACTGCCCCCCCCACCCCACCCCACCTCTGTTCCCTTTTCTCACTTTTAAGAAAGAAATTTTCCTCCTTCATCTCATAGTATAAAGTTACTTCTTTGGAAAAGCATCCTTTGGTCCCCAGAGCAGGTTTATTTCCACTGTATTATGTGCTCCCTGCTACTTACATTTCTCCTTTGTAACACCTGTCATGAGTGAAAGTGTCCACTTAATTGTTTAACATCTTCTCCCAACTAGACTGAAGGCTTCATGAAGAAAGGGACTATACTACACAAGGCATTTCTGAATGATGATATTAATGTTCTCCCACTGATTTCAGTTTTCCTCCCAAATGTGGGGTCTGTGAAGGCAAGGCCCACATTATTCTTATTCACTGCTCCGTCCTTAGCCATTTGGTGCAGCATCTGGCTCATGGTGTTCATTCAATGAATGGCTGGTGAATGAACAGATGAATATATGGGTGAAACAGAACTTTTAGTATGGTGAAGAGTTATCTGTTTAGTTTTACCTGTTCTACCAAGTCTTTTAATTTCATATATTAGGTTTATTCTTTTTTAATTTCCAGTGTTTAAAATACATGCTTCTTAGGTATATTGAAAAGAGGCCCTTGCAAGTCATGTCAACTTTCAATCAAACTATCTTTTGTAAAATTGAGACTGCAGAACATAATTCAAAGCAGGAATGCTTCATTATTTATAAATTGTGATTGTAACACAATAGCTAAATAGAAAGAGATGGTTGCATATATCTATTCAATAATTACTAGCATTAGAAAGTCAGAATTTGAGACCTAGAACCACCATAGGTTTAATTTAACACAACCAAGACATATTTATAAATAAACACAAGTGATAAGTGAATTACCCAAGGTCACAAAGATAATTAGTGGTGGAAGGAAATTTTAATTTCCATTTCCTGACTTTTTTTTATATTGGACAGTACTTGACTGTTTTTCTACATTTGAAGCATTAAATTTGGAATGAATGTGAGGCTACGCAAGATTTCTTCATTTCTCTTCAGTGCAATAAGAAGACTGGAATAAAGGCTTTCGGCAAGCAAACACAGCTACTAGAAACACCACCAAAGAGCTTTACATTGCTTTCACCATGATGTGCCATCCGTATCTGCCAGTTTTTTTCTTGGATCTCAAAATGGATAAGTGAACTGTCTCTTACTGCTAACTTGCCGCACACATCTGTATGAGTGATTTGCCTGGCAGCCCTGAAAATGGCTGGCCCTCTAGGTAGAGCTGTCTTCTGTGGCAGGCCCATAACTCTGTCTTTCTGATCTTGGCCCACAGAATGTGGTTGAACCATGTGAGTTTTTTATACCGTACGATACTGGGACCCTGGCATCAGAGTTAGCAGAGGTCCAGTTCGAATCATGTGTTATGCCACTCAACACTGGACACTCAAGGTGTCCTCTGGTATGTGACAGTAGGTGTTTGGAAGGTATTAGAAGTCATATAAGCCAAATTGGAAACAACTCATGTTTACATTTTAATACCTTCTGTATTTTGCCTGATAGAGGAAATTATAGTAATAACCATGCTTGGTAGGGGCCAAAATCCAGACATGTGAACAGGTTTGGGGAAATACTGAGATCCTTGAAAAATTAGCACAATGTGTTTTGGAAGCAAATACCTTAAAATCTCTTGGACATGGATATGACATAATACATTAGAACACTTTGTCCCTGATTTTCTTCCCACTAGAAATGGGAAATTATGCAGACAGAAAACACATAACCTGTGTTGTAGAGGTTGACAAAGAACAAAAGATTTAACAAGATTTGGTTGGACACTGGGTCATAGACCCTAAAGATACCCCAGATCACTGTCAATAAAGGAAATCTAAGTTATTGGGGAAATGCCACAATTGGAAGGGAAGTGCAAGCACCGTTCTCAAAGAACTATTGATTCTTTGCTTTGGGGCTGTTCATTTGTTTAAGACTAAATGTGCACACTACACCACAGAACACCAAATCACCTTGGAGCTGCTGTCTCTACAGTGGCGTGACAGCTAATAGAGACAGGCTGGCATTTTCTCCTGAAGTCTTCTATCTTCCTTTAGTGTCATTGAACAAGGGCTGCTGAAGTGTCAGAAAAAATATTTATTGCTCTTCCATATGTCACTGTCCACCTGCCAGTGACATGTGTACTCATCAGTCAAATGGAAACTACCCACCATGTTTGATTTGCTGCAGTGGAAGGAAATCTGTTTGTGGGTCCCTATAACATAAACCATTTTGCTAGAGATTAATGCTCTGATTTGCATGCAGCTCATGGGACTTATATCATTAGTTTTCATGATGTATCAGGACTAAATGTAAGAAATGCAACTCTGTTTTTTCTCTGTGGGGTCCTGCTCTTTTTCTTTACCCTCCCTAACCTTTTAATTAACTTTCCCTTTCTTGTTTGGTAAAGCATTATTTACCTGGTGCCTTCTTGGGTCCAGGTAGAAGATTAAGTGATTAAGTTTTAGCAGTACAGAAACCATGAATAAAGTCCCTCTTTAGAACACCTGGAAAATGACTTGAATAGCAACAAACTTCTAGTCTTGGCAATGGACTTCTAACAAACATATAATGTGAGAACCAGCAGAAAAGTAAAATTGGCTTTTCTCAATGACATCTATATTCCTTTTATATTCTCTGAGAAGTGTGGAGTAGAAGTTTGCAGAGGTCTCAGGGTTGCTCGATTACAAGAAAGTTTTCTAACAAACTGTAATTCTACTGTACAGAATTCAAAATTTGTATTAAGTGATATTTTTGTGCTGTGAGTAAAAACATTAGGTACATAAGCAAATCTACTTTGACTAGCCACACCTGATTGCTTCATTACTCTCTGTGATGGAAAGGATTAATGACTAGGAACAGCTCTATTTAGTCAGGTGAACTTTCAGATGTGGGAAACAATTTATTCAGATATTTCTTCAATATCCCAATACCTTCAAGAAAGTTCCTGAAGCTTATCAAATTCTATTTTATCAGTGCTCTTGCCACGAATATATTTTTTCTAAGTAAAATAAGAAAGGGTTTTTATTCTAATATACAAAAATGGAATCTTTTGCATTTTTCAGAAATTAGCCAATATATTTATAAAGATCTCACAAAGTTTAGTTAGGTGAGTGAGTGATATGCATCTTGAACATGTATCAATCAGGCCTAAGAGGGGATATATCAGTGATCTGGATGTCTAGAGTGGCCTAAGAATATTTCACGGCCTGACTTCACACAGACACTTGTTGAACTCACATTTGAGACTGGAACTAAGTGCCATTATCATATGGCCAATGAGCCGCATGCTGGACATACCGTCTCTTAAAGCCTTAAGTGTCACTCATGGTGGCCAGATATGGGTCCTTACCTGAATTTTTTACTTTTCACGTGTGCCACCTTGTGGAAGCTTAGTGTAAGACCCCTTGAAGATTATTGTGACCAGTTAGGTCCCAGGGTATTCTGTGATTCTAGAATTTTCGGAGTCATCCTCAGTACAGTCTGTTTAGCCTCAGACCATCAGAAAATGACTCACAGCCAGTATATCTGTAGTCGCATTTGGATAGCAAGTCATGTAAGAGTGGTCAAGTACTTGTTCTGTGAAGTAAGACACACATGGGGTTTGAACAGCTCCACCTTTATTATCTCTGATTTTGAGTGAAGAATTCAGTCTTTCCAATCCTCTGTTTCTTCTTAAAATATGGTTAGGAAAATGTGTGAAACATTTAGCAAACTGTTTGGCAGGTAGAAATTACTTATCAATACTGGCTATTGTTAAGAACGTAGTTCGTCCTTTAGAAATTATCTGCTGGGAGTATTGAACTTGGTGAATTAAAGTAGATATCTTTTCAGATTTGTTGGCAGAAATCCACTAGGCAAGAAGAAGCCTAGGGAGTATCTGCTGTGAAGACTGAAGCAGGGAACATTGGGTCTGTGGACCTAATTGTGAGGTAGAAGTGGAGAGATGTTGAAATGCCCTGAGCCAGCCACAGTCTTACTGGGATTCCTGCCACTGCTGTTGCTAGGAGATTTGGTGGAATGTACAGTGGTATGTAGGTGTATGTGCCTTGAGGGTAGATGTTGTACCATTCTGCTTTTTAAAATTATCAGTATTATTGGGCATCTTTGATACTCTATTAATAGTTCATTAAAAATGAAGTAGCTACTACCACTTGATCAGTGTTCCTTCTAAGCGGGATGTGCAGTCTCTTTCAAATATTTCAATTTATGGCAATGCAGATGTATAATGACAAATAAGAAAAATGATATTGATAAAAAATTTCCCTCAATTTTGTATTGAAAAAGTGAGTCATTTTATATTTGCTAAGTTACTTATTCTGGAGTGTATGCATTGGTTTTTAAAGCTTTCTGTGTATATTACCTTTTCAATCATGACAATTATGGAGTCATTTAGTACATATTCATTGATGGTGGCCTCACATACCAGAGTTTCTTGTCATCTTATTTATTCTGTTTATTTTGCTTCCCTACTCCCTCAACATACTTTCCTCACAGTTGTGAAACAAATATTTGTACAATGGTGATAGTTTGTCACCCTCTTACAGACATTTTAGCAGGAAACAAATAAAAAATACCCCTGGAAAAATCACAGAGAAGGCTAACAAGCATTTTAATAAAAGCAGTAGGAATTCCTTTTGACTACACAATCCTTTTTACAAGAACTTCCACTGAATAATTAAATATAAATGGAAACTAAGTTTCATCCTGAAACTTACATGATTAAGATTGTAATCTTAAAGTAAGCTTTATGACTTAACTTCTGCTTTCTTAGCTACCCATACATAAACACAATCAAACACATAGCTGGGGATTATATTCTGGTTTATCATCTTTGTCTGCTGGGTTTTTTTTTAGAGATTATCTGTACTGTTTCTGAGAGATTAAACTATTAGGGTTAAACAGGCTTCTTAGACATACACCACATCATTGGTCAGGAATATAATTTTCAGCTGTTCCGATTCTAAAGGCTTTAATTGGATCTCTTTCTCCATGTTTCACTAGCTTTCATGTTGTTTCTCATGATTCCAAGGCTATCATTAATGCCTTTGTGAACCAGTTGCTCCAGCTCTCTCATAATTTCTGACTGCATTTGGGTATTCCCTTTAGAACAGTGTGCTGTGGTCACGAGGGGTATTGTATACAGGAGAGTAGAGATGGGTTGGGTCATGCCCTTTCTTTTTTTTTATTTTATTAAGGTATTATTGATATACACTCTTCTGAAGGTTTCACGTGAAAAAACAATGTGGTTACTACTTTTACCCATATTATCAAGTCCCCACTCATACCCAGTGCAGTCACTGTCCATCAGTGTAGTAAGATGCCACAGATTCACTGTTTGCCTTCTCTGTGCTACACTGTCTTCCCAGTGACCCCACACACCATGTGTACTAAACATAATACCCCTCAATCCCCTTCTCCCTCCCTCCCCGCCTGCCCTTCCACACCCCTCCCCTTCGGTAACCACTAGTCCCTTCTTGGAGTCTGTGAGTCTGCTGCTGTTTTGTTCCTTCAGTTTTGCTTCGTTGTTATACTCCACAAATGAGGGAAATCATTTGGCACTTGTCTTTCTCTGCCTGGCTTATTTCACTCAGCATAATATCCTCCAGCTCCATCCATGTTGTTGCAAATGGCAGGATTTGTTTCCTTCTTATGGCTGAATAGTATTCCATTGTGTATATGTACCACCTCTTCTTTATCCATTCATCTACTGATGGACACTTAGGTTGCTTCCATATCTTGGCTATTGTAAAAGGTGCTGCAGTAAACATAGGGGTGCATATGTCTTTTTGAATCTGAGAAGTTGTATTCTTTGGGTAAATTCCAAGGAGTGGGATTCCCAGGCCAAATGGTATTTGTATTTTTAGTTTTTTGAGGAACCTCCATATTGCTTTTCACAATGGTTGAACTCACTTACATTCCCACCAGCAGTGTAGGAGGGTTCCCCTTTCTCTGCATCCTTACCAGCATTTGTTGTTTGTAGTCTTTTGGATGGTGGCCATCCTTACTGGTGTGAGGTGATACCTCATTGTGGTTTTAATTTGCATTTCCCTGATGATTAGTGATGTGGAGCATTTTCTCATGTGTCTGTTGGCCATCTGAATTTCTTCTTTGGAGAACTGTCTTTTCATATCCTCTGCCCATTTTTTAATCGGGTTATTTGCTTTTTGGGTGTAGAGGTGTGTAAGTTCTTTATATATTTTGGATGTTAACCCCTTATTGGATATGTCATTTACAAATATATTCTCCCATACTGTAGGGTGCCTTTTTGTTCTGTTGATGGTGTTCTTTGCCATACAGAAACTTTGTAGTTTGATGTAGTCCCATGAGTTCATTTTTGCTTGTTTCCCTTGCTCAAGGAGATGTGTTCAGGAAGAAGTCACTCATTCTTATATTCAGGAGATTTTTGCCTATGTTGTCTTCTAAGGGTTTTATGGTTTCATGACTTACATTCAGGTCCTTGATCCATTTCGAGTTTACTTTTGTGTATGGGATTAGACAATAATCCAGTTTCATTCTCTTGCATGTAACTGTCCAGTTTTGCCAACACCAGCTGTTGAAGAGGCTGTCATTTCCCCATTGTATGTCCATGGCTCCTTTATCATATGTTAATTGACCATATATGGTTGGGTTTATATCAGGGCTCTCTAGTCTGTTCCATTGGTCTATGGTTCTGTTCTTGTGCCAGTACCAAATTGTCTTGAGTACTGTGGCTTTGTAGTAAAGCTTGAAGTTGGGGAGCATAATCCCCCCCAGCTTTATTCTTCCTTCTCAGGATTGCTTTGGTTATTCGGGGGTCTTTTGTCATTCCATATGAATTTTAGAACTCTTTGCTCTAGTTATTGGAGAATGCTGTTGGTATTTTGATAGGGGTTGCATTGAATCTGTAGATTGCTTTAGGCAGGATGGCCATTTTGACAATATTAATTCTTCCTATCCATGACCACGGGATGTGTTTCCATTTATTGGTACCTTCTTTAATTTCTCTCATGAGTGTCTTGTAGTTTTCAGAGTATAGGTCTTTCACTTCCTTGATTAGGTTTATTCCTAGGTATTTTATTCTTTTTGATGCAACTTTGAATGGAATTGCTTTCCTGATTTCTCTTTGTGTTAGTTCATCATTAGTGTATAGGAATGGAACAGATTTCTGTGTATTAATTTTGTATCCCGCAACTTTGCTGAATTCAGATATTAGATCTAGTAGTTTTGGAGTAGATTCTTTAGGGTTTTTTATGTACAATATCATGTCATCTGCAAACAGGGACAGTTTAACTTCTTCCTTGCCAATCTGGATGCCTTTTATTTCCTTGTGTTGTCTGATTGCCGTGGGTCATGCCCTTTCTTACCATTTGAATGACAACTCAGAGGGAAACCTACCATGACTTGCTAGGGGTTTTGTTGGAGTGGTATGTAGGTGTATGTGTATCTTGAGATGTGTGTGATGTGTGTCTTACAGGTGTGTATGCCTAGAGATAGTGCACCAGCAGTGCCCTCTTTGGAGTGGAAAGATACAGAACTATCTCATTTCATGTGGCCTAAACCTACACCCATATTAATACAGCTACTTATCTAGTGCTTCAATCATGAAGGAAAGGGAATTCTTCCTTCATGAGCCACCTCCCTTTTAAATTCTCTTCTGAACACATTGGCTCTTTTAAAACCATTAGGAAGTTCTTCTTGAAAAACATAAAAGTAAACTGAGTTTTCCACCTCTAAATTGTAAAATTTTAAATATTGTAACAACTTCCAGCTATACAGTAAATAAGTTAAAGGGGTGTAATGTACAGCCTTGGGGACTATATTTAATAATACTGTATTGCATATTTGCAAGTTTCTAAGAGAGTAGATCTTAAAAGTTCTCATCACAGGAAAAAAATTCTGTAACTATGTATGGTAATGGATGTTAACTAGACTTACTGTGGTGATCATTCCACAATATATATATAAATACTGAGTCGTCATGTTGTACACCTAAAACTAGTGTGTTATATGTCAATTATACCCCAATAAAAAAAATAATAAAGGTAAATAAGCACATAAAAATAAACCATTGTAATATTTCCCAGTTAATCTTTCTTGGCTCTGGGTAGAATTGCTTTTAGACCAATTCAGATGAATGAATATCTCTGATTTAAATATCTTCATGAAAGGATTCATTCTCTTTCCCAGGGACTCACCAAGATTTTGTGGGGAATTGAACTTGACACATTTCCCTCAAGTCTCCTTCTCATTGTTCTTCATTCCTTCTAATATAGGACTGCACATTTGATTTTAGGCTCTTCTTTGATTCTTCATTTCCCTCATTTCAAACTTATTTTGACTCCTAGCCAAGTCTTAAAGAATTCTTTCTTTAATTATTTCCAGAATCTATGGTTTTTACCCATCATTGTTAATAGATTCACTGTCAAGCTTGGTCCCTGGCCACTGATCTCCCTTATTCTAGCTTCACAAAAGTAAGAGTTTACCATTTCAATCAATAGTAAAGATTGTGGTTAAAAACTAAATTTGCTGCATATGTGGCTTGATGTAAATCTGTACAAACTTTTCTGTGTACTGCCTTTTGTACTAAGGTAATTTATGCTCTTTTCCAACACCATCCCTCCATTGATTCATCTAATCCATTGAAAAAGAAAGGATCTTTGTGTTTCCCCTGTAAATAATATCCAAAACACATACACACACATACACTTATATCATCTAAAAGCTTATATATAACTTGAATCTGGGATGAATAACTCTTCCTGTTTGATCTGTAGAATCTGACATTAAGTATGCTTTAAATTGATACTTATTGATAACACTTGTAAACATCCAAAAGTGAAAAAGATTTCCCTCATGAAAGATGGTGCATTATCTAACTAAATTGAAAGAATTGACTTCTCTGTAGGAAGTCAATGACATTTGGACCAGTTTCTTATCAGATTCTAGGATTAAATCTTACAAGATTTATTTTTCTGTGGATAAAACAAAGAAGAGTGTGCTATTCAGTCCTTCAGTTTGAAGTTTTATGGGCCTACGAGGCAGTTATTAATGGACTAGGAAAAGGAAAGCTAAATAAAATAAAGTCTTGAAGTGTTACCAGTACTTTTTTATCAAGCTACCAAGTACATTCAAAGGCACTCCAGAGATGGGTGAATAAGCTGCAGGGCTAAAGGGGTCAGGATGGTACAAGTGAAATAAATCTTTTTCAAATGCAAAAGAATGTTAAAAGGACTAAGAGATAAAAAGGAATCAAAACTGAGAAGGAAGAGACGAAAGGGAGGAGATGAAATTTCCAAATACATTATTAAAGGTGAATAGATATATTTCACATGGGAAACTTTAAATGTGTTCTGTTAGTTTTAGAGTGCAATACAAAACTGTCTCCGTATTGTGATCAAAAACAGACTTTATATTTTCAACAGTTGTATTCTCCTTTTCACATGGGAAAAACTTATTTTACATTATTCATCAAGACAATTTCTCACATGTAGGAAATATCCTTTTACATCAAAAGAACTAAGGGTATTTAAACTATATAAATTAATTCTATACTTTAAGCATAGTGAGGAATCCAGGTGAGGAAAGGTAGGGGAGCAAGATGTTTAATCTGAAAATTCAGTCCATAGACCAATGATTTGATAATGATGCTAGAATTCTGGGAGTGTAGGAAAGCCTTGAGCAGAGAGAGTGGGAGAAAGCATCCCCACATACAGGAAAGTTGCCTGGAGTCTTGGGAGATGAGAATCCTGGCGTTTTTGTGTGATGCTTAGTGGTACCACGTGATTCGTCTCTAGTACATCCCAGAGATGCTGTTTCAAACTCTAAGCTGATTCAGGTTCTCCTCTTGGGAGCAGCATAAAACAACTACCAAGTTCAGAGAGAGAAAAGGATACAAAGATTGGTCCCTGAACAGGAGGTGACTATAGCAGCCACAGCAGAATCATTAGCAGCCAATTTAAGCAGCTTTAGTGGCTGAACTGGAAGAGTTCTAACAGTCTCTGAGATGAAAACAAAACCCTCCATGGGATTCAGATTTGAAATATACACAGCTACATGCACAGATCTATATGTAGATAGATAGATTTTCTTCCTTGTCTTTTGAAACTGAATACAGAGCACTTCCAATCCCAGCTAAGAAGGAATAACAGGAAACTGATTTATCCTCATGCCTGAAACAACACGGAAAAAAAAATGAAACTCTGGACATCAGAAAACAAAGGCAGGGATCTCTAAGAGACAAGAAACAAATGATGACAGCCATATGATTGGTCCAGTTTAAGCCCTGGAAAGGAGAGAGTTTTGCAGAGAACTCTAAAGGTGTGCAAAGAATCCCACTCAAGCATTCAGCTGAGTACTGATCAGTACATGTATGAGAGGACACTGCTTAAGGCAGGGAAAAGAAAACCTAAAAGAATTAGAGGTAATATGTACATACATACTGCCCAATATATGCATGGGACTGGGAGTAGTGCCTCTTTCCACCAGTCAGGCTGGAAAATATTATGATTCTTGGGGCACTGGGTTGAATACACAAGAAAGTCTTTAGTAGAGAAGAGCATACTGTAGGACGTCTTTTTGTTCTACTGATGGTGTCCTTTGCTGTACAGAAGGTTTATAGTTTGATATAGTCCCACTTGTTCATTTTTGCTTTTGTTTCCCTTGCCGGGGGAGATATGTTCATGAAGATGTTGCTCATATTTATGTCCAAGAGATTTTTGCCTATGTTTTTTTTTTCCAAGAGTATTATGGTTTCATGACTTACATTAAGGTCTTTGATCCATTTTGAGTTTACTTTTGTGTATGGGGCTACACAGTAGTCCAGTTTCATTCCCTTACATGTAGTTGTCCAGTTTCGCCAACACCAGCTGTTGAAGAGGCTGTCATTTCCCCATTGTACATCCATGGCTCCTTTATCAAATATTAATTGACCATATATGCTTGGGTTTATACCTGGGCTCTCTTAGTCTATTCCATTTGTCTATGGGTCTGTTCATGTGCCAGTACCACATTGTACTCATTACTGTGCCTTTGTAGTAGAGCTTGAAGTCAGGGAGCATAATTCCCCCTGCTTTATTCTCCCTTCTCAGGATTGCTTTGGCTATTTGGGGTCTTTTGTGGTTGCATATGAATTTTAGAACTATTTGCTCTAGTTCATTGGAGAATGCTGTTGGTATTTTGATAGGGATTGCATTGAATCTGTAGATTGCTTTAGGCAGGATGGCCATTTTGAAAATATTAATTCTTCCTATCCATGAGCATGGGATTTGTTTCCAATTATTGGTATTTTCTTTAATTTCTCTCATGAGTGTCTTGTAGTTTTCAGTGTATAGTCTTTCACTTCCTTCGTTAGGTTTATTCCTAGGTATTTTATTCTTTTTGATGCAATTGTGAATGGAATTGCTTTCCTAATTTCTTTTTCTGCTAGTTCATCATTAATGTATAGGAATGCAACAGATTTCTGTGTATTAATTTTGTATCCCACAACTTTGCTGAATTTAGATATTAGATCTAGTATTTTCAGACTGGATTCTTTAGGGTTTGTTATATACAATATATCATGTCATCTGCGAAGAGGGACAGTTTGACTTCTTCCTTACCAATCTGGATGCCTTTTATTTCTTTGTGTTGTCTGATTGCCATGGCCTGGACCTCCAGAACTATGTTGAATAAAAGTGGGGAGAGTGGGCATCCGTGTCTTGTTCCCAATCTTAAAGGAGGGGCTTTCAGCTTTTTGCTGTTAAATATAATGTTGGCTGTGGGTTTCTCATATATGGCCTTTATTATGTTGAGGCACTTGCCCTCTATACCCATTTTGTTGAGAGTTTTTATCATGACTGGATACTGAATTTTTTCAAATGTTTTTTCAGCATCTATGGAGATGATCATGTGTTTTTTGTCCTTCTTTTTGTTGATATAGTGGAGGATGTTGATAGAGTTTCGAATATTGTACCATCCTTGCATCCATCCCTGGGATGAATCCCACTTGATCATGATGGATGATCTTTTTGATGTATTTTTGAATTCGTTTTGCTAATATTTGTTGAGTATTTTTGCATCTATGTTCATCAGGGATATTGGTCTGTAATTTTCTTTTTTTGTGGTCTATTTGCCTGGTTTTGGTATTAGAGTGATGTTGGCCTCGTAGAAAGAGTTTGGAAGTATTCCCTCCTCTTCTACTTTTTTGGAAAACTTTAAGGACAATGGGTATTAGGTCTACAATAAATCTTTGATAAAATTCAGCTGTGAAACCATCTAGTATGGGGTTTTGTTCTTAGGTAGTTTTTTGATTACCAATTCAATTTCCTTGCTGGTAATTTGTCTATACAGATTTTCTGTTTCTTCCTGAGTCAGCCTTGGAAGGTTGCATTTTTCTAGAAAGTTGTCCATTTCTTCTAGGTTTTCCAGTTTGTTACCATATAATTTTTCATAGTATTCTCTCATAATTCTTTGTATTTCTGTGGTGTCTGTAGTGATTTTTCTTTTCTCATTTCTTATTCCATTTATGTGTGTAGACTCTCTTTTTTTCTTGATAAGTCTGGCTAGGGGGTTATCTATTTTATTTATTTTCTCGAAGAACCATCTCCTGCTCTCACTGATTCTTTCTATTGTTTTATTCTTCTCGATTTTATTTATTTCTGCTCTAATCTTTATAATGTCCCTCCCTCTACTGACTTTGGGCCTCATTTTTCTTCCTTTTCTAGTTTTGTTAATTGTGAGTTTAGACTGTTCATTTGGGATTGTTCTTCTTTCCTGAGGTAGGCCTGTGTTGCAATATACTTCCCTCTTAGCACGGCTTCTGCTGCGTCCCACAGATTTTGCGGTGTTGAATTATTGTTGTCATTTGTCTCCATATATTGCTTGATCTCTGTTTTTATTTGGTCATTGATCCATTGGTTATTTAGGAGCATGTTATTGAGCCTCCATGTGTTTGTGGACCATTTCGTTTTCATTGTGTAATTTATTTCTAGTTTCATACCTTTGTGATTTGATAAGCTGGTTGGTACAATTTCAATCTTTTTGAATTTACTGAAGCTCTTTTTGTGACCTAGTATATGATCTATTCTTGAAAATGTTCCATGTGCACTTGAGAAGAATGTGTATCCTGTTGCTTTTGGATGGAGTGTTCTGTAGATGTCTGTTAGGTCCATCTGTTCTAATTCTTTGTTCAGTGCCTCTGTCTCTTTCTTTATTTTCTGTCTGGTTGATCTGTTCTTTGGAGTGAGTGGTGTGTTGAAGTCTCCTAAAATGAGTGCATTGCATTCTATTTCCCCCTTTAATTCTGTTAGTATTTGTTTCACATATGTAGGTGATCCTGTGTTGGGTGCATAGATATTTATAATAGTTATGTCCTTTTGTTGGACTGACCCTTTTATCATTATGTAATGTCCTTCTTTGTCTCTTGTTACTTTCTTTGTTTGATGTCTAATTTGTCTGATACAAGTGCTGCAACTCCTGCTTTTTTCTCCCTATTAGTTGCATGAAATATCTTTTTCCATCCCTTTACTTTCAGTCTGTGTATGTCTTTGAGTTTGAAGTGAGTCTCTTGTAGGTAGCATATAGATGGGTCTTGTTTTTTTATTTATTCAGTGCCTCTATGTCTTTTGATTGGTGCATTCAGACCATTTACTTTTCGGGTGATTATCGATAGGTATGTACTTATTGCTATTGTAGGCTTTAGATTCGTGGTTACCAAAGTTTCAAGGGTAATTCCCTTAGCATCTAACAGTCCAATTTAACTCACTTCGTATGCTGTTATAAACACAACCTAAAGGTTCTTTTTCTTCCTCCTTCTTTCTTTATATGTTAGGTATCATATTCTGTACTCTTGTCTATCTCTTGATTGACTTTGGGGGTAGTTGATTTGATTTTGCATCTGCTTATTAATTAATTGTTCTACTTTGCTGTGGTCTTATTTCCCCTGGTTCCATCTATTTACCTTAGGAATACTTCTATAACAGTCGCTCCAAAATGCACTGTAGAGGTGGTTTGTGGGAGGTAAATTCTCTCAGCTTTTGCTTATCTCAAAATTGTTTAATCCCTCCTCAAATTTAAATGATAACCTTGCCAGGTAGAGTATTCTTGGTTTGAGGCCCTTCTGCTTCATTGCATTCAATATATCATGCCACACCCTTCTGGCCTGTAAGGTTTCTGTTGAGAAATCTGATGATAACCTGATGGGTTTTCCTTTGTATGTGATCTTTTTTCTCTCTCTAGCTGCTTTTAAAAGTCTGTCTTTATCCTTGATCTTTGCAATTTTAATTATTATATGTCTTGCTGTTGCCTTCCTTGGGTCCCTTGTTTTGGGAGATCTGTGCACCTCCATGGCTTGAGAGACTATCTCCTTCCTCAGATTGGGGAAGTTTTCAGCAATTATCTCCTCAATAACACTTTCTGTCCATTTTCTCTGTCTTCTTCTTCTGGTACCCCTATTATGCGGATATTGCTCCATTTGGATTGGTCACACAGTTTTCTCTATATTTTTTCATTCTTCAAGATCCTTTTTTCTCTCTGTGCCTCAGCTTCTTTGTATTCCTCTTCTGTAATTTCTATTCCATTTAACATCTCTTCTACTACATCTAGTCTGCTTTAAAATCCCTCCATTTTATGTTTCATTTTAGATATGAAATTTCTTATTGATTGAATCTCCATCTTAAATTCGTTCCTGAGTTCTTGAATATTTTTCTATACCTCCGTGAGCATGTTTATGATTTTTATTTAAAACTCTTTCAGGAAGATTGGTGTATTTTATTTTCATTTGGCACTTTTTCTGGGGTTTGTGAGATTTTAGTCTGAACCAGGTTCCTTTGACG
Organism: Smutsia gigantea; assembly: GCA_032199065.1. NCBI lineage: Eukaryota > Metazoa > Chordata > Mammalia > Pholidota > Manidae > Smutsia > Smutsia gigantea. The sequence goes on along the minus strand of JAVSCE010015132.1, from coordinate 2,608 downwards.
TTTCATATTTCTATGTGGTGCCCTGTAGTGCCCAAAAGCTCTAGTTTCTGGAGCTGCTCAGCCCCTAGAGTGAGGTTGGGGGTTGTAGGGGAGCGGTGCTGCTGCCTGGGAGGAGGAAAGAGCTGTTTCCTGATTCCCGGCTTTAGTGCTTGTCTCCAGTATCAGAGCCAGTGGTCTAAGCATACAGGTGTAACCCTCTGTGCTTGGTGTCTCTTGCTGTTGTAGGCAGGGCCTCCCTCTGACTGGCCTGATGCCAGCACAGTAACTGCCAGTTTGCAAGCAGGTGCCCTCAGGCCAGGAGGAAGGTGCAGCAGGCTGCGTGTCACAGTGGGGGGCCTCAGAGCTGCGTAGTCAGCCAGGGGATGGAGCGCCTGAAGCTCCTTAAAGTTCCCAACCTGCTGGGCAGAGCATGCCCAGACAACCTTGTATACCTATCCCTTCTCTTGTTTAGCAAGCTCCATGCAAACCCTGCCCCTTTAGCAGCCCTCTTGCTCCTAGGAAGCCTTACAGATCGCCTGCCTTTCCTTTGTCCCAGAGCTGCCCAATATGGATCCCCGTCCTCCACAAATTGCCAGAATCTCAGTCTCTCAGGCACTCTGACTGTCTCAGCTCCCCAATCCCACCAACCTCCAGAGCACCACACAAAGTAGGTTTGTGTTCCAAAGAAGACCTTCAGAGCTGGGTGTTGAGCAGTCCCAGGCTTCCACCCCCTTCCCACTCCACTTCTCTTTCTCCTGCCAGTGAGGTGAGGTGGGGAAAGGGCTTTGGTCCTGCCGGATCAAGGCTTTCGTACATTACCCTGTTTTGTGACGTCTGCTCTGTTCGTGAGGTCTGTATGCAGTCTGGTGCAGCCTTCTTTCCTTTTGCTGTTTTAGGGCTAGTCGTATTAACTATATTTTCACACTACATGTAGTTTTGGGAGGAATTCTCTGTCTCACCTGTCATGCCACCATCTTGAATCTCCTCTTCTAAATCATTTTTAATTTCCATTTTTAATTCTCATGAATAATTTACAAATATGTTACCACATGTCTAGATAGATAATTTTGGCCACCATTTTGATTGTCGATTTCTACTGTGTGATATTTATTTTTCTGGACATGCAATTTTTTTTTCTAGAAAATTATTATTTTTTAATAAGTTTATTTTGATATCATTAATCTACAATTAAATGAGTAATATTATGGTGATTACACTACCCCCTTCATCAGGTCCCCCCCCCAACCCCATTACAGTCATTGTCCATCAGCGTAGTGAGATGCCATAGAGTCACTACTTGTCCTCTCTGGGTTGTACAGCCCTCCCCGTGCCCCCCCCCAGTGAAATAAGCCAAGCTGAAAAAGACAAGTACCAAATGATGTCCATGCAGTTTTATTGAGTTTATGCTTTACACACTTTAAAATGATTATGTTAACTGAATAAAGTCCGTGAGTGTCTTATCTTCTAGATAAAGAACTTCACTCATCACTGTGAAATGATACTCCCAGTCATATGGGGGGGGGGGGGATGTTTTCGTTTTTTGTTTTATTATATGTCTACATAATTAATATCTTTAATTATTTTTGTATATATTATCCTATTCTCTTATATTCAACCTATTTAAGTTCTTTTCCCATTGATTTTAAATCCATTATGAGGATTTAAGGGGAGACTTTTGAACCTTTCACATATACCATGATTTTAATGTAATCTTGCTGACTTCTATTATTTTTTCAGTGTGTTAGTATGCTTTATATATTATCTCCTTCCTCCCTTTCTGGCCTTTTAATGGATTTATTGAATTTTAAAATTTATTTTCATTTCCTGTTTTCAAATTTCTAATACTCTATTCTATTGTAATTTTCTAATATTCTTATTTTTATTCTGAAAATTGCTCTTAAAGTTTCAAATATTTAACTACTTATAATATTCTATTTTGTAATTATAACTCTCCAGAAAAAAAGAAAGAAAATTTAGTATAGTTACATTATGGTCCACTCTTTCCTCTTGTCATTTCAAATTCTAATGCTGCTACTCTTTGAATTTTAGTTCTAGATTTCTTATAAGCATGATATTTTACAATAAGTATTTAGATTTAACAAAGAGTTCCTGATTTTTTGTTTTGCTTTGTTTACCATTGCTTTTTATACACCATTACTTATTACTAATTTTCTTTGAAAACATCTTTTATAGCTCTCTCAGAATATTCTGAGTGGTATTGTTTTTGAGTTGTTGTACTTATGAAATGTTTTTATTTCTCTCCTATTTAATGATACATACAATTGTATGTTCAAAGGTTTTCTTTTTTTCTCATTTCTGATTTTAAACTCTCTTCACAGACTGTTTAGTTGTAATGTTTCTCATTAGAAGCCTGATGTCATTTTTTTCCCTATTATAATAAGTAACCTGGCCTTCCCCTTTATCCTTGTTCTGAAATTACATTCATGTGTCTAGAAGTGGGCTTTAAAATCCTTTGCTTTGTGGTTTTTGGTTGTTTCAAACTAGAATATAGTGAATATTTTCAGCTTGGAGAAATTTCTAAGTATTAGATTTTTTTGTCGGAATTGTCACCTTTTGTTACTCCTATTATATGGACATTGAAACTTCTGTATTTTTTCTGCATTCCACT
>JAVSCE010015131.1:0-32919 GCA_032199065.1 Smutsia gigantea | reverse complement strand
AGCAACTTCTTCATGAACATATCTACCCGGGCAAGGGAAACAAAAGCAAAAATGAACAAGTGGGACTATATCAAGCTGAAAAGCTTCTGTACAGCAAAGGACACCATCAGTAGAACAAAAAGACATCCTACAGTATGGGAGAATATATTCATAAAACGTATCTGATAAAGGGTTGACATCCAAAATATATAAAGAACTCATGCACCTTAACAAACAGAAAGCAAATAATCCAATTAAGAAATGGGCAGAGGACATGAATAGACACTTTCCAAAGAAGAAATTCAGATGGCCAACAGGCACACGAAAAGATGCTCCACATCGCTAATCATCAGAGAAATGCAGATTAAAACCACAATGAGATATCACCTCACACCAGTGAGGATGGCCAACATCCAAAACACAAACAACAACAAATGTTTGGTAGGATGTGGAGAAAAGGGAACCCTCCTACACTGCTGGTGGGAATGCAAATTAGTTCAACCATTGTGGAAAGCAGTATGGAGGTTCCTCAAAAAACTCAAAATAGAAATACCATTTGACCCAGGAATTCCACTCCTAGGAATTTACCCTAAGAATGCAGCAGCCCAATTTGAAAAGGACAGATGCACCCCTATGTTTATTGCAGCACTATTTACAATAGCCAAGAAATGGAAGCAACCTAAGTGTCCATCAGTAGATGAATGGATAAAGAAGATGTGGTACATATACACAATGGAATATTATTCAGCCATAAGAAGAAACAAATCCTACCATTTGCAACAACATGGATGGAGCTAGAGGCTATTATGCTCAGTGAAATAAGCCAAGCTGAAAAAGACAAGTATCAAATGATTTCACTCATATGTGGAGTATAAGAACAAAGAAAAAAACTGAAGGAACAAAACAGCAGCAGACTCACAGAACCCAAGAACGGACTAATAGTTACCAAAGGGAAAGGGACTGGGGAAAATGGGCGGGAAGGGAGGGATAAGAGGGAAAAAGGGGCATTACGATTAGCAGATGTAATGTTGGGGGGGCACGGGGAGGGCAGTACAACTCAGAGAAGACAAGTAGTGATTCTATAGCATCTCACTACGCTGATGGACAGTGACTATAATGGGGTTGGTGGGGGGGACCTGATGAAGGGGTAGTTTAATAATCGTAATATTGCACATGTAATTGTAAATTAATGATAATAAAATAAAGTATATTAAAAAAATAAAAATTAAAAATTAAAAAAAAAAAGATAGTTTGTTATTAGTATGCAGAAATGCAACATGCTTTTTTATTTTGCTATTATTAATGCACAATTACAGACTACCCTATTAGCAAGTCCCCACCACATACCCCATTACAGTCACTGTCCATCAGCGTAGTAAAGTGCTATAGAATCACTACTTGTCTTCTCTGTGTTATACTGGCTTCCCTGTATGCCCCCCGACCCCGATACATTATGTGTGCTAATCGTAATACCCATTTTTCTCCCTTATCCCTCCCTTCGCAACCATCATCCCCAGTTCCTTTCCCGATGGTAACTGTTAGTCCATTCTTGGGTCCTGTGAGTCTGCTGCCATTTTGTTCCTTCAGTTAATTCTTTGTTCTTATACTCCACAGATGAGTGAAATCATTTGAAACTTGTCTTTCTCCACCAGGCTTATTTCACTGAGCATAATACCCTCTAGCCCCATCCATGTTGCTGCAAATGGTAGGATTTGTTTTCTTCTTATGGCTGAATAATACTCTATTGTGTATATATACCACACCTTCTTTATCCACTCATCTACTGATGGACACTTAGGTTGCTTCCATTTCTTGGCTATTGTAAATAGTGCTGCAGTAAACATAGCGGTGCATATGTCTTTTTGAAACTGGGCTGCTGCATTCTTAGGGTAAATTCCTAGGAGTGGAATTCCTGGGTCAAATGGTATTGCTATTTGGAGTTTTTTGAGGAACCTCCATACTGCTTCCACCATGGCTGAACTAATTTACATTCCCACCAGCAGTGTAGGAGGGTTCCCCTTTCTCCACATCCTCGCCAACATTCGTTGTTGTCTTTTTGGATGGTGGCCATCCTAACTAGTGGGAGGTGATATCTCATTGTGGTTTTAATTTGCATATCTCTTATTATTAGCGATGTGGAGCATCTTTTCATGTGCCTGTTGGCCATCTGAATTTCTTCTTTGGAGAAGTGTCTGTTCAGATCCTCTACCAATTTTTTTTCTTTTTTTATTAATATAATTTATTTTATTATCATTAATCTACAATTACATGTGCAATATTATGGTTATTAAACTACCCCTTCATCAGGTCCCCCTAACCAACCCCATTACAGTCACTGTCCATCAGCGTAGTCAGATGCTATAGAATCACTACTTGTCTTCTCTGAGTTGTACAGCCCTCCCTGTACCCCCCCCCAACATTGCGTCTGCTAATCATAATGTCCTTTTTCCTCTTATCCCTCCCTTCCCACCCATTTTCCCAGTCCCTTTCCCTTTGGTAACTATTAGTCCATTCTTGGGTTCTGTGAGTCTGCTGCTGTTTTGTTTCTGCAGTATTTTTTCTTTGTTCTTATACTCCACATATGAGTGAAATCATTTGATACTTGTCTTTTTCGGCTTGGCTTATTTCACTGAGCATAATAGCCTCTAGCTCCATCCATGTTGTTGCAAATGGTAGGATTTGTTTTCTTCTTATGGCTGAATAATATTCCATTGTGTATATGTACCACATCTTCTTTATCCGTTCATCTACTGATGGACACTTAGGTTGCTTCCATTTCTTGGCTATTGTAAATAGTGCTGCAATAAACATAGGGGTGCATCTGTCTTTTCAAACTGGGCTGCTGCATTCTTAGGGTAAATTCCTAGGAGTGGAATTCCTGGGTCAAATGGTATTTCTATTTTGAGTTTTTTGAGGAACCTCCATACTGCTTTCCACAATGGTTGAACTAATTTGCAGTCCCACCAGCAGTGTAGGAGGGTTCCCTTTTCTCCACATCCTCGCCAACATTTGTTGTTGTTTGTGTTTTGGATGTTGGCCATCCTCACTGGTGTGAGATGATATCTCATTGTGGTTTTAATCTGCATTTCTCTTATCAGTTTTTTAAATTGGATTATTTGCTTTTTGTTTGTAGAGATGCGTGAGCTCTTTATGTATTTTGGATGTCATTCCCTTATCAGATATGTCATTTACGATTATATTCTCCCATACTGTAGAATGTCTTTTTGTTCTATTGATGGTGTCCTTTGCTGTACAGAAGCATTTTAGTTTGATATAGTCACACTTGTTCATTTTTGCTTTTGTTTCCCTTGCCCAGAGAGATATGTTCATGAAGAAGGTGCTCATATTTACATCCAAGAGATTGTTGCCTATATTTTTTTCTAAGAGTTATGGTTTCATGACTTACATTCAGGTCTTTGATCCATACTGAGTTTACTTTTGTGTATGGGGTTAAACAATAATCCAGTTTCATTCTCTTACAGGCAGCTGTCCAGTTTTGCTAACACCAGCTCTTGAAGAGGCTGTCATTTCCCCATTGTATATCCATGGCTCCTCTATCGTATATTAATTGACCATATATGTTTGGCTTTATATCTAGGCTCTCTAGTCTGTTCCATTGGTCTATGGGTCTGTTCTTGTGCCAGTAGCAAATTGTCTTGATTACTGTGGCTCTGTAGTAGAGCTTGAAGTTGGGGAGCATAATTCCCCCAGCTTTATTCTTCCCTCTCAGGATTGCTTTGGCTACTCAGAGTCTTTGTGGCTCCATATGAATTTTACAACTATTTTCTCTAGTTCATTGAAGAATGCTATTGGTATTTTCATAGGGATTGCATTGAATCTGTAGATTGCTTTAGGCAGGATGGCCATTTTGACAATATTAATTCTTCCTATCCATGAAGCATGGGATGTGTTTCCATTTATTGGTATCTTCTTTAATTTCTCTCATGAGTGTCCTGTAGTTTTCAGGGTATAGGTCTTTCACTTCCTTGGTTAGGTTTATTCCTAGGTATTTTATTCTTTTTGATGCAACTGTGAATGGAATTGTTTTCCTGATTTCTGTTTCTGCTAGTTCACCGTTAGTGTATAGGAATGCAACAGATTACTGTGTATTAATTTTGTATCCCACAACTTTACTGAATTCAAATATTAGATCTAGTAGTTTTGGAGTGGATTCTTTAGGGTTTCTTATGTACAATATCATGTTATCTGCAAACAGGAACACTTTAACTTCTTCCTTAGCAATCTGGATGCCTTTTATCTTTGTGTTGTCTGATTGCCATGTCTAGGACCTCCAGAACTATGTTGAGTAACAGGGGGTAGAGTGGGCATCCTTGTCTTGTTCCCAATCTTAAAAGAAAAGCTTTCAGCTTCTCACTGTTAAGTATTATGTTGGCTGTGAGACTGTCATATATGGCCAATATTATATTGAGGTACGTGCCCTCTATACCCATTTTGTTGAGAGTTTTTATCATGAATGCATGTTGAATTGTGTCAAATACTTTTTCCTATGGAGATGATCATGTGGTTTTTGTCCTTCTTTTTGTTGATTTAGTGAATAATGTTGACGGATTTTCACATGTTGTACCATCCTTGCATCCCTGGCCTGAATCACACTTGATCATGATGATTTTTTTATGTATATTTGATTTCGGTTTGCTAATATTTTGTTGAGTATTTTTGCATCCACGCTCATCAGGGATATTGGTCTTTAATTTTGTTTTTTTGTGGTGTCTTGCCTGGTTTTGGTATTAAGAGTGATGTTGACCTCGTAGAATGAGTTTGGAAGTATTCCCTCCTCTTCTACTTTTTGGAAAACTTTAAGGAGGATCGGTATTAGGTCTTCACTAAATGTTTGATAAAATTCAGCAGTGAAACCATCTGGTCCAGGTGTTTTGTTCTTAGGTAGTTTTTTGATTACCAATTCAATTTCTTTGCTGGTAATTGGCCCATTCAGATTTTCTGTATCTTCGTGGGTCAGCCTTGGAAGGTTGTATTTTTCTATAAAATTGTCCATTTCTTCTAGGTTATCCAATGTGTTAGCATATAATTTTTCTTTCTTTTTAAAAAATTTTTTATTTATTCATTTTTATTTTTTATAATTTATTTTGGAGCATATAATTTTTCATAGTATTCTCTCATAATTCTTTGTATTTCTGTGGTGATTTTTCTTTTCTCATTTCTGATTCTGTTTATGTGTGTAGACTCTCTTTTTTTCTTGATAAGTTTGGCTAGGGTGTTATCTATTTTGTTTATTTTCTCGAAGAAACAGCTTCTGCTTCCACTGATTCTTTCTATTCCTTTATTCTTCTCAATTTTATTTACTTCTGCTTTAATCTTTATTATGTACCTCCTTCTACTGACTTTGGGCCTCATTTTTTCTTCCTCTTCTTGTTTCATTAATTGTGAGTTTAGACTTTTCATTTGGGATTGTTCTTTCCTGAGGTAGGCCTGTATTGCAATACATTTTCCTCTTAGCACAGCCTTCACCGCATCCCACAGATTTTGCGGTGTTGAATTATTGTTGTCATTTGTCTCCATATATTGCTTGATCTCTGTTTTTATTTGGTCATTGATCCATTGATTATTTAGGAGCATGTTATTAAGCCTCCATGTGTTTGTGGGCTTTTTCATTTTCTTTGTGTAATTTATTTCTAGTTTCATACCTTTGTGATCTGAGAAGCTGGTTGGTACAATTTCAGTCTCTTTGAATTTACTGAGGTTCTTTTTGTGGCCCGGTATATGATCTATTCTTGAAAATGTTCCGTGTGCACTTGAGAAGAATGTGTATCCTGTTGCTTTTGGATGGAGTGTTCTGTAGATATCCTTTTGTCCATCTGTTCTAATACGTTGTTCAGTGCCTCTGTCTCTACTTATTTTCTGTCTGGTTGATCTGTCCTTTGGAGTGAGTGGTGTGTTGAAATCTCCTAAAATGAATGCATTGTATTCTATTTCCCCCTTTAATTCTGTTAGTATTTGTTTCAAATGTGTAGGTGATCCTGTGTTGGGTGCATAGATGTTTATAATAGTTATATCCTCTTGTTGGACTGACCCCTTTATCATCATGTAATGTCCTTTTTTGCCTCTTGTGACTTTGTTTTGACGTCTATTTTGTCTGATACAAGTACTGCAACTCCTGCTTTTTTCTCCCTATTAGTTGCATGAAGTATCTTTTTCCATCCCTTCACTTTCAGTCTGTGTATGTTTTGGGCTTGAAGTGAGTCTCTTGTAGGCAGCATATAGATAGGTCTTGTTTTTTTAATCCATTCAGTGACTCTACGTCTTTTGATTGGTGCATTCAGACCATTTACCTTTAGGGTGATTATCGATAGGTATTTACTTATTGCCATTGCAGGCTTTAGATTTGTGGTTACCAAACGTTCAAGGGTAATCCCCTTACTATCTAACAGTCTAATTTAACTCACTTCATATGCTATTACAAGCACAACCTAAAGATTTTTTTCCCTCCATTCTTTGTATGTTATGAATCATATTCTGTACTCTTTGTCTATCCCTTGGCTGACATCTATTTAGTCTTAGGAATACTTCCATCTATTGGAGTCCCTCCAAAACGCACTGTAGGGGTGATTTCTGGGAGGTAAATTCTCTCAGCTTTTGCTTATCTGAAAATTGTTTAATCCCTCCTTCAAATTTAAATGATAACCTTGCTGGGTAGAGTATTTTTGGTTCAAGGCCCTTCTGCTTCATTGCATTAAATATATCATACCACACCCTTCTGGCCTGTAATGTTTCTATTGAGAAATCTGATGATAGCCTGATGGGTTTTCCTTTGTGATCTTTTTTCTCTCTCTAGCTGCTTTTAAAGGTCTGTCTTTATCCTTGATCTTTGCCATTTTAATTATTGTATGTCTTGATGTTGTCTTCCTTGGGTCCTTTGTGTTGGGAGTTCTGTGCATCTCCATGGCTTGAGAGACTATCTCCTTCCCCAGATTGGAGAAGTTTTCAGCAATTACCTCCTCAATGACACTTTCTATCCCTTTTTCTCTCTCTTATTCTTCTGGTACCCCTATTATGCGGATATTGTTCCGTTTGGATTGGTCACACAGTTCTCTCAATATTCTTTCATTCTTAGAGATTCTTTTTTCTCTCTGTGCCTCAGCTTCCTTGTATTCTTCTCCTGTAATTCTATTCCATTTACCTTCTCTGCTACTACATCTAATCTGCTTTTAAATCCCTCCATTGCATGTTTCATTTCAGATATGGAATCTCTTAATGATTGAATCTCCATGTTAAATTCATTCCTGAGTTCTTGAATATTTTTCTGTACCTCTATAAGCATGTTTATGATTTTTATTTTGACATTTCAGAAATATTGGTGAGTTCAGTTTCATTTGGCCCTTTTTCTGGGGTTTGTGAGATTTTGGTCTGTACCATGTTCTTTTGACGTTTCTTATTTCTGTGTGGTCCCTTCTATTGCCCAAAGCTCATCTCTGGAGCTCCTCAGCCCCTAGAGTGAGGTTGGGGTCATAGTGGAGTGGAGCTGGTGCCTGGTGGGAGGAAAGATCCGTTTCCTGTTTCCTATCTGCCCTGCCTGTCTCTTCTACTTGGGCCAAGTACAGAGGTGTAAGCCTCTGTACTTGGCGTCTCTAGCTGTTGCTGGTGAGGCCTCTCTCTGGCTGGCCTGATGCCAGAGCAGTGACTGCCAGTTTGCGAGCCCGTGCTGTCAGGCCAGGAAGAAGGCTCAGAAGGCCGCGTATCACAGTGGTGGGCCTTGGAGCTGAGTAGCCAGCCAGGGGGATGGAGCGCCTGAAGCTCCCCAAAGTTCCAATCTGCTGGGCAAAGCACACCCAGACAATCTTGTCCCCAGATCCTTTCCTTCGTGCAGCAAGCTCCGAGATATGTAACATATTTTGAGTTGATTTTGCACCTTGCAACTTTACTGAATTCATTGATGAGATCTAATGTTCTTTTAGTGGGATATTTAGTATTTGGTATGTATAAGATCTTGTCATTGGCAAACAAGAGACAATTTTACTTCTTCTTTTCCTATTTGGATGCCTTTTGTTTTCTTGCCTAATTTCTCCACTAGGACTTCCATACTATGTTGCACTGAAGTGTGGAGTGGACAGCCTAGTCTTATTCCTGAATTAGAGGAAAAACTTTGTATTTCACCACTGAGTATGATGATCATCATGGATTTGTCATATATGGCCTTTATTATGTCGATGTACATTCTTCATATAGCTAGTTTTTCTTAGTGTTTTTATCATAAAAGGGTACTGAATTTGAAAAATTATTTTTGCCATCTATTGAGCAATCAAATTTTTATCCTTCGTTCTGATGTGATGAATCACATTGACTGATTTCAGTATACTGAACCATCCTTGCATCCCAGGGATGAATTCCACTTGATCATGGTGTATGATCCTCTTAATATGCAGCTGGATTCAGTGTGTCAGTATTTCATTGAGAATTTTTACATCTATGTTCATAAAAGGTACTGGACTATAATTTCTTTTCTTGTAGCATATTTGTCTATCTTTGGTATCAGAGTAATGCTGGTCTCAAAAAATGAATCTGGAAGTGTTCTCTTCAATTCTTTTCCAAGAATTTGAAAAGGATTGGTGTTAATTCTCTTAATATGTTTGGCAGAATTCACCTATGACGTCATCTGGTCCTAAACTTTTTGCTGGAAGATTTGTGATTAGTGATTCAATTTCTTTATTCATTTTAAGTCTGTTCAGATTTTCTATTTCTTCATGACTCAGTCTTGTAGATTGTATGTTTCTAGTAATTTCTTATAGTTATCCAATTTGTTGGCATGTAATTGTTCATAATACTCTTATCCTTTTGTTTCTGTGGCATAAGTTTTAATGTCACTTTCCTTTCTAATTTTATCTGAGTCTTTCCTCTTTTTTCTGTTACTCTAGCTAAAAGTTTGTCAATCTTTTCAAAACACCATCTCATAGTTTCAGTGATTTTTTTTCTATTTTTCAAGGCTCTACTTCACTTATTTTTGCTAATCTTCATGATTCCTTTCTTTCTGTTAATTTATATGTGGAAATTAAACATCCTCGCAATGAACCAATGAGTCAAAGAAGAAATCAAAAGGGAAATCAGAAATTTTCTGGAGAGAAATGAAAATGAAAACAATATACCAAAATCTACAAGATGCAGCAAAAACAGTACTAAAAGTTTACAGCAATCAATTACTACTTTAAAAAGAAAGTTCTCAAACAATCTAACTATACACCTCAAGGAACCAGAAAAAGAAACTAAGGATTTTCTGGTTTCTGAGTATATATTCATTAATACCTCATGTTTCTGATTTTGCATGTTCTAGTCCCATTTTCTAGATCAGTACTGGCCAAAAGAAAATATATGTGAACCATAAATGCAAGCTAGAAGCCATTTTTTTTCAAAAAGAAACAGGTAATCTTATTATACCAAACACACCTAAAATACATATTAACATTTAATCAACATTTTTTAATTATTGATATATTTTTTTGGACCAAATCTTTGAACACAGTATGTATTCTACTTATATCATAATCCAATTTGGACTAGTTATGTTTCAAATGCTCAACAGTCACATGTGCTTAATGGCTACTGTATTGTGCAGGTCTGTTCCTTCCCCAGCCTCACTAGTATATACTAGTACTCAATGAATTGTCAAGCACAGCTAACTTCCTACACTGTAGCGATTACTCATCACCTTACATACGCTATAATTCATTCATTTATCTATTTAACAGACACTGTTTCATCTTCTAGTACCATTCATGGGATTTTTCCAAACTGGCTTTCCTGTCCAAAGTTCCAACTGTGTCCTCTGCTCCCTTCACTACCACATCACCATTCCAACAGCACATATGTCATACAATAAAATCAGAGAAAAGGGAAGGGGATGCCTGTTCTAAAGTCATTTTATGGTATGAAAAATGTTATTTAATCTAAAACTACCTTTGAAAATCTCTTAAATAGGGTCCCACCAGAAAAACAATAGTATAACCTTGTGTGTACACAGCCCTGTAAAGATCATCCATAAAACTCAGAATTACCATAATAACAACATGTTTACATATTCTATCTCATTCGACTTCAAAAATGTACTTAGTAGAATGGCAGGTGGATTTGCTATTGCTGTTGGAACCTCCCCAAAATAACTTAATGGAATTCATATAATTTAAACAACAAAAGATGTACCTCCATTAATTATTACTCCTGCCTCCTCCATTTATCATTCCCTGACCTCAAATCTTCTACTTTTTTTGTTAGAAAAGTTTTATCATTTTTAAAGGATTATATATCCACTATTATGCTGGAAGGCAGCACACAGAGCGAAAACAGAATGAATTTCATGTTCTAGTTTTGTTACCACCTATTAACACTTTCAGCAACCTTTTGAATGAGAATATTATCTCCATACAGTCCTAACACTTTGTGAAGATTCACTGAGGAATTCAACTAAAGAGCACAGAATAGTGTTAATTCCATTTCTTTACCCACTTGGGTAATTCCTTTACCCACTTCGTCCACTGTTTTTGAAAACCTTTCCAATGATTCAGAGATCACTTTTTAACTAATGAGGAAAATTACTATTTTTAAATTGCATCTGAAATAGTTGTCAATTAAAAATAAATAGGCCAGGAAAAAGCATCAAATCAAAACTAACCACACACATTCTGATTACCTGCACAAATTTGGGTGGAAATTTTTGTCTAAGGTCTAGGAGTAAAGCATCCACACGTTGTCTCTGGAAAATAGAGCTTGGTTCTTCTTTCCTTTTGGCTTTAGGTTTGACTTTCTCTATTAAAATATGAAGTCCACATTAAAACATTGCCTAATTAAGTATGGTGTCCCATATTTTACAAATTTTTGCCCACCACGAATAGAATCAAACTTTGTTTTAATGGCTATTATTCCAAAGCTAAAGCCCCAAGTAAGTTAAACACATTTAAAAAGCTGACAGGTCTTTTAAAGTTTTGCATTATCTAAATCACAAATTATTGGTTTGAAATTATCTTGTGTATATTTAAGTGTATTAAATGGTCTTTTCTCACAAAACCTAATAGGTGGAGAACAAGCAGGAGATCAGCAGCTGTAGAGACTGTGGGACCTGGCATCATGACAGGCAATAACATCGAAAGATCAGAAACAGACTGGTCATCTGGAGATGGGGCTCTCCTACTTTGAAGACAAAGGGGGACTCGGGTTTCAGATTCAAGGTAACTCAACAGTCAGGTACATAAGAAATATCACTCATTCTTCATCACTGATTTCCTCTATATGTTCCAAATATTTCAAAACCTTGAATCAACTTTTCAAAGACTACCAGTTATCTAACAGATAAAAATGTATACCTGTTCCTATTGGAAAGTTATTATTACCAGGAGTTACATGAATTGTAGCCATGACCATGTCATTCTATGAAGAGTCTTCCTTAGGGAGAAGTAAAACAACCTAAAATCATCAATAACTGTCTCCCCAAAGAAAACAGCTTCATTCTCAGAGCACCAAAAAGTTTTTTAGGAGGGTCTAGGTGTCCTACATACCTTGCTCTTCATGATCTTTAAAGTGCCACCAATATCCTTTGGAAGGATGATACCGACAGTACGACATAGCTTCATCAAAAGCTGACTGAATGCCATGCACTGCAGTAAGCTTGTAAAGAGAAAATGAATTCTGAATTTCTCATTAGCTCAACCACAATCTCCAAAGTAAATACACACAAAATATTACATATGCAAAGAAAGTAATTTCCTCTTTTTTCTAAACCTAAATCACTACATAGCTGAGACTATGGCATACACTTTTAACATGGAGTTGGCCCAAAGTAACCAATGCTCAAGAAATTCTAATACTCAATACTTTCTACCAACTTACACAAGAGAGAGGAGCTCCTGTTTGATTCTTGGAAGCAAGGTAGCTCAGTTACAAGTTTTCTTCAGTGTTTAAAGACTGTGAAGACACTTACCGCTCTAGAGTTTATAACTGATCCCAAGTCTGGTGCCTGATAGATCACTCCAGCAATGATATAGTAATCAGCCAGTGGGATAACTAATACAGTAAAAATAGTAATAATAATAATGAATATAACTATGCACACAAACTGCTAAATTAGATTTCTACATAAGAACTGAAATTTGATGTTTTCTCATATTAAAGCTTAAGACAGGGTTTGGCAATGCCTACTTTACTGGCAAACAGCCACACATTCATTTACATTATCATCTAAATCTGCTATGGCACTAGTTGAGTAACTGTCACATACACCGTAATGCCCACAAAGCCTAAAATATTTACTCTCTGGACCTTTACTGAGAAAGTTTACCAACTCTTGCCCTATAGCAGTGCTTCTCAAACTTTAATGTGCATCTGTATCACCTGAGGATCTTACTAAAATCACACTCTTACTCAGTAGGGATAGTGCATTTCTAACAAGTTCCCAAGTGGTTGAATGCTACTCTCAGTCAACTATACTTTGGGTAGTAAGACCTTAGAGCAAGAGATTTAGAGCCCAGGTGAAGATATCAGAGGCACTGAACTTGCCTCTATGTCCCAGTGCTGGATCCTAAGGAATAAAACAGCTGTTAGTGAGGCTGATGCCATCTTGTGTAGCTGCTATACCTTGAACCCTCTCATCATGGAAATCCTGTCCCTGGTCTTCCCTTTGAACTCTAAGGTTATTTTTTTCTGGGCAGGGACTCTAGATCTTTGATTTTGAAACTAAATTTAGATTCTTGACTCTAGAACCACACTTCTTTAGCAAGTCTTTCTGCAGAATCCATACCAGGGTGAACGTTGTCCCTAATGTCTTGATGAGGATATCTAATTAGGAGACGTAGCGGGTCATCTCTGGAATAGGTGACTAGCTCTTTGATTCAAAATCAAATATGAATTCTATACTCTTAGTGTAATTCCTAAATCAAGTTTTTGTTTGGTAATACAACTCAGATAAGACTTTTTGGTTGAAAGGGTCATTGAGGATTCTCAATTGATCCTTTGAATTTGGTGCAACTGTATCTACCATGTATCTTTTAACAGAATTAGACTCAGTGAATGAAGATGAGAAAAAAAGTTACTCAGGATGCTGGAGAGTTGGAACCCCAACAACTGTGCTCACAGGAAAAGGTGGCTTCGATGTGGTGAGTTGCTCTATTAGTACTTGAGGAGTCGTCCACAGGCATGTTAGAAGACTCCTGATGTCTATGCAAATGTCTAGTGGAACTTGGCTTTTGAAAACAATTCCTAAGTAGTAAAGTATACCTGCTGTACCAGTCTGCCCAGACAATTTGTACAAACAATATGATTATAATGGAAACCTGATTTCCTTCTGAGAGCCTGGAGTTCCAGCAGGCAGAGGACATCTATAGGATTAGCCTTCAATAAAAATTCTGGGCTCAGTCTCAAATGGACTTCCCTGAGCAGATATATTATACATAGGGGGCTGCATTTCAGTGCTGGAGACAGGGTATACTTGATGTTGTTCCTTGCAAGAAGGAAAGCATAGGAAGCTTACACATGGACTCCTATACCATTTGATAGTTTTTTCCCTTACTGAGCTGTGTATCCTTACTGTGCTGCTGTAACAAATCTCAGGCATAACTATATGCTGAGTATGCTGATCCTCCTAGTAAAGCATTGACATATATGTGGTCTTGGGATTCCCAAAACAAAACCCAACTGAAAAAATAAGGCACATGTAGCTCAGGAAATAAATCATGGTATTTAAAGAAGAAAATAACAGCAGAGAGCCCCTCACCCTGCGAAAAGGGTACAGCCATAAAGGGGCTGCCCCCTCACCTAATAGGCAATGCTCATTCACAGGCATCCTGGTGCTAAACCATTTTTAGACAATCTGCTTCTATGACAGTGTTTCCTAAGTAGCAGAGCAGCTCCCTCGCTGCAATCTATTAAGTCAGTCCATGACACAAGGGTGTTTAAAGAAAAAATAGAAGAAAAAGAAAATAATGCCAGAAGTTTACACATTTTACCTTGAGTAGGGGACTGCCGCTGTTGCTTCCGAATGATAAAAAGAATGGGCTCCTGAGCATGTAAAAGGATGTACTCTACTCCAACCATCTGACTGAAAACAAAACAGACACCTAGAGATCTGTAAGTGCCCTACAATTTTGAAAAAAATTCAAAGTATTATATAAAAGTATAACAACACTGTAAACAGAAAACTGTCTTTGATATTAAAAGCTGGCTGTTCAATAAAATTGAGTATTTAAAACTGAATATAAAACTAAAGAACTGTTCAATACTCTCAGGTAAGCACAATACAGAGTATGATCTAGTTTTTAAACAACAAAAATTTCTGTACAAAAATTCATGATGAACTTAAATTTTGAGTATTTTCAGTCATGAAAGTTAACTGAAGAGCCTATATTTCAAAAAAGGCAACCGGAATACCATGTTGCTTCCTGATGAAGAGCTATAAATATATCTAAAATATAAAAACATACAGGAAGACTATACATGTCTCAACTATATGTGTCAACTATTTATTTTACCTAACTAGAAAACATCAAAAACCTTCCTTTCCCCAACAATTTTTGACCTGACAGATTGTATTTAAAAGCAATAGTAAGTTGTCTTGATAGTTGTAAATATTTGCCTCATAACAAAAGCTATTTAAAATACCATAAAGATTTAATTTCATGAACTCCCCCCACCTCAATGTTCAGTTAACATAGGAAAAACTGTATTACACAGTTCACTTGGAAACTTTGCTAATAGCAATATTTGTTAATCATTTAGCATCCTAACTGAAGAATCTTGCTTTGCATTTGTTTGGCTAAAATTTTATTTTCTTTACTTGCCATAAAAGGAAAAATCTACTACAAACCAGACTACGGTTGAAAACATCAAATTAGATGTAGAGGAGACAATAAGTATGTTTACCTGGTTGAGGATAACAATTGCATTGCTAAAACTGCTCATCAGATTTACATCTATAAAAAAAACCTCAGAGCTGTATTTTAATTGGACAGTAATATATGAATAAAGAAAAGACTTCCAGGTTACAAGTGACTATTAATAATTCCTTTGCATGTCAAATCTGTATAAACTCAAACAGAACTCCAGTTCTTCCAAAACTCCTACTCTGTATTTCATGATTCACAGTTTAAAAGAACCACTCATTGCAAAATCTCTAACTAGCAAAGATGCTACCTTCTTCCAATAACTTACTTTAAGTGTTCTAATGTCAGCCTCTGCATTTTGACAACTTCATTATTACATGTCCTGTCATAAAAAGGATTACTTCTTTCTGAAAAGTAATCCAAGACACTTCCACTGTTCAAAATGGGGATCCAGGAACTGTCAACCCAAGAGATTCCCAGCAGATTATCTACGGGAAAGAAACAAATTGATAAAGAATGAGGAAAAAAGAAAAAAAATCCAATCCAACAAAATTTACCATGCATCTAATGTAAGGAGGCACTATGAACATAACGATGACATGGCTCCTATCCTATATACTCTTAGTCTAACAGAAGAGACAAGCATGCAAGAAAGTAATGACAACACAACATGCTAAGTGCTAAAATAAAGGTATGAATAACTGTGTCATGAAGCACAATGGAGCGAGCAGAATACGTTATCTGAGGGAAAAGGAATGATTTTTCATGGAGTGCGAAAGAGGTGAATTTTAGCACCTTAAATTAAGTAAAGGTTCACCACAGAGAAAAGAAGAGCAAAGAATGCAGAGAGAATGCAATACGAAGATAGAGGGGGGAAAATAGCTATTATATGTTTAAAAAATAACCTAAGTGAAGAAGTGACAGGATTTGAAATCTAGAAAGGATTTTCAAAAACCTGGAAATCCTTTGTTTTATGTTGGCAACTAATGCAAAAATTTTCAAACAACATGCATACCAAAGAAAACACATCCATAGCTATTAGTTTGAGACCTCCCAATTAGGAGCAGAGAAGTAAGTTAGGAAGCTATTATTATGGAGGAGACAATGATGTGAAAGTTAAGGAGCAAATGAAAAGAAGAATGCCCTTAATTATAGCCATACCTATTTTAGAGTAGAAGTAAATCTCAACTTTTTCAAAAAGAAAAAAGAAAAAAAAAGACATAATAAACAGCTAAGTAGCTTTAATTAATGGGCTTCTATTGGCTATTGGCTGCAATGATGTTTCATATCACTGGCTATACTAAATCCCACCTGGTGTAAGTCATGAACATCAAAATGCCTAGGCAATACTGGCTGAAGAAGGAAAAACTGAAAACTTGAACCTCTCCTAAACAGAAACTGCTTCTGGTATCTTTGAAGGGTGGGATTAAGAGGGTAATATGTGGCTATGAAATAAAATGTAATTATCTGTCGCACTTCCAGACTGTGACTACAGCTCCATAGAAAAAATACACTACCAAGTCAAGCCAACTCCAAGCACTTCTTAGCATCTCCACTGTTATCACCCCAAGTACAAGCTACCTCCACATTTCCATGCATCAAAGAAATGGCCTCATAATTGGTCTCCTTAATTCCAACCTTGCTCTTCTACACTGTTCTCAGCAGCCAAGGTGATCCTAAGAAAAAGTAAGTCAGATTATGTTCATCACCTCTGGACAAAACTCTCCAGTGGCTCTCCAGTTTACTCAAAAGAAAAGCCAAAAACCATACCAGAGCCTGCAATCCCTGTATTATCAAGCCACCAATTACCTCTCTAACCTCATTTCCTTCCCACCTCCTCTCTCTCTCTCTGCTTCCACCATACTGTTCCTTTAAACGATATGTTCTTTAAAATAACTGTTCCTTTAACACACCAGACACACTCCCACCTTAAGCCTTTGTAATAACTCGAACAAATCTAAACAAAAAATATAAGATTATGAAAGTTAAATATTTTTAAATAGTCTAAAGGACTAAATGTTTCTCTTTTTTATTCAGCAGCAAGGGAGCACGTTGACACAGCCCAAGTGCAGCTCCCTATCAGTAAGTGATGAAATTAGGCCCCTGAAACTCACTTATAATGAAAGACAAATATGTAAAAACATTATCCAGGAATGCTAAAGATCACTGGACATTCTGAGTAGCTATAAATGAGAATACATTTGTAATAAGAGGGCTACACTCCTATTTAGCTACTAGTACAGAAAAAAGAATCTCAAACATGTCCCTTTAAAAATCAAGTGTATACAAACAAAAACAACCCTATATAGAAATGATTAGGAATATCATTATACATAAACATACTCTGAGGAAGGCCCTTTTTCTTTATGGGAGTGGGAGGGGGAGTGAGAGGAGTAAATTCAACCATGAACCTCAGCTTGCAACTAGGTACAAAAAGTCACAATTTCTTTAAGGAAAAGTACTACACAGTTCCAAACAGAAAGAAATCTATGTTGAGAGTTTCACACAAGTATAGGAAGTTTTGTGGGTCACCAACACAAGAGCAGGCTCTTTCACTCGAAGGAAATTTTCCCGGGAACTTCCATACCTCCTCCCAAGGTGGAATCTGATCTATTTGGAAGTAAGTTCTCATGCTTTCGCTGTTTTTTAATCGCCTTTCCGTTCACTCTTTGAAACCCAAGGGCACAATTCCTAAGCTTTTATTTTTTTTTAACAAATTCACTGAAACGTATTTGTGCTGAGAGGAGAATGTATGGCCTAATGCTACCGAGATCAAAATAGTAATTAAGGGATGCACCTCCATATATTCAGATTCAACAAATATTTGAATACCTTTACAGTTTAGCTGTGAAAAAGAAAGGACCCCTGCCTTCAGCTAATTGTTGGGTGTTCGATGAGAGGTATTACAGGCTGAAAAATAAAACGTACATAAGAAAATCTTCCGGATTCATGCACAGGGTTGCGTGGGGCGCCATGTCCGGAATAAGGTAGCCCGCACGTCAAGTCCCAAAAGACGAACCAAACCATGTCGGCTCACTAGCCTACTCTCTACCCAACGGCCGTTCCCTCACCAGACAGAAATGACCCCAGTGTTGTTGTAGAGCTCTGTACTGCAGGTCCGAGGGCTCAAAGCCCAGAGCTTCTCCCACCCCTCGGTTTCCAGGCTTGAGACCCATGAGGAGGCGGAGAAACTGGGCAACTTTTCGCCAGATTCGAGCCTTAGGTGGTCCACAGAAACCATTCACAGGTTGGGAGAAATCCCAAGAAAGCCTGAACTCTGTCCCCGCGAGCTATAAACCCCTAAACCAGACCCCAGACAATCAGTAAACAGAGGATAACAGTAGGTTACCTCGAATATCCACAGCCGCCATAACTCCAGAAGCCCTGGCAGGTTCTTCTTCCGGCGCAGAGTAAAAGAACAACCATAACGACGGAAGTGGAGGTTTGCAAATCGCAGGGATGGAGAGTGGGAAAGCCAATAGGGGAGGAGCCAGGAAGAGAGGACACGGAAGGGGAGTAGGCGGGGAGAACAGGGGCGGCGGGGCGGGGCCGGGAGGAAAGGGGAGGAGAGGAGCGGGGCCGCCCCGCCCCCAAGGAAGGAAGAAGGGAGGCGTGGCGCGCTACAGTAAAGTAAATTTGGCCTCTGAGGAAAAAGCTTGAGCGGATCCCTGCCCTACATGCACCACTGAGGGATTCGAAAATTCGTTTTAAAAAAATGTTGATTATGCAGAGTTGGGGGTAGGAGCATCTTCGGTTTTTTTTTTTTTCACAAGCTCCCTCAGGTGTATGCGATGAGCTGTTAGATTTAGGAGCTATTGGTCATTCTGTTTTTCATCCTGCCTGAAGTGTGGGGATGGGACAGGGCTAAGCAGAAAGAACTGGAGTGTCTTTAGCTTTTATGTGATTAAACCCATTAAAAGTCCAAATCCATTAAAGTATTAGATGCCTCTGAGACAAAAATTTCACATTGCAGGAAATGCTTCTGAAGTAAGATATTAACAAGATTAAGAGGGAATACCGCTGGGTCCCTGAGTAGCAAGACGCCGACCCAGAGAGGGAGTCATTCTGTGGTATGGAGAAGCCGTAGAAACCTCAGAAAGACCCTCAAGGCCTTGCGTGGCTCCATAAAAGCAAAATGATAAGGACAGCTGCAAGCAAGATGCGGACACTGAGAAGAGAACCCCAAAATCTCAAGGAGCCCTATGTACAGGGATGAGGGGTGGGTGCCTACATCTCCAAAATGTAGGACTGTGAAAGCTCCCCTGGAATCTAACCACAACCCAGGGGCAAGGGGGAGGGTCCTTGAATTTACCATGATTTTCCACCTTATAGATTGGGAATTCAAATTTTTTAAATCTAAATGGAAAAAAAAATAGATTGCTTTTTGTACACTTTAAATACACTGATTTTATACCTGAGGTGGTATGTATACAGCATGTACAGGCATATCTCAGATATACTGGGGGTTAGATTCCAGACCACTGCAATAAAGGGAGTCAAATGAATTGTTTCCCATGTAATTTATTAAGTGTTCAATATTATTATGGCTAAAAAAAAATCTACATACCTTAATTTAAAATATTTTATTGCTTAAAAATGCTGCTTATTATTTGAGCTTTCAGTGTGTTAATCACTGATCACAGATCACCATAACAAATTAGTAATAATGAAAAAATTTGAAATTGCAAGACTTACCAAAATGTGACACAGAGACACAAAGTCAGCAAAAGCTGTTGGAAAAATTATGCCAATAGACTAAACTCAGGCAGGGTTGCCACATACCTTCAACTTGTAAAAAAACGGTATCTGCAAAGCACAAAAAAACGAGTGTGCCTACATACAATAAATATACATGTAATGATACATGTCCCAACAGAAGTATGCACATGCGCAGACCAGAGTTTTAAAGACTTTTTTTTTTTTCCAAGCAGAAATTTTCAGGAGGGCTTGGTAGGGGGCAGTTCTGGTGGAGAGGGCATTCCAAAAAAGGGGAACATTGTGTCCCATAAACAGAAGTCTGAAACATCAAGCTTTTTGTTTTGTTGGTTTTGTTTTCTTGTGTTTTTATTAGGGAAGAAGGAGATTAGGAGGAAGAGCAATAGCAGATCTGTAGATAATAAAACACATGGTGATTGGTAAGCCAGTATTTTGTAGGCAGTGGAGGAAATGTGGCTGGGCTTCCGTTTTAGAAAGATTATTTAATGACGATGAGTTGAGATATTTATAAAGTGACTGTTACAAACTAAATGATGTCTATGCTCATACAAAGGCAGTAGTAGCTGAGGGAAGAGAAAGGATTAAAGATATTTTTGGGACAGAATCGAAAGGCAATTAGGGACTAATAAGCTTGATGAAGGAGAGGAAATAAAAATGATTCCCCAGATACTAATTTATAAGACTACATACCATTAATGAGATTAGTAATAACATGTAACATGTGAGTAGGTGAAAAAAGGGATGATTTACTTTAAAACATGTCCATATTTATGTTGTGCATGAGATGTCTGCAGGACATTCTGTACATTAGGATTTTTCAGTCTTTGCACTAGTGACATTTTGGACCAGATAATTCTTTGCTGAAGGTATGGGATGTTTAGCTGCATCCCTGCCTCTACACACTAGATGCCAGTAGCAACCACCTTCCTATATATAACTGTTAGAGTAGCAGTTAGATAGACAGGAGCAGGAAGGGAGAAAGGAGGTGGGCCGACTACCCAGGCTCCACCCAGAGAGCACCCTGTCTCCCTTAGACCAACCCCTTTTGCCATTCAGCCCAAAATGATGAGCAAAAGATACAGGTCCCTAGGACCTTTCCAATTTTAGAGCATATTCACTGAAGGAAGACATTGTCGCTAAAGACCCTGGGCCATCACAATATCATTATTATATCATTTACATTGCAGTTTTGGTGCCACTGTGGGCCTTAGACGCTCATGGGAAAATGATGAATCCAAACTTGATCAAAGAGGCTGAAGGGGTAGAAGCAAGACAGATCAAAAGGATGATGTAAGAATGACAAAATGGGAGGGAGGAAACCAAATAAACGGTATCTGCAAAGCACAAAAAAATGAGTGTGCCTACATACAATAAATGTATATATAATAATACATGTCCCAACAGAAGTATGCACATGCGCAGACCAGAGTTTTAAAGACTTTTTTTTCATAAAACACATGAAGTAAAATCCAGCAGGCGGCTACCCACCCTGGGGTCAGCCCTCTTCTCTGTCTCTGGAGCTTACCTTCCTTTCACTTTGCTAAATAAAAAACCCCTGCAGCTTTAACTCTCTATTGGGTCTCTCGGCTGAATTCTTTACTTCAAGAAGACAAGAACGGAGAAATTCCACAATCCACCACGCGGAAACAGAATGACAGAAATTGCCTCCAGACATTGCGAAATACTACCCTCCCCCTGGGTGGGGGGATTGCCCCCATTTGAGAACCGCTGCTGTACACAGGTACCTATATAAGCATGAAGTCAAAGCAGAAGAGTTTCAGGAAGAGAGGAGTACTCAAGAGTGTCAAGCAGATAAGTGAGGTAAGGACTAAGAAGCAGGCATTGGGTTTGGTAAATAGGATGCCCCCAACAAGAATAGTTTCTGTGGAACGGTAGAGGCAGAGGCCAGAGAAGAGTGTGTTCAGGAGCAAAGGGAAGTAGCATTTGGGTGTAGACTATACTTTAGGGAAGCTTGGCTAGGAAGGAAATCTAGGTTGTATAGAAATAATAATAGGGAAATGTGAATACATTGATGGACTAAGGTGAAAGACCCAGCTAAAAAGATCTTCAGTTTAACTTTAATTAATTCATCCCTTCATTCTGTTAGCCCTCGATTATTTAATACCTACTATATGTTTTGCTCTAGTTAGAGAGGATAAAGCAGTAAACAAAGCCTCTGGCTTTAAGGAGTCAACAAGTCTGATGGAAAAGACAGACAATAAACAAGTAAACAAATAAAGAAGATCATTACAGATTATGACAACAAAAATAGAGGAAGGTGAGATAGGGAATAACTGGAGGAAGCCACTCCCAATAGCATGGTCAGGACAGAACTCTCTGAGGGGATGATATATCTGAGCTGAGGCCTGGAGGATGAGAATGAACCAGCCATGTAAATGATGCTGGGGTTCTTGTTCATGGAGCCGAAGAATGAGCTTCGCAAACACTCAAGGTAGGAAAGCAAGGTAGAGGCTTTTATTTAGAGATTAAGTGAGAGGACAGAACTCCTGGCTCACGCCAGGAGGGGACAAGAGAGTCCGTGGTTGGCTCATTGTCTAGGGGTTTTATGCACGGTTTTCAGGAATATGGGTAAAGGGCTAGGGGTGTAGGCTTGTTGAGTGGTCCCAGAATGATCATTTTTGATGAGTAACAGAAGAAATTTGCTGCTCTGATTCTTTCTCAGGATAGCAGTTTCCCTCTGGGAGCATGTCAATTAAGACCACCTGCCCTGCCCCCAAGTTGGGCTGGGTTGTTGCCTGTTTGCTAGTGTGTTAAGAATCTTACTTCTTAACTCCTTGGGCTGTTTATAGTTGGGCTTGCTTACTAAATCAGTCTTTTTCCTAGGTTGCAGATTACTTGGTTAGGATTAGAGAAGAAGATACAGCACATAGGTACGGTTAAAATAAACTGGGCCTTTTAGCAGGCTAAGGTAAATTTTACAGTGTCATAATCAAAATTGACACAGTGAAGTCATGGGTTATGCCGAGACACTTCTCTTTATCTGCAGAACACTCAGACATTCCAGGCCAAGTTGCTCCTGGCCTTTGGAGCTTTAACTGATCTCACTGAAGATGTCGATATTCCTAGTATGGTATCTTTACCCTAGAGAATTAGTGTGACTCTGACTTTGGGTAATGCTAAACACAGAGTTTCCATAGGGACTCCTTTGCACATTGTTACATTGTTCTGACTGTAATTATCTTGCTCTGCTTTTTCTCCGGAGGCCCTCACCCTACTCTGCCTAAACCCACAGTCCCTGTCTCAGAAAGAGCTGGGGTACAAGCCTTTCAGGGAACAGCAGATCCTGTGGTAGAATAGAGCTTGGTCTGAGAACCAGAAAAAGGCCAGTATAAACTGGATCATATAAATGAAGGAGGAATGGTGGGAAGAGATTGGGAATGAAGGCAGGAACCAAATGACAGAGGGCCTTATAAATAATTTACTTTTTTATTCAAAGAAAATGAGAAGCTATTGAATATTTTAAGGAGCAAATGTTACAAAGGTATTAGTTCTAATTGGAAATTTGTTTAAGGATATCAAAACTATTTGTTTATCTTTTGTTTTATTGTGCTACTTGCTATGGATTAGACATTGTGCTAAGCAATGAATTATCTAGTTTTGCCCTCTCAAATTTATGAGGCAGAAGCTACTATCACTCTCATTTTGCAGATGAGGAGACTGAATGAGGCAGATAGCTAGGTGCTCACAAATAAATTGTCTACCACCTGAACACACAGTCAATCTACATTTTTCACCGCCCTTCCAGCTAGATGGAGCTATGTAGCTAATTCTCATCAAGGGAATAGGAATGGAAACGATGAGTGCCATCTACAGGTTAAGGGGGTTAAAAGCATTGGTGCCTTTTCTACACTGTCTGCATCCACCAGCTAGATGTCACAGAGATTTTATGCTTATAGATTAAAAATGGAGAGAGTCAGGGTCTCTGAATACCTCCAGGTGCTGACCTCCATTGGACCTTGACAGAAGCAAGAATAAAGTTTTATTGTGTTAAACTACATACACACATACACACATTTTTGCTGTGTACTTTCTTCTATAAAATCAATAATGCTGGTGTAATCTCCTCTCTTTTCTGTAGTATGTGCTAAAATTGTGTACCTGCCTTCCCTACAAACAATGTGGCCTCTTGAGGCTTTGTGATTTGGGGATTTGATATGCAAGTATGAGAATGCATGAGAAAGAGCTAGGGTACAGCTGGGGTAAAGAAATCCTTCAATAAGGGTGCGAATGATTTCTGATTGGTTAAAGGAAATGATGTTCATTGATAATTGATAATGCATTATAGTCACCTTCCTCCAGGTGGTCACTGTCCAGATCAACGGCTTTTCCTCACTCAGCCTCCTTTTAAATACCTGACACACTGCTCTTTATTACTGTTTCACTTTCACTAACATTCTCTCAGATATTCTAAATTAACACAGATTATAACATCCCACTTCTTCACCGACAGAAATATGTGCCCTTCTTTATAGGGATACCTCTGTAATCCCAAGGCCTGAATTCAGACTATTTTCTAAAAAAGAAATTCTCTAGATTGTAACCTCCATGAAGGTCATTCATGTGTTTGCTTGATGATATTTATCTAGTCTCTGGCAGGGTGCCTTCCATATAACAGGTGCTCAACAAATATTTGTTGAATGAATAAATCATGTGTAAATGAACGGATGCTACAAAGGCCCTCAGATCAATAATAAACTCTGGAATTCAATGAAAAATGAAATGAAATGAGATTGTTAAGTAAAAACAGATTTATGGGAAGTTATAGGAAATCTCTCTTGATCTTTGAATAATGGAGAACAAACAACTTCATTTATGTGAAGGTTCTGGAAATCCATAGAATAAAAAAAAAACATGGTTATGTTTTGTGTTGTATCCTACCAGAAAAGTGTTCTGGCATATATTAAATCTGTGTGGGGCTCTTTTTCTCTTCCTTATTTAATGAGCTACTTCATAATATAGACCAGGATAGAAAATTTAGGAGGTATCTCTGAAAAATTACCCTGGAATCTCTAGAGTGTCCTCAGTGGTCCAGGGAGAGATACGGTACCAAATATTTTATATTTTAAGGGTTGTGAGAAAATCCACACCACCCTGCATGGCAAATGACCTCTCAGGGCAGTTTTTCACTTTAGGAAGTGGCTGTAATCGTAAACCAAAAAAACTGATCACTAACAGTTCAACCCTAGAACCCCAAAGATAAAGCACAAATAAGCTTAGCCCGAAGAAAAGTCCTCTCACTGGATTTTACTCTCTTTGAGGGACAGTGGAAAAGTGTCTGTGACATTTGTGCAGCACTAAACCTCAAATAAAACTCCATGAGGCATCGAAAGGCAATAGCAAAAGTGAACTAAATTGATTGACTCTAGCTTAGCATTCAAAATTGGTTAACAGATCTCACACTCTCTGGGTTGAATATGCCCCCTGAGACTTGATGCTGACAAGTCAAATTGCTATATGCCAAGTGATAGTCCCAGCAAACCTTAGGAAGGGGTGACTGTGCTAATAGCTTGAAAATCTGCTGGTAGATCTTGCTTTACTCTTTTCTGCTGCAAGTATAGAATTAGGTAGTTTCCTGAAAAAGATTATTGAGAAGAAAGTAGTAATTCCTAGAACTTATTAGTAATAAAATTGTTCATAGTATTCTCATATTGTCTTTTTAATCCCAGCTATATCTGCACATATATTCCCATTTCTAGTCATATTATTTTTTTCTTCTCTCCATTTTCATGACTAATGTCACAAAGGCTTATTTAATTTGTAATTATTAATGAAAAACTTTTAGCTTTCTTTTTTTTAGGAAGAGAAACAGAGCTACTTTATTAAAATACTGAGTTTTATTTCACATGTATATTTTTGACTTTAAGCTTTCTTAACTCACTCTACGGTATCTTTTTCTATTTCACTTATTTCTGGTTTTATTTTTATTCTTTCCTTCCTTCTACTTTCCTTCACTTTATTCTGCTATTCTTTTCCTAATTTATTGAGGTGAACATTTAGCTTATTACCTTTCAGCCTCTATTCACTTCTTAAATAAACACACAAGGCTGTAAATTTTCCTTGAAGAAAACATTTTCATTGTATACCTCAAGGTGTGATGTATAGTATTTTCACTATCATTTGTTCTAAGCATTCCTTAAGTTTTTTTTGATTTTTTATTTTGCTATCATTAATGTACAATTACATGAACAACATGATTACAAGACATCCCGTTATCAAGTCCCCACCACATACCCCTTTACAGTCACTGCCCATCAGTGTAGTAAGATGCTATAGAAACACTACTTATCTTCCCTGTGTTACACTGCCTTCCCCATATCCCTTCCCTGCTACATTATGTGAGCTAATTGTAATGTCCCCTTTTCCCCCTTATCCCTCCCTTCCCACCCATCCTCCCCAATTCCTTTGCCTTTGGTAACTGTGAGACCATTCTTGGTTTCTGTGAGTCTGCTGCTGTTTTGTTCATTCAGTTTTTTCTTTGTTCTCTACTCCACAGATGAGTGAAATCATTTGATACTTGTCTTTCTCTGCATGGCTTATTTCACTGACCATAATACCCTCTAGCTCTATCCATGTTGTTGCAAATCATAGGATTTGTTTTCTTCTTATGGCTGAATAATATTCCATTGTGCATAGGTACCACATCTTCTTCATCCATTCATCTGCTGATGGACACTTAGGTTGTTTCTATTTCTTGGCTATTGTGAATAGTGCTGCAATAAACATATGTCTTTTTCAAATTGGGCTGCTGTATTCTTAGGGTAGATTCCTAAGAGTGGAATTCCTGGGTCAAATGGTATTTCTATTTTGAGTTTTTTGAGGAACCTCCATACTGCTTTCCACAATAATTGAACTATTTTACATTCCCACCAGCAGAGTAAGAGGGTTCCCCTTTCTCCACAACCTCGCCAACATTTGTTGTTGTTTGTCTTTTGGATGATTGCTGTCCTAACTGGTGTGAGGTGATATCTCATTGTGCTTTTAATTTGCATTTCTCTGATGATTAGGGATGTGGAGCATCTTTTCATGTGCCTGTTGGCCATCTGAATTTCTTCTTTGGAGAAGTGTCTGTTCATCTCCTCTGCCCATTTTTTAATTGGCTTATTTGATTTTTCTTTGTTGAGGTGTGTGAGCTCTTTATATAATTTGGATGTCAACCCCTTATCAGATATGTCATTTCTGAATATATTCTTCCACACTGTAGGATGTCTTTTTGTTCTATTGATGGTGTCCTTTGCTGTACGGAAGCTTTTTAGTTTGATATAGTCCCACTTGTGCATTCCTTAAGTTTTAATTCATTTCTTCTTTGACAGATGAGTTACATACTTTTTAACTTCCAAATATATGAAATTTTTAAATCTTTTTATTAACTTCTAACTTAATTGCATTGTTCTCAGAGAACATGTTTTATAATACCTGTTCTCTGATATTTATTTATTGTTAACTTAAAAAAAACATTTTTTATTGAAGTATACTTGATAGACAATATTATATTCGTTTCAGGTATACAACACAGTGATTTAACAGTTATGTACATTATTAAATCCTCACCCCATTAGTGTAGTTACTTTCTGTTGACACAGAAAGATGTTATAGAACTATTGAGTATATTCTCTATCCTGCCCTTTCATGACTAATTTATATTATGATTAAGATTTGCCCCTTTATCCTCCTCTCCTCCCCAACTACCTACCCCACCCCCTCCACTCTGGTAACCACCAGTCAGTTCTCAGTGTCTATGAGTGTACTGCTCTTTTGTTCATTTGGTTTTGCATTGTTTTTCGATTTCACATGTAAATGTAATCATAAGGTATTTGTCTTCCCTCACCTGGCTTATTTCACTTAGTGTGATACTTACTAGGTCCATCGATGTTATTGCAATTGGCAGGATTTCTCTTTTTATGGCTGAATAGTATTCCATTGTCTATTTGTACCACATCTTGTTTATCCATTCATTTATTGATGGACACTTTGGTTGCTTCCATATCTTGGCTGTTGTAAACAATACAGCAATAAACATAGGGATGCATATAGCTTTTAGAATCAGAGACTTTGTTTTCTTCAGGTAAATTCCTATAAGTGGAGTTACTGGGTCATATGGTATTTCTATTTTTAGTTTTTTGAGGAACCTCCATAGTGACTGCACCACTTTACATTCCTGTCAACAATGTAGGAGGGTTCCTTTTTCCCCACATCCCTGCCAACATTTTTTATTTTTTATCTTTTTTATACTAGCCATTCTGACTGGTGTCAGGTGACATCTCACTGTGGTTTTGATTTGAAATTTCCTGATGATTAGCAATGTGGAGCATCTTTTCATGTGCCTGTTGTCTATCCATAGTTCTTCTTTGGAGAAATGTCTGCTCAGGTCCTCTGCCCTTTTTTTAATGGGGTTATTTTCTTTTTTGGTGTTTAATTGTTTGAGTTCTTTATACATTTTGGATGTTAATTCCTTTTTCATATTTGCTTAGATTTCTTTCATGCCCTATTATGATCATGTGTGTTTAAGAAGGCAATGCATCCTTTAAATGTTGGATACATTTGGAAGCATTAGACACCCCTCGTTCTCAGAATGGTCTTTTCCTGGCTCCATGGCACTATCCTCCTGTAATATTTCTGCTGCCTCTAAGACCAATCCTTTTCTCTCTCTTACACTATCTTCTCTTCCCACAAAATCTCTAATCCCCAGTTCCATGTCTCATCTCTTCTATCTTCCAGTTTTTTTACTCTTCCCTCAAGATGACCTAATGCATGCTGTGGCTTCAGTTGCCATCTATACTATCATGGTTTACCTCTCTTCTGAGTTCCAGGGACATATCTGCAACTGTCCACTGGTCAGCTCCAACCTACTGTTCCATGTACCAAACTGAAAGATGTCCACTGCTGCCTGTACTCTTGATATTAGCTAAGAAACCTTGTCTCCCCTCTACCTTACTGTCCACATCCAGTAGCACCAAATCTTCTCCTTAGGCATCACTCTTGGACCAGGCTCCTCTGCTGCCCTTTCAATCCAAACACCCATTCTGTCATGCCTGAGCATTGTGGCCAGGGAAACTCTTCTTTAAAAACTGGGCATTTTTTAGTGGTGGTTCTAAAATCTCTACCGACTGTCTACATTCTGCCCAAAGTAGGAAATGTAAGTGGGACCCAACCTGTTTTTTCAGCTTTACCTCCCACTTCCAAACCATCACTCCAGACACTGAATTCTTACAACCCTAGCTTGTCACAGATTCTGGAATTGGACAGGATGGTTATGTGTTCAAGACCTTGGAAGCAGTTCTACCTAGAAATCTTGAATGCTTTTCTCTCCCTTCCCTCACTCACACACTCAGCCCAACATGCAGGACGGCATATGTGTATGTGTGCACATGCACACGCACACACACACACACACACACACACGGACACACACACACACACGGACACACACAGTTACCTGGAATAAATTCCCATTTTGGTAGCAGAGATGGGTCCTTGACCTCGCTGCGAGAAAGAATTCAAGAATGGATGAAGAAAAGCCATAGAGAGGATTAAAGGTAGCAGCTTGAGAGGTGAGACAGAGGATTCCTCCTAAAACGACATATAATACGAAAATATAATTAATACAACTACCTCTGAAAAACAACAGGCAAGAGGACTGCACGAGTCTGCATAAACCTGGGGAAAAGAGGAGACCTCACGGAACAGGGTAACGTAAAAAAGCTGTGGCCTGGCGGGATCCAAACCCTTCCCCCACCCCAGCTCACCAGCAGGAGGAACAGAAATGGAGCGGGGAGGGAGTGGAGGTCTGGGACTGATGAATACCTAACTCTGGAGATCTGCTCTGGGAGCACAAACCTACATTTCATGGTGCTTGCATGGTACTCTCATGAGTAGGGGGTTGGAAAGCTAAGACAGGCAGAATTCCTAGAAAGACTGAGGTTCCAGCCACAAGTGGAAAGCGGGGATCCATATCCAGATGCTCTGGGACAAAAGAAAGGCAGGCAGTCTGAGAGACTTCCTAAAAAGGAAGCCCTTAGCAAGAGGACTGCTAAAGGGCAAGGATGGCACAGAGCTTACTGCTCAGGAGAAAGGACAGGTAGACAAAATTGTCCAGGTGCACTCTGCCCAGCAGGTTGGGAGGTTTCATGATCTTCAGGTGCTCCAGCTACCTGGCTGGCTACACAGCTCCAAGGACCCACTCTGTGATATGCAGCCTACAGCACCTTTTTCCCAGCCAGTGCCACCTGGTTTGCAAACTGGCAAACCCTACCCTGGTGTTAGGCCACCCAGACGGAAGATCTGTCTACAGCAACTACAAACGCAAAGCATAGAGGCTTATACCTGTGTGCTGGGCCCACTGGTTCAGGCAATGGAGTCAGGCATAGCAGCCGAAAGGCAGGAAACAGCTATTTCCTCCCCCAGGCAACAATACCACTCCCATGCAACCCACGAGGTGGCTCCAGGGGCTGAGCAGCTACAGAGAGTAGAGCTTCTGGGCACTGGGAGAATATAAAATGCCAGAGGAACCTGGTTCAAAGTAAAATTATTAATACAACCCCTGAGAAAGATTTAAATGACATGAACCTCATGAATGTTCCTGAAAGGGAGTTCAAAATAAAAATCACCACCATACTCACGGAGGTACAGAAAGATATTCAAGAACTCAGGAATGAATTTCTCTAAGAAAGATTTAAATGACATCAACCTCATGAATCTTCCTGAAAGGGAGTTCAAAATAAAAATCATCAACATGCTCATGGAGGTATGGAAAGATATTCAAGAACTCAGGAATGAATTCTGGTCGGAGATCCAATCATTGAAGAGCACAATGGACGGTATTAAAAGCAGATTGGATGTGGCAGAGGAGACAATAAATGAAATAGAAACTAGAGAAGAGGAATACAAAGAAGCTGAGGCACAGAGAGAAAAAAAGGATCTCTAAGAATGAAAGAATATTGAGAGAACGGTGTGACCAATCCAAACAGAGCAGTATTCGCATTATAGGGGTACCAGAAGAAGAAGGGAGAGAAAAAAGAATAGAAAGTGTCTTTGAGAAAGTAATTGCTGAAAACTTCCCCAATCTGGGGAAGGAGTCTCTCAGGCCATAGAACTGCAAAGATCTCCCAACACAAGGGACCCAAGGAAGACAACACCAAGACATATATATAGTAACTAAAATGGAAAAGATCAAGGATAGGACAGACTATTAAAAGCAGCCAGACAGAGAAATAAGATCACATACAAAGGAAAGTGCATTGGGCTATCATCAGACTTCTCAACAGAAACCTTACAGGCCAGAAGGGAGTGGCATGATGTACTTAATGCAATGAAGCAGAAGGGCCTTGAACCAAGATTCCTTTATCCAGCAAGATTATCATTTAAATTTGAAGGAGGGATTAAACAATTTCCAGATAAGCAAAAGCTGAGATAATTTACCTCCCACAAACCATCTCTATACTGTATTTTGGAGGGACTGCTATAGACGGAAGTGTTCCTAAGGTTTAATAGCTGTCACCAGAGGTAATAAAACCACAGTAAAGAAAATAGAACAGCTAATTACTAAGAAAATGCAAAATTTAATTAACTATCCCCAAAGTCAATAAAGGGATAGACAAAGAGGACAGAATATGATACGTAATATATAAAGAATGGAGGAGGAAGAAAAAGGAAGAAGAAACAAAAACCTTTAGATTGTATGTGTAATAGCATATTAAGTGAGTTAAGTTAGACACTTAGATAGTAAGGAAGTTAATCTTGAACCTTTGGTAACCATGAATCGAAAGCATGCAATGCCAATAAGTACATACCTATCGATAATCACCCTAAATGTAAATGGACTGAATGCACCAATCAAAAGACATAGAGTCACTGAATGGATAAAAAAGCAAGAACCATCTATATGCTGCCTACAAGAGACTCACTTCAAACCCAAAGACATACACAGACTAAAAGTGAAGGGATGGAAAAGATATTTCATGCAAGTAATAGGGAGAAAAAAGCAGGAGTTGCAGTACTTGTATCAGACAAAATAGACTTCAAAACAAAGAAAGTCACAAGAGACAAAGAAGGACATTACATAATGATTAAGGGATCAATCCAACAAGAAGATATAACCATTATAAATATCTGTGTGCCCAACACAGGAGCACCTACCTATGTGACACAAATACTAACAGAATGAAAAGGGGAAATAGAATGCAACACATTCATTCTAGGAGATTTCAACACTCCACTCACTCTGAAGGACAGATCAACCAGACAGAAAATAAGTAAGGAGACACAGGCACTGAACAACACATTAGAACAGATGGACCTAACAGACATCTACAGAACTCTACACCCAAAAGCAGCAGAATACACATTCTTCTCAAATGCACATAAAACATTTTCAAGAATAGATTATATACTAGGCCACAAAAAGAGCCTTGGTAAATTCAAAAAGATTGAAATTGTACCAACCAGTTTCTCAGACCACAAAGGTACGAAACTGGAAATAAATTATACAAAGAAAATGAAAAACCCCACGGACACACATGGAGGCTTCACAAAATGCTCCTAAATAACCAATGGATCAATGACCAAATAAAAACAGAGATCAAGCAATATATGAAGACAAATGACAACAATAATTCAACACCACAAAATCTGTGGGACTCAGCAAAGGCTGTGCTGTGAGGGAAATATATTGCAATATAGGCCTACCTCAGGAAAGAAGAACAATCCCATATGAGCAGTCTAAACTCACAATTAACGAAACTAGAAAAAGAAGAACAAATGAGGCCCAAAGTCAGTAGAAGAAGGGACATAATAAAGATTAGAGCAGAAAAAAATCAAGAAGAACAATAGAAAGAATCAATGAAAGCAAGAGCTGATACTTTGAAAAAATAAACAAAATAGATTAACCCCTAGCCGGACTTGTCAAGAAAAATAGAGAGTCTACTCACATAAACAGAATCAGAAATGAGAAAGGAAAAATCACCATGGACCCCCCAGAAATACAAAGAATTATGAGAGAATACTATGAAAATTATATGGTAACAATCTGGATAACCTAGAAGAAATGGACAACTTTATAGAAAAATACAACCTTTCAAGGCTGACCCAGAAAGAAACAGAAAATCTGAACAGACCAATTACCACCAACATAATTGAATTGGTAATCAAAAACCTACCTAAGAACAAAATGCCTGGACCAGATG
This sequence comes from Smutsia gigantea, assembly GCA_032199065.1. NCBI lineage: Eukaryota > Metazoa > Chordata > Mammalia > Pholidota > Manidae > Smutsia > Smutsia gigantea. Next base: position 194 of record JAVSCE010015131.1, on the reverse strand, counting down.
GCTTCACCACAGAATTTTATCAAACATTTAGTGAAGACCTAATACCCATCCTCCTTAAAGTTTTCCAGTGAGTAGAAGAAGAGGGAATACTTCCAAACTCATTCTATGAGGTGAGCATCACTCTAATACCAAAACCCGGGAAAGACACCAAAAAAAAAAAAAGAAAAAAGAAAATTACAGACCAATATCCCTGA
>JAVSCE010015130.1:0-31031 GCA_032199065.1 Smutsia gigantea | reverse complement strand
TCTCTTTATTATGCCTTGCATTCAGCTCAATCCTTCAACATAGAATCCAAAATCCTAACACTTCTTACCACCTCCACTTCCATAGCCCTTGTCCAAACCACTGTCATCTATCACATGTATAATTGCAAAACAAATGTCTCCAAATTTCTGTTTTCTTCACATCCCTTTTCTCAGTACAGCAGTAAGTGCCATCTGGTTAACATCTAAACTGAAACAATGTCACTCCTCTCCTGAAATCCCCCCTAGGCATTTCAAGCCACTGAGAGAAGGAAAAAGCCAGTCTTTACAAGATCATTTATGATCTAACCCTTGCCACCTCTCTCATCTCCTCATCTCTTTCTCATTTATTTCCACACCAGCCACACTGACCTTGCTGTTCCTTGAGCACACCAGATAGACTCCTATCTATCAGGTAGAGATACTAGATTTCATAAGATTCTTCTGCATATACTGAGATAATCAAATGGTTTAAAAATATATATGTCAACATGGTAAATTACACTGATTGATTTTCAAATGTTAACCTAACTGCATTTCTGGGTTAAGCTCCATGTGATCATTACCCATTTTATGTATTTTTGGACTCTACTTGTTAAAATGTTGTTTAGAATTTTTGTATCTATTTTGTGTGATTTATTAAGGTCATCAAGGATATTGCTCTGTGGTTTTTGATTCCTGTAATATCTTAGATTTAATATCATAGTTATGCTCACCTCAAAGAAGGACTTGGAAATATTCTTGCCTCTTCACTTTCCTGGAAGAGTTTTTGTAGAATTTATTTTGTCTTCTTTAAATGTTTGGTAGAATTCAGCCAGTGAAGTCATTTGAACCTATATTTTTCTTTAAAGTTTTTCATTAATGTTTTAATTTCTCCAATACATATATATGATTATTCATGTTATCTATGTCTTGAATGAATTTTGGTAGTTTGTTTCTTTCAAGGAATTTTCCCATTTCATTTAAATTGCAAATTTATTGGCAAAGTTATTCATAATATTCACTTATCTATATTGGTAATTTGTGATGTGTTTCCCCACCCCCCCCCCAGTCAGTCTGGCTAGAGGTTTATCAATTTTATTCATCATCTCAAAGAGCTAACTTTTGGTTTCATTGATTTTCTCTATGTTCTGTTTTTATTTTGTTTGTTTCTGCTCTATTACATATTATTTTCTTCTTACTTTGAGTTTTATTTGCTCTTCTTTTTCTGCTTTCTGAAGGTAGCAGATGAAGTAATTGATTAGAGACCTTTCTCTTTTCTATTGTAGGTATTTAGTACTATATGTTTTCCTTTAAGTACTGCTTTAGCTGTATTCCACTCTTTAGCCATGTTGCTTTTTTTTACTTTCATTCCATTTAAAATGCTTTCTAATTTCCCATTTGACCTGTTTTACCTGATGGGTTATTTAGAATTCCATTCGTTAGTTTACAAATATTTGGGGCTTTTTCCAGAGAACTTTGTTACTGATTTCTAATTTAATTCCACTGTGGCCAGACAACGGACATTTTTATGACTTGAATCTTTTAAAAATGTATTGATGGCCCATTACCATGATGTAACATGGCATATGTTGACAGGAGTGTATGTCCTGCTGTTGCTGGATGGTATGTTCTATGAATGTCATGTAAGTCAAGTTAGTTGAGAGTGTTGTTCATATCTTCTATATGCTTACTGACTTTCTGTCTTCTTGTTCCATCAATTATTGAGAGATGGGTGTTGAAATCTCCAAGTGTAATTGTGGACTCTTTTATTTCTCTTGCAATGCAATCAGTTTTTTCTTGGTGTTTGAAGCTTTGTTATTAGCGGAATGAACATTTAAGATCTGATGTTGTCTTTATGAATTAGCCTCTTTACCATTGTGAAATTCCCCTCACTATCCCTGGAAATATTCTTTGCTCTGAAACCTTTTTTGTATGATATTAATATACCCACTTTAGCTTTGTTTTGATTAGTGTTACTATGGCTTATCTTTTATCATTCATTTACTTTTAACTTCTTTGTGTCTTTATATTTAAAGTAGGTTTCTTGTGGGTGGCATATAGTTGGTTCTTCGTTTTCCTCCAATATCATGATCTCTAATTGTCATGGCTGATAATTTTCTAACTGGGTTATTTAGACTATGTACACTTCATATCTGTCCCTTGTTCTCTTTCCCTTTATTTTCTGTCTTCTAATGGACTATTTTTTTAGATTGAAGTATCATTGATATACAATCTTATATTGGTTTCAAATGCACAATACAGTGGTTCAACAGTTACCCATGTTATTAAATCCTCATCCCCTCTAGTGTGGTTACTATCTATCAATGTAGAAAGATGTTTCAGAATCATTGACTGTATTCTCTTACGGGCTATTTTTTCTGATTCCAGTTTATTTTCCTTGTTGGCTTACTAGCTACAACTCCTTTTGTATTACTTAGTTTCCAAATTTTTAGCCACTTTATATTCAAAGTTCTACCTTTTCTCTTATTCTCTTTATTTTTTCCTTCTGGGGTCTGACACCCAGCTGTTGGTCTTCAAAGTGTTTATCACTGCACTGCCAAGCATCCTTAAATACATTATTTAGTCCTGCTGACATGATGTTTTAACCAAATCTTTCTCAAAAAAAGGAGCAGTGCATCGACTCAAGTTCTGGCACACACTCCTTACCTCCTAGTGGACTGGCACCTTGTGCAGCCCTGTTATAGATGTTATAGAAACAGGCGTGGGGACAGTTCATCTTGGCCAGGCTTCTGTGACACAGGCTGAGCAGTTCATCAGACAGAAGGAGTAGGAAAGAGCATTCCAGGTATTATAGATTTCTTTAGGTCAGGGACCTTGTCCTTTCCACCTTAGTAACCTCAGAACAGTGCCTGAGACATAATAAATGCTCAATAAGTGTCTGTAAAATTGAACTGAAATTTTTTCAGAATAATGTCAGAAAAGGTGCCAAAGGAAGAAAGAAAGATGTCTTTGGGGGGCTGCCAGTACAGGGTAAGAGATGCTGCTAGAAAAGAAACAAATGTGGAATGCCATGTTAGACATGCTGCAGATACGAACTTTTTCCTAAAAGTTACAGAGGGTTGTGTGAAGGGTTTTGAGCATGATAGGATCAGAGTGGTGTCAGGTTGGTGTCTTGGGAGATTCCCTCTGACTATAATAAAGCGTGGTTCAGGTGGGCAAACCTGGAAGCAGAGCAGCCAGACAGGAGGCTCTTGCAATAGTCCCTAGGACATAGGGTGAGAACCGATACTAAGGCCTGCTTCTCACCAGGGAGTGGTCATTTCTATCTGTAGCTATAGACTTGGGGGAAATTCTCCCAGCTCTGCCTCCCCTGCACACGCAAAGGTATTGGGTAGCAACCAATACCTTGGTGTCTCCTCCAAGACCTGGGAACCCCTGCCTGCCTTGTCTTGGATGTTTGTGGTGGAGGCGTGAACAGTATCTCACAGGGGGCCAGAGGAGGAGGACATGGTGCCAGCTGACTATCCACTATTGCCATTGCCACGCCCAAGACACTGTCCCTGCACAAAATGAAAGACAGCCAACACGTCTCATTTTGAGAGCTCTTCCTGGAGACAAGTTATTCTACCCCAAACACTTCTTTGCCAGAGAATTGGAAACTCTGGCTACTTTCATACCCCGAGTGCCTTGCCCACCTCCCATCTCCCTCTCATTCACCTTTCAGAACACTTCAAGATGAAGATTTAGCTCACAAATTCCTTTCCTGCAAATCCTGTTATTGCTGAAGCAGCTACTGTGTGAAGGAAACAAGTCTCTGGTTCACCAAGTTCACAAGAGACAGAAAGAGAAGGAGGGACAATACCAATGCTGATAAGAGTAATAGAGAAAAAAATAGCGAGGAGGAAAATTGCCTAACACTGATATATAATGTCAGTTATATGTGTGTGTGTGTGTGCGTGTGTGTTTAATCTCAGCAAAGTACAGCTAGGGAAGCTAAAGATGTACACAGGTGGTTTTGCAATTCATTTTCTAGATGAACAATTGGCTTCCGGCCAAATTTCCCTGTCCTGGATAACAAACAAATCTAAATTTACCCAAAGGCTCACTCTTTGCTAATATATCCAGCGTCCTGCTATCACTGCTTTCCCCAAAGACCCCAGTAATTTGAAAGAAAAAAGAGAAAACCAGGAGATTTATTCCTTTTGTCTTGGCAGATTGATTTTTTTTAAAGACTCTGTGAGAGGGGTGAGAAAAACCAACAGAGTAGCTGAAGTGATATAATGGGTAATGAGTGTCCAATTACAGGATGTTTCCCTTTATAAATAGATTTATTATTATCACCAAAAGGTATTAAATGTGAATGTGATACTCTAGACAACAGAAGGGTAAGGTGGGCCTTATTCATAACTCAAAATTTTCTAGGAGCTCATTAAAAATATAAAAAGACACAGGAAAACTTACTTTTAATGTTATATCTTAACCCAATATATAATAAATGTTATTTCAATATGCTAATATAAAAATCATTGATGAGATATTTTACACATTTTTTCCATACTAAGTCATATATCTGTTGTGTATTTCTTTTTTTATTGAGGTAATACAATAAAATCCACAAATCTTAGTGGACAGGTTGATGAATTTTGACATGTGTGTGCCCTCATGTAGCCATCGCCTGGTCAAGATATATGTGGTGCATATTTCATGCTTATGACACATCTCAGTTAGGACTAGCCATAATCCAAGGGCTCAATAAACACAGGTGACCAGTGGCTACCATATCAGAGAGTGCAGCTCTAAAGATTCTTGGGTAATTTGAGTCTCCAAGGGGTCCCACTTCAGGGCCTAAGGACCCTGGACTTGTTTCCTAGAGCGTTTTTCAGCAAATGCAAATGCAGTTACAGTGGGGGGGGGGTGGGGAGGGAGGGCAGGGACAGAGTGAGAACAAAAAGGGAAGAAGGAGGTACTGAGCTCAATCCAGCCAATGCCCAGTGATGTACTGGTGCCAACCTCAAAATACCTTGGAAAGGACCTGTTGTCACAGATGCCACTGAGCCGAAATCATTAGGAAAAAAGAAGCCTGTGTTGAAACGGGGTGGATGAGGTCCAACTCATTATTCTACTCTAGTGTTCCGCAGCACTTTTCTTAACAGGTTCTCAGAACTTGTCTAGTTCACGCTGCCTGCTGTTTGCCTTCAGTGATCCTTAAGAAGAATTAATAGCCCTGCAGAAGATTAGAGCTGGGAGGGGCTTTAGAGCCTCGGGTGCAACCTCCTCATTTTATCATAACTGATGACAGTGATACTCAGAATGTCAAAAACTTGCCAGATGGCCCATAGCTGGTTAGAAGCTGAGCCTCTCTTAGCCTTGAGAAATCCAGGCTGGGATCGCTTCCTCAGCACCAGATAGAAACAAGAAAGAGCTCAGCTGGAGCAGTTCACAGCTAATGTTCCCAGGGCTTCTAGGGCTCAGTGTACCCAGGCAGACAGATATTGTCATTTGTGCCATTGGATCAATGCACCTGGACATCATATGTGTTGAGAAACTCTCAGGATAAAAATCAAGTGCTAGGACCATTGATACACAGACCAGGGAAGGTGATCAAGTGCTAGGAGAAGGAGACGTTAGCTTTTCCCCATACTCCCCACTGACTGAAGGTTTCAATAGTTCAAATAAAACACTAGTTGTCAGACTTGTTAAAATAGCAAGAAGCAACTGTATCCTGCCTGTGAGAAATGTACTCAAATACAAAGAAGAAAAGGGTTATTGAAATCAAGACCTTGAAGGGATATCTGCTCTCCTATGGCCACTGCAGCATCATTCACAGTAGCCAAGACACGGAAGCAACCCAAGCTTCCATTGATGGAAGGGTGGATAAAGAAAACGTGGTCTGTACCTACAATGGAATATTGTTCATTCTTAAAAAAGAGGGAAATTTTGTCAATTGTGATGACATGGATGAACCTGGAGGACACTCTGCTATGTGAAGCCAGTCACAGAAGGACAAATACCACATGACATCACTTACATGACAAATCTAAAATAATCAAATTCATAGAAGCAGAGAGTATCTGATGGTTGCCAGAGGCTGGGGGCAGGAGGAAACAGGCACGTATCAGCCAGAGGGCATACAGCCTCCGTCACACAGGGGGGATAACTCCTAGAGACCTACTGCACAGCACAAAGCCTATAGTTAACAATATTGTCAACTACAATTTGCTAAGAGTGTAGATTTATGTTGTGTTCTTATCATAAAATAATAATCATGATAATAATGAAGGCAGGAGGGAAACTTTGGAGATGATGGATATATTTATGGCATATATTTTGGTGATAGTTTCATGGGTATATACTTATCGCCAAACTCATCAAATTGTATACATTAAGTATGCACATCTTTTTGTATGCCAATCATATCTCCATGAAATTTTTTTTTAAGAAAAACAGGTTAAAAATAAAAGAATGGAAAAATATATATCATGCAAACACTAATCATAAGATTGCTGGAGTAGCTATATTAATAATGGGCAAAGTAGATTTCAAGACAGGTATATTGCCAGAGATAAGAAATGCTATTTCATAATAATAATAATGGGGCAAATTAATTTAAAAAAGACATATTTCTAATGTCTGTGCACCTAATGACAGGGTTTCAAAATACATTAGTAAAGCCCGACTGAACTGAAAAGAGAAATGGATGAATCCACATTTACAGTTGGAGATTTCAAAACTCTTCTCTCAGTAATAGATAAAACAATGAAAAGTCAGTAGGAACGTAGAAGCCCTGAAAGCACTATCAATGAACTTGACCTAATAACATTTCTGAAACAATGCAGCCCACAGTGGCAGAATACACATTCTTTTTTAGTACACATGGAATATTAATCAAAATTGATTACATGCTGGACTACAAAATTAATTCCTGATATATTTAAAAGGACTGAAATCATGTCCTCTGATCACAGAATTGAAATTGCAATTCAGTAACAAAAAGGTATTTTAAAAATTCCCCAAATATTTGAAAATCAAGCAACATACTTCTAAATGACTTACAGGTCAAAGAAGAAATCACAAAGAAGATTAGAAAAAAAATTGAACTAAATGCAAATGAAAACATAACATTTATAAGTTGTGAGATGTCAAACAGTGCCTAGAAAAAAATTATAGCTTTAAATGCTTATATTAGAAAAGAAAGGCATAAAATGACTTAGGCTGTCATTTAAAAGAAAGAAAAAGAGCAAATTAAACTCAAAGTGAATAGAAGAAAGGAATTAATAAAAAGTGGAAATTAGTGAAATAGAAAAGAGAAAACTCAGTGAAATCAAAAGTAGTTTCTTTGTGAAGATTAATAAAACTGATAAACTTCTGGCTAGACTAGTAGGAAGAGAGAAGACACAAATTATCAATATCAGGAAAGAAAGAGAATATCCTTGCAGAACTTGGAGGCATTAAAATGATAAGGGGATATGTTATGAATAATATTATCAGAATAAATTTGATAATGTAAACAAAATGGACAAATTCCTTGAAAGACACGAATTACCAAAACTGAAACCAAAAAGAAATAGAAAATATGTATAACCCTGTAGCTATAACATAAATTGAATTTGTAACTGCAAACCTACCCATAAAGAAACCCCAGGCCCAACCAATTTCACATATGAATTCTAACAAACAAGGAAAAATGCTATGAATTCAACACAAGCGTTTCAGAAAATAGACAAAGAGGGAACACTTTCCACCTCATTTTATTCTGATAAAATCAGAATCACCCTGATACCAAAACTAGACAAAGACATTACAAGAAAAGGAAACTAGAACAATATTTCCCAAGAAGGTAGAACTAAAAATCCTTAACAACATATTAGTAAATGAAGACCTGAAAGACATGAAATGGATAATACATCATTTGCCTGTCTGGGCCTCACTTCCTTTACCTGTTAACAGAAAAGACTGAACTAGAATGAGATGATTTCTGAAGTCCCATTTAGGTCTTACATTTTATGGTTTGTTCAGCTCTGTCCCTTCGGGTGTACAGCATAGTATTGTATATATCCGAAATAATCACCATAGTAAGTCTTGTTAACATGGGTCACCGTACAGAGTTACAGAATTGTTTTTCTTGTGACAGGCTCATCTCTTTTAAAGGTGCTTGGAGTTGTTGAAATTCCAGCTTCTATTAGACTTAACTTGAAAAAAGCCTAGTATAAATGGCATGTACCAAAATTTTCACGTAAAGTCATAGGGCCCACACTTATTGTAATGAGCACTCAGTGATGTGTATGTATGTGATTGTCGGATCACTATGTTGCACACCTGAAACCAGTGTAATACTGTATATGAATTTAAAACATAAAACAATATAAAGTTACAATGTGATTCTTGGCTTCCCACCCCACCAACCCCACTGCTCCCCCAAGTAGCAGGCATTTTAGGCCTGAAGAAGAGGGGAAATGGCATTGGGCAGAAGAGATCTGTTGGGGACAGGCCCTTGTGTCACGCTATATAAGGAACTCCCTGCCCCGTCTGAGGCTTCCCTGATGCTGACACAATACACCTGTTATTTGGAATGATCAGCGATTCCTGTGCGGTGATACTCAACCTTGGTGGTGTTCAACCTGTAAGTCAATTTTATCCTAACATAAGTCAAGGGCCCCCGTAGAACCTCTTCCACCACCACTTAGCGAATCAGGGAAGAAGAAGCCTATCTTGGGGAATACAAAGCGCACACTAGAAGCCAAACTCCCTTTGTTCCAGCCTTGCATGTGAGTGTGTAGTTCTAAAATAGGATAGCAAAACATGGAACTATAAAAATGTGTTGTTATATCTGTGTTTATTTAAATTGAGGACTTTAAAAAGTGGCAGACAGGAATATGATAATTTTCTGCGATTAGTCAATAACCTACTGTATGGAAATGGCAGGTCCAGTTCATACCGATGGGAGTATCATGGGACACAGAGCAGGAAGAGCAGGTAAGGCGGGCCAGGAGGAAGAAAGAAGACGACATGGATAAAGTTGAGAAAAACCAGGCTGACTTTCACCAATTCCTTAATGAGGAGAGACTGGAATGAATCACAAACCAAGGATGGACATCAGTCTGATTCTGTGTACCTGAGGGTTTTAAAATCTATAGTGGCTTAGACACAGCTAAAGACACTTAGTGAACTGAAGGATCATTAAATTACACACACAGAGATAAAGCGATGAAACCAGGATAAAGAAGTGCAATGAAATGAAACAGAGAAGTGAAGTACGTTGCTTCAAGTTTATTGTAGAGATAACCTTTACTATGTAAAGTATAGCATATTATCCATAATTCATTCAGTCATATGAATTCAGTCATTCTAATCTACCCCTTTCTGCTGTTTATCCAGCCTAAAAACCCCTTCATATATTCCGAATCTTGGTCACATGGAGCCATAGTCATCTATTGCAGTGGAGATGTTAGTGCTCTGAGTGGGTGGTGCAGCAAGAACACCTCCAGATGGCCCCTGAGCAGGCCTTCCCCCGCCTGGGTGTGCCACATGCCATACTAGCATACGTGGCAAAGTACACTAATGACTGTGGGATCAAAAACTGGGGCCTTTTTTACTCCAAATATCCGGAATTGCTCTTAGCCCCCAGGTAAAGCTCTACTTTGTAGGGGCTGAACCAACCAGATTCCCTCTCTAAACCTCTGTTCATGCCCTTACCTATGAGTGAGATGCTTCCTTCCTCCTTCTGTCCCCGAAAACCCTACACATCTTTTCAGGCTCAACTCAAAATGCGTGTCTCTTGCCATGCTCTTCTTCATGGCGACCCTCCCCCTCTGTCCTGGGGGTCATTAATCAGCTCTTTCCTTAGGCTCTTAAAACTGGTATATATATTTTTAAATCATTTGGTTGCCCTTTTTGGGGAAGGGTGTGTTATGTTTTAAGATTTTCTCTTCATCTTTGATGTCCTTTAGAATCACTACTAAATGTCTATGTTTGTATTGGCTTTTATTGATCCTGCTTGGAACTTGGTATAGTTCTTCAACCTAGGGTTTTACATTTTTCTTCAATTCTGGAAAGTTCTCAGCCATAATACCAAATATCAAATATCTCCCCTAATTCTCTATTTTATGCTTTTTGTCTCTATTTTATGCTCCTGGAATGTTAAAAAGATGTATGTTTATGTAAGTATCTATTTATTAATAAAAAGGAAGGGATCAGAATGTTAGCAATAACTTAAATCCACCTAAGTGCGTCCTCCCAATCCTATTCCAACGCTTCCTCTCATCCAAGGTAACCACTACCCTGAAACTTGTGCTTATTTTTCCTTCACTTTAGAAAAAAATTTTAAATCATATTTAAAGAATATATTTATTCTTAAAAAGCACATCACTCAGGTTTGGTTTTTAACTTTAGAAAACTTGGTAACTTTATAAAAATGGTTCTATTCCAAAATAGTCTTCTGGGGTCTATTTTTCCATTCACAATTTTATTGTTAAGAGGCACACACATTGCTGCCTATATAGCCCTACTTCATTTGTCTTGTGTGCACTATAACATTGCGTTGTGTCATCGTGTGACCATCACAGCTGATTTACCTACTCTCCAGTCAATAGGATTTGGGGTGCAGGCATTTTCTATAAGCATCATTATTCCTGTCTCTTGGGTTTCTCCTGGTTATGTTCCAAGACAGGGAATTGCTGAGATACAGAATATGTGAATGCTCAACTTTCAGAATCATAGTACCCTCTTTTCTGAGGTGGTCATGCCAAACAAACCTGCTATCACACCCGACTATTGAGTTTTTAATTCTCAGCTACCATGTTTTTCACTTGTAAAAGTATCACACAGTTCTTTATTGAATTTGCTTTTATGTTTCCCAGCTGTCTTCTGCAGACATTGTAGCCTCCATTCCCTCCTTATCTGTCTGATCAGTTTAAGCATCCATACATTATAATCTTTTTCAAACTGTAATTCTCTCCATTTGTTGAGGGGCTAAGTCTGTTTGTTTCATATGCTTACTCCATATACCCCATCACCCACCATAGTTGTTTGTTTCTTCACGGGGTTCATAAATTTTGGTTTCCAACTTATCTTTAGCCCACCTTTTTTGCCCCTGGGGATATCCTGCTACTCTGACTTAAGTGCCTCTTCAGAGTGACTTTTCAGATGCTTCTGCTGGAGGCACAGGGATCTTGGTGGTTTAGGATGTGTGTTTTATATGGTATGTTGAGGTGTTGGTTTAGGGCTCCTGTATGTGTGCACAGCACACATCTAGACCCCACACCCTCATGTGGCACAGGCCTGGAGTTTTGCCTTCTCTTAGACGATCACTTGTTTATTTTGCTTTTTGGACAAACAAAAAGCCTCAAGTGGACATCAAGAGTCCTTGTCACTTCCATTGGTTGATGAATGAAGTTTTCCTAGTTGCCTTTCCAGGGACTAGGAGCCTTTCAAGTCACTGGGCTTTATGAAGGGGAATCAATTCCAGTTTCCAAATTTATGCATGCCCAAGACCAGCTCTACTATGCAGAGTATAGTTGTGAAAACCAGTCCACAGCCCCTGGGGCTTGTATGCAGGCCTGAAAGTCCTCTTGGGCATTAAAATATTAGCTTCTGCTTTCCACTCTCTCTGAGCTTGAGTTTCTCTTTTGCTTTTAGTTAGCCAGAATTTCCATGAAATAAGGGGAAGAGCTCAAGTCAGTGCAGGCAGACTTGTCGCTAGAAATTCTACTGATGCACATTTATTAGAGCATTTATGTCATTCCTCCTTGAGTTTTTTGTTAATTGATTAATACGGTCTCACACAGGGCCAAACTCCTTGAGGGCAGGCACATTTTATTCATCTTTGTCTCCTGCACAGACAATCATGACTTTTGCACTGACATATTAATAATGTAATACACATCCAAGTGTAATTGTGAAATGCAGATGCAATGAATGACCAAATTAATGAATGACTACCACCTGGCATCACCATCTTAGTACACTCCAAGTTCACCTTCTGCTAAGACCCCATTTTTCCATTTTACTCGAAGAATATCCAAGGTATAGAAAGGCAGAGACTTGTTCAAGGTCACAGATGATCAGTCAAGGAGCAGGGCAGAGACTGGGCATCCTGAACCCTGGATAGCTGACAGCCTGTCCGTGTTCTCTGGGGAGCGTGAGAGGGCGGAACAGCTGCCACACAGAGGCAGTGTGCTGCACATTTCACAGGATTTGTACACTCACCTTTCGATTCAGATGGACTGGGCCAGGCGTTGTGAAATTTCAGGAGTGAGAACACCTCCAAGACAATGGCAGAACACAGGTGGCTTTTGTGCAAACTCTCCTACTTGCCACGCTGCCGGAGCTTTAGCTTCTCCACCTGAAATATTCCTGCCATTCCAGTCATGAGTGAGGATCTGTAACAATCCAGAGCTAATGTCCCGAGAGAGCAGGTGTGTGTAACACATGCATGCGTGCACACACACGTGCACCCATGCGTGCATGATGTGTGCGGTACCGCCTGTGTTCTTGGGAGAGGACAAAAAGCACCCACGCATGACTGCCTCCATGCTTACAAACCCCACTGAAGCTGTCTCTGTGTCTGCCTCCCTGAGCAAGCTGGGAGTTACTTGAAGGTGGGCATGATGTCTTCATCATCTTTGCACCTTCAGTGCCAAAAGTATGAATATTTGCAGATGATCAAACAGGAAACATGAGACGAGATGCCCCCAAACAAGCCAGCTGCTTTTTTGGGCCAGGATCTGGGTCACTCAGGTTAGTCCAAGTCTCTGAAGATGCAGATGCCAAGCCAACTGCCTCTGTCCTTGCTTAGCTGAATTCTCTATCCACTTTGGTTTCTACTTGTGAATGCAGTGACAAAAAATACATTTTTATGTGATAAAAAAAAAGTGATGACATTGACAAAAGGGATATTCTTTCCTGGTTTCGGCAATGAGAGGAAATGTCATGATTATTTTATTATTTCTATTAAATATGCTTCACTGTAAAAAAAGAGTAAGTAGACCTATTCCCATCTTTGAGAGCAAGAACCAGTTTGAGGCTTCTTCATGAAGTATGTGGCAATGGTGTCCCCAAATAGCTTGGGGTGAGGAAAGAAATCAGCTTGGGTGAGACGCCTCCCTGTTTGTCTACTGAGCCTTGGGAGTGGGCCCCAGCAGGGCTTTGCCCCAACCCTGGCCTCTCTCTGCCCAGGGCTATGAGGTACTCAGTTGTTGCATTCTGAGTGTGTGAAAAGAGCAAAGAGAATATGAGTCAGAGACATAATTCCTAGGGCCAACCTCACCCTAGGATTGTTTCATTAAAATGGGGAGCTGGCGAGGGGGGAACAAGCCCTTTGCCAAAGTCTCCACGCTGTTGCAACTTGCCTTTGACTTCAGGACTCAGCAAACACTGACACAGGGCAGACAAACGGAGGAGGCCTTGGTCTACAGGCCCTGTTCCATCCCAGCAAGACAGCAAAAACTGGGGATGGAGGTCCTCAAGTTCTGTACATGAGGCAAGCGGATCCTGAGCGTCTCTCTGCCCAGCACCTAGAGTCAGCTCTCCAAGGGCAGCACACTCTGTTCAGAGGCAGGGCGGAGGGAAAGGTGCTTTTGTGCACATGCCATTTGGTCAGTCAGATGAGCGGCCGGCTCATTGCTGTGGTCTTCAAGGCAGGAATCTTGAGTTCTCTGGGGGAATTTCACAAGCGTTCCTGCTCTCTGTCACCCAGCTGCAGGGGGTTTCCATCAGTACTGGGGGTTATGCTGGTTAATATCAGCATAGAGACCATTCCTATGCTCATAGACTGGACCCAGCACCACAAACATCTGAGGATCTACAAGTTTTTTTTCAGACCTATCAATACAAGCCCCAGCCCATTTCCCTAGGACGCTGGAGTGTGCCACATGTGCCCTACAGTGGTGACTCCAGAATTGCTGTAGAAGAGGGCTCGAGGGGTGCCAGTATTGGAAGTAGAGGCTAGGGAATTTGTCTTAAAGTTGGGCTTTCATGAACCATGGGACCAGCTGGTTGGAAATGATCACCAGAAAGGATACAAACATAAAAGCACAATTAGAGAAAAATGTATATGTTTTGTTTACCATCAGTGAGATACTCCTTTGGATTTTGTGGACGTAGTCTGGGATTTGTTTCTTTTTTCTTATAGGCAGTCAATTATTACAGTTGTGTTTTATAGCATGTGCTTTTGCTTAGCTTTTTCCTTCTTCTAGATTATTCTGTGACCTCACTGGCCTTGAATTAAAAATATGTACTTTGTGATTATTTATTTAGCTGAAATTCACTTATTATTTGCTGATTTAATTGGTTGGGACTTTGAGTATGAATGTAGGGTAATAATATTGGCCCTGCCAGTGTTCCTTAGCTCCTTGGGACCCTGGAAGGAATGCTGTTGTTTTAGAATTAGCCTGATTGTATCTTAGTAGAAGCACAGAGATTGAATTCCAGCAGGGAGACTTTGAGTAGCATAAGACAGCAAGCCATTGCTCCTCTATGGATTTCAGTTTCCTATGAAATGAAGAGACTGGCTTAGGTACTAAGGTCTCTTTCTGCTAGGTCTAGCTAGCTGTCCACCCATCCATCCTCAGCTGGGGCCTATTGCTCAACTTATTTTCATCCCTTCCATCTACTTACTACAATCCCAGAGGGAGTTCTTCTCCACCTCCCTGACCTCATGTTCTCTCATTGCAGAGTAGGGACCCTCACACTGGTCCTTTTCTACCCAGAAGCACTTGCAAGCAATCTGAACATCTCAGACAGGAAAGGTGATTTGGCCCATCCCTTCCTGAAAAATCTCCAGAGCACAGCCAGATCCAGGAAGGAAGATCCACACAAGCACAAGTGGGCACTTCCTTTCTTGGGAGGAGGAAAATGAAGCAGAGGAGGAGAGTAGCTCAAACATGGGACCCCAGGACAGCCAGTCTGTAGCCCTGGACAGCAGGGCTGCACCCGCCAGTCCCTGTGGGACCTTGGTCACTTTTCCATTACAGAATGTCACAGAAGGAAAGCCTGCCCAGATCATTTCCACAGCCATAATTTTGGAGGATGATTGAGCTGTGCTTGACCTTTATTAAGCCTGAAGCCATCATTTTCCTTCAACAGTTAATCCAAAGAGAACCTGTTAAGCACACAAATTCAGAGCCAAACCAGATGAAATAAACAGATGCGGCATCTTCTCTCTAAGAGTTTATAATCTAAATTAAACGGCACAAACCCACAGTGGGGAAACAAACCCTGGACAGCCTTTAGGAGCACTTGAGTCCAATATTGACATTGATTATATCCTGGCTTCACTTCAGGGGCTTTTGATGCATTCAGGGTGGGGTGAGGGCTTTGGGGTTCGATACAGGGCAGTGCTCTCAGCAGGAAAAGTCAGTGTCTTGTGCCAGTCAGTTAGGAAAGTTTCCATGCTGGAGGGAATTCCAGGAAGTCAACAGGGTTGCCTTGATGTGGCAACTTGGGAGGAGAGGGGGTGGTGCCAGGAAGGAGGTGGAGGCAGAGTGGACGAGCTTATCTAATGGGGACCAGCATTTCCCAGAACTATAGAGGAATTGACAAGCGGCTCAGTTGATTCTTTCTCTCATTATTCAGATGTCTCTGGAAACCTCACTTCCTCCACAAGACCCTCCCAAGATGTCTCCAATCAGATCCACATGGTATTAGAATTCAAACGGATGCATTAAATTTTCTCACTCGCCCTAAATTCACACGAGCCTCTGAAGGTGTTTATATTTAGTGACCTAGTAAATTATAACTCCTGGGTTCTGTGAACACGCAGACAATACACGTATAGTGGTAGGATGTTAGAGGAGAAGGGCTGACTACTCTAGCCCATTCATTTCACAGATGTGAACACTGCAGTTACTGGGGACCTGGTAAAATGTGCCCTAATTTGGGAGCACCCATGTCACATTTTCAGTGCTGTGACGCTGACCTTGGTCTGCTTTGCTGATGTGTCCCCAGCAGCTTCCCTTCCCTGTCCCGGGCAGCCTCGTCTGCCTCCGCCGTCCCTGTGCCCTGGCACTCATCCCCGTCCCCCCCACAGGCCTCTCCTGTTGGGTTCCAGCATGAAGGCAGCAGGGTGGGAGGAAAACTTGGACTTCAGCAGATAAAGTGGAGGGGAGCAGAGAGGAAGAGGAAGAAAAGAAAGGCTTCAGACACATGGAAATTGTCTTGTGATTATAAAGTGAGTGAGGCTAATCACCTCGATTACACTGATTCTGAAGGCAGCTCACAGAGGAACTCCAGATAAGGTTAGGCCAAGGCAGCCGTTTCTGAAGAATACTATGAATTCGGACTGCTCTGTTTTAGTATGTTTATGGAGAAAAGAAGCAGCTCTTTACCTTATAAGTATTCTGACAATTCACTCTTCCAGTTTTTTGTTTTTTAAATGGAAGTACATTTCTCCATTAGAGGATTCAATTCAACTATAGCTGCAAAAGGATTGCTTCTGGACTCAGAACCAACGTAATGACATATGTTAGTGAGTGTGGCTATAATTCCTGGCCAGGAACAGAGCATTATTAACACTGTGAAACAATGTAATAGGAGACTAAATCATGGAAAGTTCAGTGCAGACAAAGGTTAGAGTGTGTATCTTAAAAGCAAAATTAAAAAAGAAAGCATGTCCAGCATAAGATAGCGTATCCGGTAGTAAGTGGCTAGTGCTTCTAGAGCAGCAGTTCAGGAAGCAAACGGGGAATTCAAATACCAAGTGACCAATTATATGTTGCTTTGTACATTTGCTGGCTGCAAGCACATTTGTGCTAACAACTTGGCAGTAGAAGCATACATCCCTGGATTTATTTCTCAGAAACCATCACCAACTCCTAAGTTTCCTCAAAGTCCTATTTAAAGATTCTTATTAGAATGGACTCAAAGATTCCCTAGAAAAGTGCTGTTTCACTTTTTATTCATTGTGGTAAATATAAAAAACATCATTAAAAGATATTGAAGGTCTGATTGATTATTACACAGTGGTTGGCTTCTATATTGCCCTGTTTCTTGTCTATACATTTTGTAAAGCTTTATACTGATTTGTGTACAGATACATAATTTGCATTTAGTTACTTGTGGCATTTGTGGGTATTTTTGATAAAAAGTTGGTAATGCCTGTGGCTTAGTTTCTACTGGAAAATCTGATTCAGCTTACATCATTTTGACTTACAGCACCGTTGCCAGGAATGAAATCTAAGAGTAAACGAATGCCCTGTTTTTTCACAGGTCTGTGGAGGCCTGTTGGTTTTAATGGGTTATATGTACACAAGGATGTGACTCACCTATCCACTTAACAGTCATAAAAAAGTACATAAACAACTCAGCGTCAGTCATAACCCTCATTGTACGGACCATATTGAATGTGCATTACCATTTAGTTGCTGGGATTTTACAGGAAAACGGGCATTGGTGCCCTGTGAAAAAGAAATATTAAGTTCCATATCATCAACGTCATTAACATAACTGTTTTCGATGGTCCTAGGACAAGTGTGCTGAACTTTGGGTCAACTGAACATCACTGACGTCCCCTCCTGATGTCCTCCTGCTTTGTAGATGAGAAGCTAGTAGCTCCATTTCCCAGAATTGCTTCTCAGTGTAGTTCCAAGACAGATCATCCAATGAGAGGCACTTAACGTGAGGAGTGGAAAGAGGTGGAGAGAACAAATTCTCCGGAGGCAGTTATAGCAGATGAACAGAGAAATACAGGTTTCAAACAGCCTTCAGGCTGAAATAGTTATGGGAGCACCTTAGACATTCATAAGTTTTGTAGTTTCCCAGATGAGCTCTTGGAAATCGTAGGCTTCAACACTGCAGGCCGAGAGCATGAATGATGACTTTCTTGATCTTCACTTCCCGAATGGTTGCACAAGCCTTACTTTTCCATCTTAAACCACTTACTACTTGGAATATACAGAGTAGCTTCTCTTTTCCTGATAAAACCCTAACTGATACACTAAGTAATTCTTAAGTAATTTAATGCAAAATTAGGAACAGCAGAATGGATGAGAGAAGTACGTTGTGCTAAAGCAACCCGCATGGGAGCCTGATCCAGAGCTGGAGGGGTGGCGGTGGGAGAAGAGAGACTTCTTGAGAAAGTGGCCTCCAAGCTGAGAATTGAAGCAGGAAAGGGGGTTAGATAGTCAAGGGCAGAGTGGAGCAGATGAAGGCTGTCTTCAGTTTGTGCCAAGACCCAGAGGCCAGAGGGGGCTCAGAGAGTGTTGGTGGGTGCCCCGTTGAGGTGGGGAGATGAGTGGTAAACCTTAAGGGCAATAGGGAGAAATTGCAGACTTTTAAATAGTGGAGTGACATGATCAGGTTTATGATTTCAAATGATCACTCTGGCTATAGGATCAGGAATGGACTTCAAGAGAGCAAGATTGGATATGGGAGACCAATTAGGAGGCTGTTGTAATGGTCTTTATACGAGACGTCCATAGCCTGCACTTGGGTCCTGGCAGTGCGGGTGGAGACAGGGCAGCAGATGGGAGGAATGTGGAGTACATGACCGTTGTAGGAGTTAGAGGATGGGAGTGGTCCAGGATGACTCATCTCACATCTATGGAAACTGAAGCTTAGAGGGATTACACAGCTCACCTCAGGTCACATAGCTCAGAAGCGGTGCAGTCAGGATTCAAAGCTTAATTAGTCTAACTCTGGAGCTTTTGCTTTGAACTCTAAGCACTATAGCATGCAGATCAAGAACACAGTCACAAATGTACAATATTTTAAAAATGATAGAATGAGGCACTTGTGGCATACAAGATTACCATTTTATATTTCTATAGCCGTTGTTCTGCTGAGCTCTCTTCATCTCTTATTCCATGTTGTAGTATTTTCTAGTTGACTTAGTCTCAACAGTTTTTCCTCTATATTTGTGCAAATGTTGTAATGAAAGGAAAAAGAAAGTGTAAATAGATTTCTGGCCCCGAATAAAATTTTGTTTGAATTTAAAGTAAAACCAAAAGGCATTTCAGCTTTACTTTTTGAAGTATATAAATCTGTAACTCTGGAAGTTCTAGAGCCTGAAAGCCATAACCAGCTGCCACATTTTTTTTTTTTTTTGCCAAAATGACTAAGATAATGTGTAAGGGTTGGGAAAGCTGTAAAATAATCATCCCAGGTTGCTCCCAAACGCCCACCTCTCCTGTTATATTTTAGATGTACTAAACAAGTCCGAAACAGTTGGAAACAAATACCGACTTGCCCATGATTCAAACACCTGTCTGTTTGCTGCCGAGCCTCAAGCTTCCATCTCCCGGACAAACCTCTTTGCTGAGCTCCAAACAGGAGCACATCCTCAGCTGAATGGCTCAGGCTCCTGGAACTTTCTATGTTCCAGCAAAGTCTCCAGCCCACACTGCTTTTCTTCCAAGTCAACAAAACCAGACATTATTCTAGATTCCTTTCTCCCCCACTCCTACATCTGATAAGCCACTGAATCCTGACGATTCTACTTCTTAAATACCTCTTTCTCCTTTGCTTTTCTCTCTACTTCCACTAAGGCTACCTCAGTACAGGCCAGTATTTCCAAATTCTTGACAAACAATAATTTTTTTTGTGATGCAGAAGCTAGACATTGGAATTCCCCAAATTGTAAGTCTCCACATTTATTTATGTGTTTTTAAGTAACAAAGATTGGCCACAATAATTAACAATGAATAGTTCTTCAGTGATAGGGTTGTACTAAACATTTGAAAGGCTCTCTGTGAAGAAGAAAAAGACATAATAATAAATGCTTGATTATTATTACTATGAACCAAAATATTGTGACAAATTATATATTTCATTAACATGTAAAGATGACCTCTGTCTAATACAGACATTGAGAATGATTAGATGAAATAACTAGAAGATAAAATTAATGGAAGAGAACACTAACCTAACATATATGTCAAGTAAAAATCATTTTTAAAACTGAAAGATAATATAACAAATATTTAATATTTAAATATTATTGCTTAAGAATTCTTTAAATATTATTCTTAAAATTAAATTATAAGGCACACAAGCATGAATTTCACTGTCCAATAGATCTTTGTTGTGGAACAAGCATTCCAGATATAGAAAAATGTCTTTCATCTTCCATTGATGTTAGTTGTATCAGTTGGTTGGACATATGTTCAAAAGCATCTTCAAACTGGGTGTTAGGGAGCATGTTGCTTCAAATAAGCTCATTTTCTTTTTTAACTTTAAATAATTTTAACTTTAATAATTTAAATATTTTATCTGCTTGCCCTAGTTTTTGTTTTGCCATTGAAGTAGATACTGCTTTTTTTAAATTCAAATTTGAGATCAGTTTCTGGTCTCTTATTAGAGCATTATATAACAAAATCTATTCTTCTCTTTGCATTTCTTTTGTCAATATATTTGCAAAGGCTTGTAATTTATGTTGAGTACTTAGACACTAGAGATGCCAATAAACACTTGGTAGTATTCAAGTGATGTAAAATTGATATCTCTAACAAGGTCAACAGCACCCCACAGAACTGGATGCCAAAATTGCCCCTTTAGGGACTTATTTGGCTTGCAAAATGTGGTATTTCTTAGTAAACCACTCATAAAATTTTATAAAGTATACTATATTTATAAACATATTAACATTTATTTTATTTGCAAGAATGACATTATTATTATTAACAGATAGGACCACAAAATCATATAAATCATATACCACATCGACAGGCGTAGGCCAGGCTCACTGATTACCTCATGATTACTTCTCTTGCACGCTACTGCCCCAGTTCCCAGAAATGTCAATTTACTATTTGATTCTGTGGCTGTTTCCTGCTCTTGCTTTTGACTTGATGTTGAGTAGAGTTCTTTGAGTCAGCAATGTCTTTATGTTAATAGTTAAGCTCTAATTCTTACAGGAGATTCGTAATACTTTCATTTTTCTGACTTCTCAACTGATTACTATTATTATTACTTGCAGTTTCAGGAGTTAGTAAAATATAACATTTCTTAAGAAATGGAAGGAATTTCCACATGGAAATCCTAGTACAGATTCCCATAATCTCTTGGTCAAATAATCACTTGAGTGGCCTTTGGACTCTTGCCATGTTTCCTTTCAATCCATCCTCTACTCTGCTTTTTCTGTAAAATGGAAATACACTTACCAAATCGAATTGTAATTTTTCAATATGTCTGTGTTTTCCACTTAACTGCAAACTTCTTAAAAGCAGGGACTGTGTCTTATTCAGCTCTTTATTTCTGATAGATAGCAATGAATTGCCATATTTTAGGTTCTCAGTAAATTCAAGATGAATGTAGATGAATTAAAATGAATTTATTTGAAAGAGAAAGATTAGTGAGGACTCCTGATTCTGGAGATCTGGTGAGCTGAGACAAGAAAACACCTCCCCTACTACAAATTCCTATAGGTAACATATAACTAAAAATTTATAAAAATGGAGATATGCTGAGAAGAAAAAACAGGGAAGTCTTCAGGTGCCACAGACAAACAGAAGGCAAAAAAACCTTGCAAGGTTGAGCTGTAGGCCCAGTGGCTGGCATTGCCAGGGCAGGGGTTGGGGCAGGAGAGAGGCTGGGGGAGAAGAGAATGATGAGGGAGTCCGGAAGGATGGTGCAGTTTCAGGCCAGGAATCAGACTTAAGTTTGTGCAAACACGTGAAGAAAGAAGGCCATCTATGAGGGTGGCAAAGAGCTTGTTGCTTTCAAGAATGCTGAGTAGAAAGAACATTTCCTTTATGAGAAATTAAAGGTCAAGCCTGTACCATGCACAGGATTGGAGTCTAAATGTTATTGAATCATCTGGTTTAGGAATCCCAAGGCTGAGAAATTAAATTTGGAACTTGGCCAATAATAACTGTAGCTCGTTTGGCAAAGCAAATATAGGACAACTTTGGAGGAAAAAGTTCCCTAACTCAGGTTGTACAGGACTTGCAAGAAAGTACAGTCCCACTGAAGATGAACCCACAATAAAAACTAGAAGACACACAAGGAAATAACTTATCATGACTAAGAGCCAGCAAAGTTAAAAAAAAAACTTACCTAAAAACTGTCCTTTATTGAAAAATAATTATAGAGATAAAAGGAAGAATAGAAGCTATAAAGAAAACACAATTTTAAAAGAAAAGGGAAAAAATAGAATTTTTAAAAATGAAAATAAGTCCTTGGTGGGTCCAGTGAAATGGAGAACCCAATTATTATTTCCCCAACCCCTGAATGTGTGGTGGAACATTAAGCATGTTTAGTAACTAACAAGATCTCCACGCTGGTTCTCAGGCCCAATTGTAAAATAGGTGTGCACAGTTTACTGGCACTGGCCAGAAGTGGAAGGCTCCTGCATGACAGTGCAACTACACAAGAATGTCCTGAAAGACTGTGGTTAGGGGAAACCCTCTTGGTAGGCAGAATATCTGGAAATATATCTGGTTGCCCTCTGTGTGGAAGGAAGGATGGCTAGAGTGTGACTCTACACAGATTTATGGGCACTTACTAATAGGTTGGTCAGCTGATCAGGGAGTTGGAAAGACAAGACTGGAAGATAGTTAACCAGATTTGGGAGACAGATTTGGTGGATCTTTTATACTAGAGCATGAATTGAGTTGCTCAACAGAGGGAATCCACTTGGAGGAAGTGGTAGTCAATAATCAAGTGGACTCTTGGCCCATCCTGTGAATATCATTCAGCTTCCTTCCTCAGCTGCCCTGGTGCTTGCTTACTCAATGGGCCCATGAAAAACAGCTTGGTGGCAAGATGGAGGATATCCATAGATGCAATGAGCTGTACGTTTCCTCACCAAGGATGCACTGATTACTACCACTGATGAATGATGCCAATAAGGAAGAGCAACACTGAGTCCCCAGTATGGCTCCATTATCTAGGGATAGCAGCCAGCCGCCTGATGGCAGGCTGATTACATTAGATACCTTCCATCATTGAACGGCAGTGATTTATTTTTACAAGAATAGATGTAGATTTATCTTCTTTGCGAGTAAAGTTGATGCCAGCATCACCATTCATCAATAGAAAAAAAACCCCTCATTCATTGGTATGGGATTCCAAACAACATCTTCTTCGATAAGAGAAAATATTTACAGTGAACAGAGAGTGGCAAAGTGCTCATAGCCTTAGATTTCAAAGGCCTTCTCATATGGCCCATCACCTACAAGCTCGGTAGAATGACAAAAAGGGGTCATTTATGGAACCAACTGGGACAGCATTTTGCAAGACTAGGATGTTGTTCAAGGGTAGGACCAGAAAGCACTGCATAGTGCTTCCTTATAGGCCATCTTCCAAAGCCAGAATACATGGACCCAGGAAATGAGGGTGGAGATGGAAGGGCCTCTTTTACTTTTATATCTAAAAAACCCCATTTAAGGCATTTTGTTTCCTCTCCACACATCCTGGGTCTTTGTGGGATTGGTGATCATAATGCCCAAGATAGAAATATTTTCACCATGAAAAATGGTTAAATGGGAAGCTGAGACTTCCCAGTGGCCATATGGGGCCTTTTGGTCTCAGAAAAGGGAGCTACTCTACTGGCTAGAATGATTGGTCTAAATTGGCAAAAGGAAACTTTATTTTCTACGTAACAGGGACAAGGAGGAATTATATCTGGAACTCAGCACCCTTTACCATTCCCATGCACCATCCCATGGTCATATGGGATGTTGTGGTAACCCAATAAAGGCAGTAGTATTTAGGATAAAATGAGGAGTAAAAATATTGTGTTTGGGAAAACATGGTTTTGGGGAGAAGGGAGAATCAAACATGGAGTAGGTGAAGGTAAGGAGGAACCTGTAGTACTGGATTTTATTTGGAGTTACTGGTGTGAAGTGTGTGTGTTTGTCTGCATGTATATTACCTCTGTCTTCTGAAAGTATCTAGAAGTGATGACCTCTAAGGTAGCAATGACTATGCTTAGCACCGACTTCTTGGTTTCTAAATATCACTCCTCACTAAAAGAAGGTGCAGTTGCTTATAGAAATGAGTGACTATGTCTGGGGCAAGGAAAGCACAAGGTGAACTTGGCACATTTATTGTGCTATTAGGCAAAGAAATGCTCAAAGATTAATGGGATCATATTAAAAGGACACAGGAGTTGACATGAAGAAGTTCCCAGTGGCCAGAACTGATATAATTTTAATATCAGAAAGATGGCGATGGATTACAACAAATCAAAAAATAATTTACAAGCTAATAGTCATTCTTTTCTTAAAGGAGAATAGAAGTGTAGGAAAGAGGAGGGTTCTTTTTCATAAAAGAACACAGGCTGGTAAGTGTTGAAAGAATGGTGTTTAAAACTCAGCAAACTATGGAACTTCCTCGATCTGACAAAGGGCAGCTACAAAAAACTTGCAGCTAACACCATACTTAATGATGAAAGGCTAAATTGCCACTAAGATTGGGCAAGGCAAAGACCTCACTTTCATCACTTCCACTTCCATTCAGCCTTGTATCGGAAGTCCTAGCCATTGCAATAAGGTAATAAAAATAAATAAAAGACATCCAGGTGGGAAAGGAAGAAGTAAAACTGTCCCTGTTGACATATGATATGATTGTTTACAAGGAAAATTCAATGGAATCTACAAAACAATTCCTAGAACTAATAAGTGAATTTAGAAAAGTCAGAGGTATGAGGTTGACATGCGAAAATCAATTGTAGCTTTGTATACCAGTAGCCAACAAGTGGAAAATGAAATTTTAAAAGTTTCATTTACAATAGCACCAAAGAAGCTGAGATATTTAGGAATAAATATAACAAAAACTGTAAGAAATTAAAGACCACCATGCAAGTGGAGAGACTCGCCATGTTCATGTATTAGAGGGCTCAAAATTATTAACATTACAATTCTCCCCAAATAGAGCCAACACAATCCCAATTAGAATTGTAGCAGGCTGTTTTGTAGAAATTGACAACTGGTTCTAAAATGTATATGAAAATACAAAGGGCCTAGGATAACCAAAACAATATTTAAAAAGGACAAAGTTGAAGATTATATTACCTAGTTTCAAAACTTAATGTAAGCCTTTAATAATGAAGACAATTGGTACTGGCAAGAAGGCAGACATGTAGATCAATAGGACGGACAGAGAATCCAGCAATAGAGATACAAATATAAATTAAATTAAATTATTTTCAACAAAGGTGCAAAGGCAAATCTGGAGAAAGGAAAATCTTCTTAAGAAATAGTGCTAAAATAACTGGGTATCCACGAGAAAAAAATGAACATCAATCTATATTTCACACCATATGTAAAAATAAACTGAAAATTAATCATATATCTAAATATAAAACCTAAAACCAAAACCTTCTAAGAGAAAAATCTTTGTAATCTTAGGTCAAGCAAATATTTCTTAGAATACTAAAGGCACCAAAGCATAAAAGAAAAAAATGGACAAACGGGACTTTTTAAGAATAGAAAAAGTTTGCTTTTTCAAAGACACTGTAGAATAAATAA
The DNA here is from genome assembly GCA_032199065.1 of Smutsia gigantea. Classification (NCBI taxonomy): domain Eukaryota; kingdom Metazoa; phylum Chordata; class Mammalia; order Pholidota; family Manidae; genus Smutsia; species Smutsia gigantea. Next base: position 5,688 of record JAVSCE010015130.1, on the reverse strand, counting down.
AATACAAGCCAGACTGGGAGAAGATAAAGTTGCTCAACAATTCCTACCACCACCACCAAAGTATTCAGGTCCAGGGAGGAAAGAGGCTGTTATTTATTGGAGACCTCATCAGAAACCCAAGAGCACATAGTCACATAGCCTTAAATATATAAAGAGCAAAAATGTACAGAACTAGGAGGAAAAATTGAGAAATCTATAATCACATTGGAACATTTAGAACATTACAAGCAATAAGTTTGATCTAAATGAAAGAATACAGAACATGGGTCCCAACAGCTAGAGAACATTCTCCCAAACCTTCTGGGATATTTATAAAATTTTATCATGTGCTAGGCCACAAAGCAAGGTTCAATAAATACCAAAAACAAAAACAAAATCCCAACCCCATCCAGTTTATGTAATTAGGCCACATTTTCCAAGAACAATGTGAGTGAATATGAAATTAAGAACTAAAAAACAGACAAATCTCATCACTCCCTTACATTTGGACAACTGAAACACACCTCTAAATAATGCATAGTTCAGACCAGAAATCTAATGGGTGTTAGAAAGTGTTTACAGCAACCATGAAAACAATAGCGACCAAATCTGTGAGCCGTAGATACGGCAAGAGCTAAAGGAAAATGTGCAACAAGAAGAAAGACTGAACAACAAAGAGTTAACTGTCCAGGTCAAGAAGCTAGAAAAGTAAAATAGAAGAAACATCTCCTTCCTTCAAATCAATGGAATTTCTAAGACCTATTTATATGGAAATATAAAGGGTCAATGCTAGTTCTGACTATCTTGAAGAAGGAGAGGACACTGACTCGACCAAATAGAAAGATAAAAGATCAAAGCTACACATAATTTCAGATTGGCGAAAGGGTAGACAAATAGACTAGTGGTCATCGAACTATGGCCTGTGTGCCAAATCCAGCCCACTGTTTTGTAAACAAAGTTTTATTGGCACACAGTCACATTGTTAGTTGTTCTTGCACTATAATAGCAGTGTTGAGCAATTGTGACAGAGAGTCTATGGCCCACGAATCATAAAATATTTACCCCCTGGTCCAAAATACAGAAAAAGTTTGCCAGCTCTTGAAATAGACCAATGACATAAAATAAAAGGCCAATGGCAAATGGCACTTCAAATCAATTGGAAAGGAAGAAATATTCCATTAGTGGATTTGGACCAGTTGATTATGCATATGGAAAAAGATAAAAGTAGATCCCTTCTTTACACCTTACCCCCCCCCAAAAAGAAATTCTAAGATTAAAGACCTAAATGTGAAAAGCAAAGCTGTCAAAGTTTTAGACAAAAATACATGCAGTATCTTCTGAACTTGAGATGGGAAAGAATCTGTTAAACAATACATAAAAGCTTAACTTATAAAGAAAAAGATTGATACATTTGATTATACTAAAAACTGAAACTTTTGTTTGGTAGAAGACTCCATAGACCAAGTTAAAAAACCAGTCATGCAAAGTGAGGAGAGATTTGCAATGCATATAGCAGAAAAGAGTTAGTATCCAGAATTTATAAAGAATTACAGATTAGTAAGAAAAAGACAGACAACTCAAAAGCAAAGCAAAGGATATTTTTGAAAGGGCAGTTCACAGAAGAGGAATCCTTCTGTGAGGAGTGGGTTTTAGAAAGATTTTTACCTTGTTAGTAACTAGGAAAATGAAAAATTTCAATAAATAATGATAAGGTAATTGCACAGCCATTAGCCAAAAAAATTATAGTCTGATTACATTCAGTGTTGACAAGAATTTGGGGAAGTCCAAAGATTTTATTCATTGCTAGTGGTGATATATGTTGGTACAACCAGTTTGGAGAACAACTTTGCCATATTTGGTAAAGGGAAGAAGCACGAACCCTGTGACCCAGAAATCTCCCTTCCAGGAATCTCCTCTTGATAGCTGCTTGTACAAGTACCCAAGGGGACATGTCCAAGCATGTCCAAGGTGGCTTTGTTAGAAACAAAAATAATTAGAAACAAACCATTTGCCTTACATTGGGGAACTGTCAACAGATTAATTAATAGGTCTATACATCAAAATAAAAAATTATTTAATCAGGGCAAATCATCATTTATTTTAAGGGTTAACATTTCTCAGTTTTGAGATTTAGCTTTTATTGTCATAATCATTTCCAAAACTACTGTAATTTATCAGCTGTCAGTATTTTAACACTGAATAGAGTCATATTAATCTGTAGAATTAAAATAAAGCTTAAAAATAAAAATGCCTAGAAAAAAACAAAAGAAATTGAGACCTTAATCTTGCAGGTCAACAATTCTCAAACTTTTGGCTTTCAGATTCCTTTACATTTAAAAAAATTATTGGCGATACAAAAGGTTTGTGTTTATGTGGATTATATATATTGATATTTATTATCTCCAAAGTTGAAATTAAGAATGCTTACTTTTTTGCTTATCATCTAAAAATAATAACAGGCCCATTACCTATTAACATAAATAACATATTTGTATTGTCCAAGACAAAAAATTTGTAAGACATGTTTGGTTTAATAGAAGATAGCTGGATTCTCATACTGTATCCAATTTTTTTTGCAGTATATTATTTTGGTTGAACTATATGAAGAAAATCTTGCTTCACACAGATATGTAGTTGGGAAGGGTAAAAACATTTTAATAGGCTTTTTAGATAATTATGGATATTCTTTGATCCTACACTAAAATTTTATTAATGGTAGTTTCTTAAAGGTTAGTTACAATGGAGAATCTGAAGACACATTAATGGCCATTCAAACCGTTATATTAAAATCCATTGGTCCATTTTGCACTGAATAAGTCTTTTTTTATTTATGCATGATTTTGTAACATTGACAATTGGCCATTTGGAAAATATTGACTCACTGAGTTATGTAAATATGCCAAATGTTGACAGATCTCATTATACAAGATCCAAGACAAACCCCGCACATTTGTTAACATCACCATCAATCTCATCAGAAAAGCTGTTAGGTATTGAGAAGCTGTCATGCTCAGAGTGGCAGATGCATGTTTTCCAAAATTCTAATTTTTCCTTGAAATATCAAATTTTGTCATTGGCAACAAACACCGTCAGATGTTTTCCTTAAAGTGACAAGCTTGCTTCATTAATTTTTAACATATCTGCCAAATACCCAGGACTGAATAATAGATTGTCCATTAGTCATGCTTTCAAGTAAAAATTGTGTTAGTTTGGGGAAATGGCTAGTTTAGCTTGCAACTCAAATTATCATACAAATGCTTTCCCCTAAGACAACCGTAATTTGGCATGTAGCAGAATTACCTTATGCATACTTCATATATTAACATGCAGAATATTAAAAAGATGTTTTTTTAAGGGCTGTAATTTATTAAAACTAACATTTTGTATTGCCTCATCAGGGTCACTAAGTGAAACTGCCTTTTTTTCTTTGTGAGTGAATAGTGCGAAGACTACAACTACTGGTACATAGTACCATTTGGTTCCATGGTCTTTATTTGAGCTAAGGCACCTGCTGTTTTACCCACCATTGTTTCTGCCCCATCAGTGCAAATGTCAACACAGTGAAAGGGTATATAATTTCTAATTATGATGATAAAAAAATATTTGACCTTGTGGACTTTCTAAAAATGTCTTGGGATCTCTGTACTTTGAGAACTGCTGCTAGAAGAGGTAGAGAATACTGGGGAGGGATATCGTCAAATTTGCAACTTAGGAAGATCACTGTGACAGCAACCTGGAAAATGAGTTGGATGGGATCAGTTTGGAGAAAAGGACACTGGGGGCAGTGTTCCAGGAGAGATGATGAAGGCCCTGAACCAACAGACAGGCAGTAGGCATAGGGAACATAGGAATTAGGAAAATGAGTCCAGTATGACACTCAGCTTTCATGTTTGCATGTCAGGATTCACTGAGATGAGAAACTCAGAAGGAGCAGCCTGGAGGCACAGCACATAGAGTTTGGAAAAGGGAAAAGAATCCACAGAGGAGATTGAGAAGGCATAATAATAGTAATAATAATAATAAATAGAACCACAGCAGATTGATTTTATGGAAAGCAAGAGACTTTTTCCAGATGGTAAAACTCAATGACAGCAAATGCTACAGAGACCTAAGAACTAAAAGGAGTCTACTAAAATGTCTTTATGCCACCTTATCCTAGGGCCTGCAACAGTGCCTGGTTCGGAGTAGATATGTAATAGTCTTCTTGAATGAATAAATGTGTCCATTGGATATAGTCACTGAAGGCCACTCATCACCTTTGTTATAGTGGTTCTGTGGAGTGTACACGGCTGTGTATTGGAAAAGTGTGAATGAAGGCAGAGGGCAAGGTACATATTTTGGAGGAACTGGTTATCAAAGGAAGAGAAGACATAAAGAGATATCTTGCAACTATCACAGGGTAGGAAGCAGTTGTGTTTAGTTAGGCCAATTTTTCTTTTTAGGATGAAAGACTTGAGTATGTTTTTTAAGCTCTGGGGAAGATGCTGTTAGAAAGACACAAAGGTTGACAATCATGAAGAATTCAAATCCTTTTATTCACAACTCTGTCATCTGCAACCTCCTTAGTCCCCAAAGCCACAAATGACTTGAAGAAATAGATTCTCCTTGATATAAAGTATATTTTGGACAAACTGGTGGCTGTGACCATCACTCACAAGGAAGACACTGCTGAGAAATTATGCTTCCTATTGTCTCCTTCTATCCTAGCACTGGACTGTAATTTATCTCCATCATTCATAGCCTGGGCCTCTCGAGCATTACTGGATATCACAGCATCCCACCCAAGATGCAGTGCCAGTATCTGCCACGATGAGTCCAGCCATGGAAACTGTTACAGGCAAATGCTTCTCAAAGGAAAGAATTCAATCAAGAGACAGACTTAGGAGAGTTTTAAACAGCAGTTTATTAAGCAAAGCATAAGTACACTCTCAAGAAGGATGGAGAACAGGCTGTCTGGAAACCAGAAACAGCATTGCTGTTAGGGTTAGGTTGGCTTTTATTTTATCTTAAAATGGCAGGAAGTCCTGCCCTGCATCTTATGTCATTTGATTGACAGGCTGATTGACAGCTCTAGGTTATATAACTTTTTTTCTCAGTGCGTAGGCACCTTACCCACAAGTACCTAAGTGAAGCCCACAGGGTGGTCAAAACCACAGTGCTGATTAGATTTAGTTGGGAGTTTAATAAGGTGGGGTTACTTTCAGACAAGGTCTTTGGATCTTATGCAAGCCCTGTTATCAGGGAAGCCCCTGTGGTCTTGGCCCCCTTGATAATCTAGGTGTCCTTGACTGTCTGGGCCTCCTGAGAAGCTAGGAATCCTTGACTGTGGAACTGAGAACTAAGGAGGGCTTAGGGGCTGGTCAGGGAGGAGTCTTCCTTGGTGATGGGCTGGCCCTTTTCTCCTGCTTATGTCTAACTAACCGCCTACCATAACAGGAACTACTTTCAGGGCGTCATGAGTGCCTTCCTCTCCCTGCCCCTAGGCTGCTGCTGCCGGAGTGCTCTTCTGCCGTCTCAGCTCTTAGGCACATGTCCTTCCCACCCTGTGCCTCCTCTGTCACAGCACTCATCCCAGCAGGCTGTCATTTCCCCCAGGAGGCTAGAAGCTCTGTGAGGGTAGTCACCATGTCTTATCCTCTGCACGTCCTCAATACCCAAAGCATAGTAAGTTCATGAGTAATGACAAATGGGTATATGCCTTATCCTTTT
>JAVSCE010015129.1:0-241476 GCA_032199065.1 Smutsia gigantea | reverse complement strand
AAACAAAATAAAACAAAAAACACCTTTTGAAGAGAATTTCCCTCCTTTCATTACCAGCTGGAAGGCATGATTTAGATAGTATTTTCCAAGGAGAAATGACAGAAGAGGAATAATTTAGATACTCCAGGCAGCTATGAATTCAGAATGCCTGTGAGCTGTGGGATGAACTGTGATGGAGAGGGGGCAGCTACATGGATTTTCTTGCAATTCTTTGAATAGGTTAGGTTTTTCTTACCTCTGTCTGTCTGTACTTGTTATGCCTTTTGTCTTGAAATCTCTTTCTCTATTCTTCTCTCTGTGGGCTTCTCCTCATCCTTCATGCCTCACTTCAAAGTCCATTCAGGCAGCCTTTCCTGACTACACCTTCTAAAGTAGGTCTCTTTTCTTCCTGTTCTATCTCTCAGGATCCTGCTTGTGCCCTCCATTGTACTATTATAATGCTAAATATTTTATTTGCTTAATTTTTAATCAAGTTATTTATTTGATTGGATTTGCCCTCTCCCTGTTACCCTCCTGTAATGTAAGCCCCATGGGGTTAGAGTCCATGTTTGTTCTACTCACTCCTGTACTCAGCACAGTGTTTAGCACAGAGAATGTCATTTTTTATATTTGTTGGAGAGTGTATGAATGAAACTCCCAGGGGTCAGGCTTGGATATACAAATGCAGTTCCTTTTTCCTCCACTTGGTAGTGCTGCACTTGAAAAACACCTCTATGCTTACATTCACTTTGCCTAAAGAGAATTCTTTTCATGTTACCATCTTGATTTGAGCCATAGGCTTCAGCTCTGTGGACGTTGACACAGTTCGCTCTGTGTCAACCTGATTCTCCAGCACAGCTTTTTCTTCTGGTTTGGCCACTTAGAGTGCTTTTTCCCAACTTCTGCTGCTTCCATTCGTAACAAGAGCTACTGTCGTCACTTGACTGGGTCTTCCTTTTTTTCTTCTCCTTTAACCTCCCATAGCAGATGAATTCCAAGTAAGATAAAAGTAATTTAATTGAACAAAATTAAGCTATACTCCCACAAAAGAAAAACAAGAAGCAGATCCTGGCATAATTTGACATTAGGGTTTCAGTCCCAGGCAAGTTCACTCTGGATTTGGTGAGAGCGAATAACAACAACGGAGCATTGCAGGTAAAAGGGTTTATACCAAGCTTTATTCTCATGGTGGCAGGTTGAGTGTTAGAGTCATGTCTGCCTCCGGCAAGTCTGCAATCTGTCTCCATCTCTGCCTCTGGGCAGAGCATGGGCGGAGCTCTTTATATAGTAACACCAACAATAATGTCTCATTGCCAATGGGTGTGTAAGCATTAACCTAGCAGAAGGCCAATTACATCATCAAGTAAATTAGAGTCAGGTGAGGATCCTGGCCCTGGGAACCTCCATTTTCCCTACACTCCATCCCTCCAGGATTCTCCCCTTAAAATCTGTTACGCACTCTCAGTCTTCAGTCATGGTCCCTGTGAGAGAAAGCTGGAGCATTGTAACCAGATTCCACACTAGCAACAGAGCATAACAACAACATACAGATAAGAAGTATGGTACAGTTCACAAAAATTATAATAACCCTCAAGCCTTAGATCAAGTGCCACCAAGTGGTCATTCCAGCGGTATTCAAACTGCTTCTAGTCAGTTGAGTTCAGGACTTGCACTTTCCATGAGAGGCCAGTAGTGGAAATGGTAGGGAGCTCCATGCACACCCAGCAAGCAGCAGGTTTGCTAGGGAGCATGCCCAATCCACAAAGACCTTAGAGATTAACTTTAAGGGTGATAAGACATATGTTTTAATGACAGTAACGTAGGCAACTCTTGTATATCAGGTAGGATGCATTCAAGAGAGTGGTCTTGTGATAGGACCATGGCAGGAAGGGGGTCTTGGTCTAGTATCCCATACCTTTACCCCTCTCTGTGGGGGTTACTGAGGGGTCTATGTATAATGCTACTGGAGGTACACGCACTGGCCATAGAAATCAAACAAAACTCCCCAGAAAGATGTTCTTACCTTCCAGCCATTTAGGGTACACTACAGTGACCCTTGGGGGACACTTTGCTCTTATCCAGGAATACACAGCAGGCCAGGATCCAGGCATTGCCCCAAGGTGCTAAGTGGGCCAGGCATTGCTAGTCCATAGGTCGGAAGGTCCAAGGCCACATACACTGAAGGGAGTCTCCATGGTTTATGGTAGTCAGTGCTGGTAGCAAGGTATTATTCTGGTGGACAGATCCTGTCCATATGTGGACTGACAGTCTCCACAGACTATTGGTGTCTGACTTCAGGCCAGATTTTAACACACCATTGTACCTCTCTATCATGCCTGCCCTGGTAGGATTATATGGTACATGAAATTTCTCCTTAGTTTGTACTTGCAGTTGTATAGGGGAAGCAGCAACATGTATTAGCATGTTTACAGAGTTCAGTGTCCCCTTCTGGGGCTTCTCATTCAAAAGTTATAGCACCGTCCATATGTGGACTGACAGTCTCCACAGACTATTGGTGTCTGATTTCAGACCAGATTTTAACAAACCATTGTACCTCTCTATCATGCCTGCCCTGGTAGGATTATATGGTACATGAAATTTCCACTTTATTCCTAAGTGCTTCACCAATTCTTGTAGTGCATATTGAGTAAAATGGGTGCCTTACTCACTGTCAATTACCTGTAGTCAGCCACAGGCTGCAAAGAGACACTGTAGTCTATTTGCCACCTGACAAGGGGCATGAGCCCCTTAGCTATCATCCCAGGTTGCTGTGGAACTAAGTGTAAATCCCTTTTAGAGTACACAGTTCATTCCTCCCTGGCTTTGCTGACTTCTTCAAAGGTCAAAGGCAGGCCCCACCAATGGGCTACAGCCCACATTGTCTTCTGTCCCACATGCAACAAACATTGATGTAGCCATTGAGCCACATCAGAGGCAGGCTTTCCTTCTAGCCAGTGTACCTGGGCCAATTTGTCTGCTTCATCATTTCCTGGGGATGCCAATGGCAATTGGCCTATCACATGGTATACTGTAACTGCTTTAGTCTGACCAGAGGCCCATAAGACTTGAGACAACTCTTGACCCCAAGGGATTGGTGACCAACCAACCAGCTGGCATGGTACCACGTTGGTAGCCACAGAGTTAAACCTCGAAAGATGGCCCAGCTGTCAGTGCTAGCAACTAGTGGGGAGGACTCCTGGCTGATCGTGAGCTATACTGCCTGCAACTCTGTCCATTGACTGCCCTTTCACTCACCATCTTCCATCCATATTGTCTAAGTCTTAGATGGAAAGCTACTTCCCTCCATTTTTGGGGCTACCCATGGCTGGAGCCATCTGTGTACCATGCATCAGCAAATATAGGTGTTCTCCCCTTCCAATAAAGTTTCTCTGGTATTAATGGCTCTAAAGCAAATTCTTCATGCCTTTCACTGGTATATGTCACTGGGCCCAGTAAACATTGGATTTCTCCACTCCAGGGGGTAGTAGAGAGAATGTGATGATGCTGTAGGTATGCGCCACCCTTGGCCAGTGTAGGCATCTGTGCCACGCCACTCTGTGGCATTTAGGTCCAGTCTCATACCCACCCCACAATGGGATAGGTGGTTATTACCTTTATCAGGGCCTTTCCAGTGATGGGCTCCATAGCCAGCAAGGTGAGGTACACAGTCAATTATTTCTCTATTAAGGTGTACTGTACGTCTGCTCCTTTCCAGAGCTGTGACCAGAATCCAATAAGTTGGCAAGTTTGTATAAGCCGCTGCCAAAAACCCCAGCCACAACCATCTTCAGTCACATGGGCATCCAGCTCACAGGGCCTTGATGGGTCTATCACACTCAAGGCCTGCATGGCTTTGACAGCCCATTTTGTAGCAGTAAAAGCAGATGTACATGTTTCAGGCCAGTCCCACCTGACACCCTTTTGTACCAAATGGTATAAGGGCTTCAGAATTTGTGACAAGTGCAGAATTAACACTCTCCAGTGGCCTAAAAGACCCTAAAACTCTTGTAATAAATGCCACAGTAGTAGGGGTAGGGAAGGCCTGGACTTTATCTATGACTGCTTCTGGGATAACTTTAGTCTTATCCAATCAGGCGACCCCCAAGAATTTGATTGACAAGCCAGGTGCCTGAAACTTTGTGCTGTTCACAGCCCATCCTTTCTCCTGTAGATGTTGCAGCAGTCTAGGTGCTGCACCTTCTAGATCTGTAAAAGAATCAAAAGTAAGCTTGATATCATCAACATAATGGTACAGCCGCACTGTTGGAAGTTTCTCCCATGCTGCAATGTCCTGGGCTACGAGTCTGTGACAGGTGGTGGGGCTGTGGAGGTATTCCTGTGGAAAGACACTGGAAGTCCATTGCCATACTTCCCATGTGAAGGAAAATTGTTCCTGACTTTCCTCTGCTATGTCAATGGAAAAGAAGGTATTAGCAAGGGTCACAGCATATTTATTCCTAGTTCATGACTGAGGGTATCCATAAGGGCTGCAATAGAGGAGACAGCAGCATGCAGAGGGGGTATGACTTTATTCTCTGTAATCCATGTCATATGTGAGGAGCCATCCAGCTTTTTTACTGGCCACACTGGGGAATTAAAAGGGCTATGGGTAGGTTTTATAATATCCTCCCTCTCCAGTTCCTGAAGGATTTCTCCAATTTCCTTATGCCCTCCAGACAATTTGTATTGCTTGGTACTAGTCACCTGCCAAGGCACAGGCAAAACTATGGGTGGGTGCTTTGCATGTCCCCTCAGAACTGCCTGAACCACACTTATCCTCAGTCTGAACTCACCTGTAGTGGTCTGCAACCATAGGCCCTGTAGGCTGTCTGTCCCCAAAATATATTTGGGGATAGGAGAGATATAAACAGTATATTCCTTTGGGGGTAGATGCTATTCCCAATGGTATTCATTTCACTCTGATAACCTTACCCCTGTATCCATCTATAATGGTGGGGGTCTCAGGAAACGACTCAGGGTTGCCATAAATCAGTGAGCTTTCAGCGTTTGTGTCTACCAGAGCCAGGACAGGTTGTGAATTCACTGGGGACCAATTTATTGATATTTCTGTAACATATAGCCTCGGTTCTCCACTTGGTCCCCAACGTGGAAAACTTGACCCTCCCCTCAGTCAAACTGTATCACCTAATCATCTTGTTGCGCAGGTCCAGGTGAAGCTGGCATGTCTCTAGCAGGAAGCATTGCAGGCACATAGGCCAGACTTGTGGCTTTGTCTCTGGCTTCTGTTTCTTGATTCTCAGCAGCCAGAACTGCTGCTTTGGCTTCAATTGTTGCCACAGCTCCAGCAAAATTCTTTGACTTCCCATTCAATTTCTCTTTGTCTGCTCCTGCCTTTATCAAATCAACCCACATCTGGGTCCTCATGGACTTCATGGGGCCCTTTAAGTCCTTCCTCTCAGTAGAGGACTGCACTCCCTTCTGTGCACTGCTTCAGCCTCTCCCAAATCTGCCATATTATGGGTAACCTCATTTATGGGTTGCCCTAAGTGAGGGGCCAGAATGACTACTAGGGTCCAAAGAGGGCAAGGGAGCTGTTTGTAGCAACATATCCCTCATCCCCATAGTAAATAGCTCCTCATCCAGGCCATAATTTACTGGGTTATAAATGGCGTTTTTCATGCCTGACTCCTGTAACACCTGTTGGAGTTCATCTTACATCTGCCCTCTAGTGGGCGAAGATGGTAAGTCACCATGATTGGGTCATACAGTGTGAAGTGTGGTCATTACCTACCCGAGAAGGGAATGGGTCCCCAGGGTCTCGTGTGCATTTTGCAGTCACTGCCACAAAGCAAGATGAGTTGTCAAGGAAGCCAGCTTTCCCACCTCTGATCCAAACGGAATGATTCCATTCACCCCTACATCCCAAAGACACTGGAGCCAGGCTGATATGGACTCCGAGGGTTTCTACTGACACCAGGACCCAAATCCACCAGATCTGCCTGTATATAGCAGAAGAGCATGGAGGTCTCCACGACCTGGGCTGGGGGCTGCACCTTTCCTGGAGGAACCCGTGGTTGCTGCATCTTTATTTTCTTGACTACAACTGGGTGGGATTTCAATAGAGAAGGGTTTGGTACCTCTGGAACCACCTCTACCTCCTTGCTCTTCTCTGGCTCCTTCACCATTTCTGGGGCTAATGGCAGTTCTCTCGCTCCACAGAGTGCCTCCTCTGCTACATCCTTTACCTTCTCCACAGTGCCTTGCAGTGACACCATCTCAGTCTTCAACAATTCTCTTACCTTCTCCTCAATACCTTGCAGCTGGCATCCTTGTGCTGCCTCTTCTCGAGCATCTCTCAGGAGTATGTCCCTCTCTTTCATGGCCTTTGCCTCTTCCACAGAACATTACAGTGATGCCTTCTCATGCTGCAAAGAATCTTTTACCTCCTCCACAGCATCTCGCAGCTTGCAATCTTGTGCTGCCTCTTCTCGTGCTTCTCATAGGGGTATGTCCTTCTCCTTCATAGCTTTTACCTCTTCCATAGCACCTCGCAGCAATGCCATCTCATTCTTCAACAAATATTTTACTTCCTCCACAGCACCTTGCAGCTTGTTCTTTTGCTGTTTCTTCTTGTGTTATCATTACATCCTTTACTATCTCTATAGCACCTCACAGGGATACCATCTCAATCATTAACAATTTTTTTTCCTCCTTCATGACCTTTACCTCTTCTTGTGCTTCTCACAGTAGTGCGTTTATCTCCTTTATGGCCCTTCTTAACACTGTGAGGAATAGCCAGCCCACAGTTCCTGCTGCCACATGGGCACTATTTCTCCAAGGACCTCCCTGTTTTGCAGAGGGCCTTCTCTACTGCCTCAGGCATCACCTCCTCCTCCCCCTAGTCTTGTGGGGGCCTTCCTCTAGGATGATCACTGCCTTGCACCGTATGACCATATTCCCTAAGGCAGCCTGCTGAAGTACCCTTCCCATGAGGGCAGCTTATTCTGTTTTTGGTCTGCAGTGAATCCTGCTGACCATACCAAATGTCTCACTGGAGGATTTCAGCTCCAGGCAAGTTCACTCTGAATTTGGTGAGACCAAATAGCAACAATGGAACATTGTGGGTAAAAGGGCTTATACCAAGTTTATTCTCATGGTGGCAGGTCAAGTGTTAGAATCACATCTGTCTCTGGAAAGTCTGCAATCTGTCTCCATCTCTGCCTCCAGGCAGAGCACTGGGTGGAGCTCTTTATATAGTAACACCAACAATAATGGCTCATTGCCAACAGGTGTGTAAGCATGTGCCTATGCAGTAGGCCAATTACATCTCAAGTAGTTTAGGATCAGGTGAGGATCCTGGCCATAGGAACTTTCATTTTCCCTACAGTAACTCATTTTATTTATTTATTTATTTATTTATTTATTTTTTAAATGATTTATTTTGGATCATTAATCTACAATTACATGTGCAATATTATGATTATTAAACTACCCCCTTCTTCAAGTCTCCCCCACCAACCCCATTACAGTCACTGTCCATCAGTGTAGTGAGATGCTATAGAATCACTACTTGTCTTCTCTGAGTTGTACAGCCCTCCCCGTGCCCCCCCAACATTACATCTGCTAATCATAATGCCCCTCTTTCCCTCTTATCCCTCCCTTCCCACCCATCTTCCCCAGTCCCTTTCCCTTTGGTAACTATTAGTCCGTTCTTGGGTTCTGTGAGTCTGCAGCTGTTTTGAGTAACTCATTTTAATTAAACAAATTAAAAAATGACAAATTAGTTTTTCAGTTCCATACTCCAATTTGAGGCTTAACGAATTTACTTTACTATGGTAACTTTTGAAAGTTTCTCTAGAAAAAATATCTACATTTGTATAATATTCTCTAAGGACCTCAGAGTGCCCAAAATTTCTGAGTCAATTTATGTGATGAGAACTATGCCTAAAATGTCCTTATTAAACCTCCTCATTAGTTAGAAACAATGACTCCAAAATCAATTCTTATCAGGAATCCCATGGCTTTTACAGAAGAGACTAAAGTCTTCATCACTAAGTGCCTTCATTCTAAGTAAGGAATTTGGGATTTTGAACTTCATCCAAAAGGAAAAATCCTCCCCCCAAAATCCAACTTCCTCTACTTTTTGATTGATGCCAGAGCATTTCTATTTTTGTGTCTGAACTACCATCATTTTATCTGCTTGCTACCTAGCTTCTGAGCTCTTTCAACACCCTATGCCTCAATCAAGAATAGAACTATCCTCAGAAATTTATCTCTATCTTAGTTGGTGTCCCTTCTGTGCATCAGATGGAGGTTTTACATTATGTTTTGGGGGAGCAGGTGGGAGGAGCAGCTGGTATGACAAGTGAGCAGCCTGACAACACAGTAAAATTGAGAAGAGTGTGAGTGTGAGTGTGTGTGTGTGTGAAAAGAGAGCAAGTGCCACAATATGAACATTTGCCCAAGAATTGTAAACCTTGCAGTCTGTTCTCCAGAGTTAGCAGTACAGTAAATGTGCCAGGTAAAAATGAGACCCTAGACATCATGAAAATGAGAACAGTAGAAACTTGGATTGATACTAAGGCAAAGGGTTTCATGATGAATTTCAGTGATATATTATGATATTATATACTTGTTTCTCTAAAAAATTATTCCATTTAAAATTTTCATTTATTCTGTGACTATTTGTTGTGTCCTATTCTGTGTCACCTCCTGTCCAAGTCTCTGAGTATGGCCATGAACAAGTCAAAGACTCTGCTTTTATGGAATTTACTGATTTTCTTTAAATGAAATAACAGAGACTATTTTGAATTTGTAACTATTGCATTTACACAATGAAATAAACATCATATCTTTATTTCAAGTTTCAATTATTAATTATTTTAATGGTTGGTATGTTGCAACAATGCCTTTTATAGAGCTATCTAATTTAATCTTTCAAACTTTTATCCAGCATATTGCCTGAGATTGAAAGTCTAAATATCCTTCCAAATATTAGTTAGTAGCCCAGGATGATACATGTAAATGGAGATTATAAACTCTAATTTTATCTTTTACATTGTGTGAAAATTTCCTTTTTCTTTTACTTCATTCCAATGTAAGTATTAATTCGAGTGGGTAATATATGAACATTTGATAATATTAAAAACATGCACAATGGCGTGAATCATAAGAGTAAGTTTTCCCTACTTCTCTCCTAGCCAGATCCTTCTCCCTGGAAGCAATCTATCTCATGAGTTTCTTATGTATACTTCAAAAGATATTCCTTACATAAACAAATATATATATATTCTTCACTTTTTCAAACACAAAAGGAATTACAATACATATAGTTTTATACATTCCCTCATTCAACATTGTGTCTCTTTTCATTCCATAGAAATGTACTTATCAGTACATAGAAAGTTCCTTTTTATAGCTGTATAGGATTCCAGTCTATAAGTATACTTGTATTTTATTTAACTAGTTCCTACTGAGGGACACTCAGGTCCTTTCCAATCTTTTAAAACAATGCTGCAGTGACTATCCTTGTACATGCATCATTCGGAAAATGTTCACATGTATTGTAGGATAAATTTCTGGAAGTGGAATTTCTGGGCAAAATGTTTGTGTACTTGTACTTTTGATGTATATTGTTGAACTTCTCTCAGTATAAATTGTACTAACACTTAACAACATGTAACTAGCTATTTATTCAATATAGGTAGTTTTCCCAAAGAATATATTATCAAAGATTTTAATTTTTGTCAGTCTAATAGGAAATGATACCTCTCAGTAGCTTTAATTCATATTTAATGTGTTATCACATTAAATGGCAACATTTTGTATGTTTAAGTTATTCACATTTCATTTTGTATAAACTGTCTATTCATAATCATTGTCAGTTTTTCTATTGGATTTAATGCAAAGCACGTTGCAAATATTTTAGCCAGTTTTTTGTTTGTTGTTTAACCCACGTTATGGTGATTTTTTCTGTGCAAAGTTTTTATGTAGTTGAATTCATCATCCTTTCATTTTATGTTCTCTAGGTTTTGTGAATATTTAGAAAGGTTTTCTTTCATCAAAATTATGAAAATAATATTTTCATTTCATACTTTTTTGTTTTTGTTTTGCTTTTAGCATTTAAATATTTAAGACTTCTGGAATTTATTTTGGTTTAAGATATGTTTTTAGCATTTAAATATTGGAGACTTTATTTTGGTGTAAGATATAGTACTAGGACAAAAGGAACTGTATTGGTTAGGACTAAATTCAGCTGAGAATAATAAACATAAGATGGTGAGGTATTAAACAAAATTGATGATTATCTCTTTTCCATGGAGGTAGTAGTAGGTCCAGAGCTTGTATAATATTCCATGATATGAGGGATACATGTGCTTTCCATCTCATTGGTTCACTATGAGAAACTTCATTTCCAAGGTCTTTTTATGGCCCAAGTTGGCTATTGGAGCTCAGCCAAACATCTGGATTCCAGCCAGCAGGAAGGAGTTAAAAATGAATAAAGGAATATCCCTTCCCTTTAAGGTTACTTCTTGAAGCTGCCCATACCAATTCTGTGTGCATCCTATTGGCTAGGAATTAAGACACATGACCACAGTGAACTGTAGGAGGGGCAGGAAAATGAAGCCATATGCCCAGCTAAAAATCAGAGGAAGGGGAGAATGGATATGAAGGGATGATTGGTAGTTTATGCCATAGGATCCTATTTTATTTATTTTCTGGATGACTATCTGTTTGGTCCAACAGTATTTTTAAGTCAGTTTCAACCACAAACCTGAAATGCCACTTTGTTAATTTTTGTATATCCTGGGTTTATTTTTAGGCATTGTATTCTACTTCATTTCTGTTCTTTTCTTCACATGCCAGGACTACATTGTTGTGTTTTTATTTCTAGTTTTATATCATATGATCAGAGAATACTGTTTCACTTTTCTTCCATTTGGAATTTATTTCACTTTTATTCTGTGGCTTATTACAGAGACTTTTGTTTATGTGAATGTCCAGGGTAAAGAGGTTTGTTTTTTAAAAATATATATATAGATATATCTGTCTTATCAGGTATTTTTTGTTTTTCTAGTTTCTTATTTATTTTTGTTCACTTGAACTTTTATAATCTGGGAGAGATGAATTGCTGCCACTAATATATTCCTTCTTCTACTGTCTTGCATTTTTGCTTGATTAAATTTGAGAATTAGTTATTAGGTGCATAGGTACTCTATCTGTAGATATTCATTGTGGATGGCATCCTTTTTTATGATAAAATATCCTCCTTATTTTCATTAAATATTTTTGGCCTTGAATTTGACTGCGTCTTACTTTTAAGACTGTGACTCCTTCTTTTTATGTTTACATTTGCCTGGTATATTTTATCCATTATTTCACTTTCAATCTTTTTGAATAGAAAATTGTTTCTCTTATCTCTCAGCATATTGTTGAGTCCAACCAGTTTTTCTTCCTCTTTTTTTTTTGAAAAAGTAAGTCTCCTTATGTGATGTACTTGTTAGCTCTGTTCTTTATTTTATGTTCCACTCTATTTCTGCAGTTTCACAAATGACCTGCCTTCATTTTCTGTTTCTTTTGATCATTTAGAAGGTTTACATTTGTTCATCTAGTTACTCTTTAATTAAAACTTTATTCAGTACTCTTAATTATGTATTTCTTTAGGAAATATCTTGATTCTTTACTATAAGCAATGACAAAATGAGTATATTTCCACTCCTCTTGACTACCTTTACCCAACCATTTGGTTTTAGTTGTTTACATTCTTTTTTTAAGGGTTTACTGTTAAGTGTATTGTATTTTACTTCACTAATTCACTTCAAATGATCTCTTTTTATTTTTTGGCAGTCAGCATAATAATACTCGCTCCACTTTCAAATTCCTAGACTTATTTTGGCGAGAGTCAATGTTACTGTCAGTGTTTCTATTGAAGGTTCTCTATTCATTGCCCAGTTGATTGCAGTTCGTTTTTTAATATTATCTTTCAGAAGGACTCAGGGAGAAACATATTTTTTTTAGTTTTTGAAAATTCACAAGTGTTTTGTGTTATTTTTTTATTTGAGGTTTGTTAGGTTAGGGATTAAATCTTTGGGTTATGTCTTCTTTCTTGAAGACTTTTCACATATTTCCCAATTACATATTTTGTGCTGAATGTTGCTGAGGAGAAATCTGAGTTGAACCTGAACTCTTCCCTTTATATATGGCTTGTTCTTTCCTGTCTCAATGCCTAAAGAATTCTTTATTTGAAGTCCTTCCATTTTACTTGGATATTTTGGGTGTTAAGCTTTGTGTGTTCATTTTTCCTAGACAAAGTTATCTTTCAGTTTTTAGAATTAAATCTTCTTTGATTAATCTTTGTGCTTTGATTTATAATTTTAAAAATTTAATTTGTTTCTCTTATTTAGAGACACCAAAGACCTCTGGTGGATCTCCTCAATCTTTCATATCAGTCATTGTCTCTGTATACATTTCTTTGCAGTTTTTTCCCCTTTGCTCATTCCTATCTTCTATGTCCCTTACGTTGTTCCAGAAGTGTCTGGCTGCCTCAAAATGAGTCTTCATTTCTGTGGTGGTTTATTTTCTTGTTTCCTAAGATTTGCCAGGTCATTTTCATCTTTTCCTGGTATTTGCCAACAGTTTAAAACTTGTATCTTTGCTTTAAATTCTTATTTTTTAAAAGTCTTCAGTACTTCTTTAAGACTTTTTTTTTATGTCGTAGAGGACTCTGGTTGCAATTTTTTTTTTTGGAGGCAGAATCACCTTTATTGGAGCTTGACCTCAATGGGGCTTACAACCCTGTGGCTCCCTGCCCCCGGCGCCCCCCACAACTCTAGTTGCAGTTTTCACTTGGCCCTGTGGCCATGTTTATCTCTTGTTTGAATTTCATGTGTGATTTCTTTTTCTTCCTTCCTTCCTTCCTTCCTTCCTTCCTTCCTGTCTTTCTTTCTTTCTTTCTTCTTTTTTTAAATGCAGTACCTTAGTATAGATCTGGTCTTGACACATTTTATTATTGGTAATGTTTGAATGAGGAAGGTTGTCGGACCAATTATTTGAGGGACATTTGTATTGTGGAGTAGTCAGGGCTGTGTTTCAGAGATGCAGGCTTGCAAGAATGATATATCTGTGAAATTACTCATTCAAAAAAAAACCTCCTGTTTATTCTGTCAGGAAAGCTCCCTAACAGATGCTTGTAGGGTCTGTACTTCAAAGTTGCCCACTTAGTTTGGAGGACTGTGCCCCATTTGGTTTGTCTGAGATACTTCCTTGCAGGCGTTTTCTTTTTCACATTCCTCTGACCTTCAGAGAATTCGATAGTTGAAAGAGACAAAATAGAATTATTGTTAGAGATTAGGCTCTGGAGCAAGATTGTTGGGTCTTGGTTCCTGATTCCTTTATTAACTGAAAGCTAAGTAACCTGGGCAAGTTGCTTAGCTTTTCTGTGCCTCATTCTCTTCATCTGTAAAAGGAGGCATAATAGTACTGATCTCACAGGGTTTAAGTGAGTATAAAAGGCATTAATACATGTAAGATGCTTAGAACTGGTCCAGGCAAAAAGGGAAAGACCAGTTTTATTACCATTTAAAAATGGAAACTATACAATGAATGGTTTCCTTCTCTACTTTAGACTTGCTGCTCTCATTCATTTTCCATGCTTCGTCCTGTTCTGCAGTGTTTGAAAAACACTTCCATTTTGGTTGAGAAGCTATTAGGACATAGTCCTTTAATTTGTCTAGACTGACAACTTCCAGCTGTGTTGCTAAGCAGAGTCTGTGCATGGGCATGAAGTTATCTATAAAAGAGAGCTATTCACCCTCAAATGATTTTGTATCTCCTTAGAAGTTCAAGCCTCTCTCTTGTTCATCTGCTCCGTTTTCCAGTCATTCTTTTTACAAAGAAGTTTACCTTCTCATTAAAACAGACACAAAATATGATTAATAGATTTAATTTGTTAATAAAAAAAGAACACATTTCTTTTCATCTGAGTATTGAAATCAAACATTGAGAAATACATTCTCACACAAAACATAAATATACACTTAAGAGTGTATACACTTAAAAGTTAACGGTGGTAATCTCTTGGTGGTAGAAACATGATATTTTAATTTTAATTTGCTTCTCTGTATTTTCTCATGTTCTACAGCATACATATATGGCTTTTGTAAAAAATTCTTATAATAAAACTGTAGATCAACTCAAAATCGTGGCAGTTGTAACATAATTGTTCTATTCAAATAAAAATTTTGTGTAACTTGAACTTGATCCTAAGAGAATGAAACTTAAAAATTCTTTAGTCTGAAGGGAGAATACAACACAATTGGATTTTTATTAAAGTTTTTTCCTTCTTAAAATAGTTAAATGCGGATGGCTGGAATAAAAATGACAAGTATTTTTGTCATGTTTAACATTACCAAATAAAATTGTTCCCCTATATTGACATCAATAATTGAAATGCTGTATACAGGAGCTTTGTCTTTACTGGCTAGTGTATGATACATGAGAAGTTCGCGATAAATAATTTTACCTAAGGAGGAAGAGGCTCAAAATGGGCTTTCTCAAGACAAACTTCACAGTGGAGAATGGAGAGATTATTGACAAGGCCTTGAATGCCAGGATTGATGTTTTAGATGGAAATCTTTCTTAAAGGTAATGGTAAATCACTTGAAATTGTTAGTTAAAAGATATTATATCATCAAAGCAAACTAAGCCTACTTTTCTTCTGTGATTGTCTGATTCTGATATGGGTACATATTAACAAATAGAGAGCATGAAACTGAGTGTTTGATGAATACATCAGTGGACTGGGATAAACATAACTCTGAAAAAAGTGAGAATTGAGGACCCCCTGATTCTGCATTCTGATTCTAATTTGCCACTTTTCTAAACAGTGGTGATTCCATTCTAATCATGACCCACTACATTTATCCAAGAGCATTATGTTTCTGGGAATAGACAATGAATTTTGGAGACAGATTACTATTTGAATATTAAATTTGTCATTCAACTAATTCTATGATTTGGGGTAAGCTACCTAATCTCTGATTTTCAGTTTCTACATCTTTAAAATCTGGAAGTAATGTTCATCTCACAGCATTGTGAGCGGTCGGAAAGTATCTATAAAGCACTTAATACTGTGCCTGCTGTTCAAAGTAAGTGCTTAATGAACTAAAAATAATTCCAATCCCAAACACCCAAAACCAAAGAAATTGAGGAATAAGTTTTAGAACTAGGAGAAAGTTAAATGAAAGAAGTTAATGCAGGGACCTGCCTCTGTCTTCCGTGTTACCAAAGACACCTGCGACTAACATATCGCACAAAAATAATTTCTGTGCTTACCTCCTGTTTTCAGATTGTGAGATTTTCAAGAGCAGAGAGAATGTCTTTAGTTTATATACTCATACCAAGGACGGTTGCTGGCATATAACACATAAGCTTTATTTGTTGCACTGAACTGAACTTGAGCACCATTATCTATTTCTCTCTCTATGTTACTCTGTTGTGAGGAAGGGATTAGATGAATATCTTCCAACTTGTATGTTGGTGATTTTCTGACTCACCATGGGCAGTATGTGATGTACCAACATCCCTGCAGGGAGGGCTCTGGGGAATCCCTCAGAGAGAGACGTCACCTGAAACAGGGTGGGAGGCCAGCGGGACTGCTTTAAGGACAGACATGCTATGTCATCAGGTGCTCTGGACTGAGAAGACAAACACGGTGTAGAATATGAATCTCAAGTGGAAAGATCCCGAGGACAGGCATTCTGTTTCCCTGATGTGTAACCTCTCACACCCTCAAGGTGTGAACTTCCAGGATGGTGAATGGCAAGGATTTCCTTCCAGGTGTGCTGGGTGCTAAGCATACAGAGGTGAATGTCTCAGTCTCTGCCCCAGGGGCTGGCGTGATCGTCAGGGTGTGAAAATCTCTGACAGTGTTCTATCTAGTTCTTGTCAAAATAACCCTTAAAGTTTCCCTGTCTTTAAAACTAACTTTTAACCCCTCGTCTTCTTGCCCCGAGCATCGCCATATAGCTGACCCAGCCAGTTTCCCCTTTCCCACTAGTCCTGTCACTGTCTCCAAGTTCTGCCCAATAAATGGGCATTCTTTTTGCAATTAAAGAAGAATTTAAAAAAAAGATAACCAGCCCTTGCTCTGAAAAGTCCTGATTGTCTTTAAATATTCAAACTCATAAACTGAGGTTGACATTTTAACACAGAAAAACTAAATCTGCCCCCGTCCGCACCTCCTGAGACAGTAATGTGGTACACCCCACAGTTTCTGGGAGTTGGTATCTCTCCGGAGAGTACAGGGTGGGGGAGTTACCCGAGGCCTGGTGCAGTTTATGCTCAGTGAGATCGTTGTTCCATCTGAGGGCTCTTCACAGTCCAGAATGTTGAGAGATGCAGGATTTACTCCAAATGCCACATGAATCCGAATCTGTGGACTGTGACCCATTATTCACATTTTCTGAGAGGGCTGCTAGATATTTTTTGAGAAGTAGTTGGTATTAATTAATATTACTATTTTCTTGTCAGCTGCTTTTGACACTTCATAAAATTATTCATTAGCTAGCTAGCTCTTTCCCCAATTCTCTTTACTGCTTTTGCATTTTAATTTAATTTGGAATTGTCACAACTGTTACCACATTTTTTAGTGTGGCTAAATCTTAATCAGTAAGTCCAGGGACCTATAAAGCTCAAGACAGCAGAATATTAGAAATGTGTTAAACTATATTTAATATACCTCCTGTATGGAGGGATACTAACTGGTTATTTCCAAACCCAACTTGTTTTTTTTTTTTTTTACCAATCTCCTCTTAAACCTGTAAGCACTTGCCTACCTTAAGATGGAGTACTAGAGTCTTCAAATGGATGCTTATGGGGCAGGATTTATTTTGAGAACAGGCAGGTTGAGGTTGAAGTTACTTTCCTTAGCAATTACCATTTTCCCCTTTTCACAGCTTAGATATTCATAGTGAAGAATTTTTAGATTTCAGTCTTTGTTACATAGAGAAGTAATAGACTCACTTTCTTAGGTGAGCAGTTATAGACTCACCTAGGATAGTCTTGAACAATTTGCAAGTAATCGGGGCTCCTGAGAGCCTAAAATAATTGAGTAGCCTGGCAAATATCTAAGTAGCAAACAGATGAGACATCCTAGTGAATGTACGGACTTGTTCTGCAACTCTTACATGGAGATCAATATCAACAAAAGCAATATTGCAATGGGTCATTATTTTTCCAAACTAATGTTTGGTACACAACAGGCCCTCATTCTTTTAGGTAAATGAATGATGGAATAGAGACTAGTAAGTAAAGAGAAATTGCTGTAAAATTGCAAAATTGTTTCTGTGTGTGAGGATCGAGAAACTTGGTAAACTTTTAGAACTCTCTCTGTAGAGTTGAATCAGATACCTCCTTAATCTCCATTTCAATCCTGTGGTTCCATTAAAGTCACTGAAAGAAATCTGAGTACTTACCTATACTACATCCAAAAATTATTTAATGTCTTATTAAAACCAATTAAAGTTCTGGGGATGTAAAGTACAGCATGGTGACTGAAGTTAACAAAACTCTATTGCATATTAGAAAGTTGCTAAGACAGTAGATCTTAAAAATTCTCATCACAAAAAAATTATAACTATGTGAAGTGATAGATGTTAACAAAAATTATTGTGATAGTCATGTTGCAGTATATACATGTATCAAATCATCATGTAGTATACCTATACAATTTTATATGTCAATTATATCTCAATAAAACTGGAAGAAATTCCAAATGAAGATATTCATTAATATATCA
The DNA here is from genome assembly GCA_032199065.1 of Smutsia gigantea. Lineage (NCBI taxonomy): Eukaryota > Metazoa > Chordata > Mammalia > Pholidota > Manidae > Smutsia > Smutsia gigantea. Next base: position 223,739 of record JAVSCE010015129.1, on the reverse strand, counting down.
TTACAATATCACAGAACCCTAAAACGTGGGGGCATGTTAAGCCCATTGTAAGGGCTGGAAATGGAGGCACAGCAGAGTCAACAAACGCCTGAGGGTAGCAGAACTGAGACTTGACTCTCTGGTCTCTTGACTCCAAAATGTTCTCTCCACTGCTCTATCAAGAGTTTGGGGTTGCCAGATGCAGGGATGGGTGATGGGTGAAATGGGTGAATGGGGTCTAAAGATACAAACTTCTAGTTATAAAATAAGTAAGTCCTGGGGTATAATGTACAGCATGGCGACAATAGTTGACAATACTGTATTGTATGTTTGAAAGTTGCTAAGGGAGTGTATCTTTTAAAAAAATTTTTTTGTATCATTAATGAACAATCATTTGAACATTATGGTTACTAGACATACTATTATCAAGTTCCCCCCAGATACCCCATTACAGTCACTGTCCATCAGCGTAGTAAGATGCTATAGAACCATTACTTGTCTTCTCTATAAATACTGCTTTTCCCGTGTCCCCTGCCACTGCATTACATGTGCTAATCATAATGCCCCTTTTCCCGCCTTATCCTTCCCTTCCCACACATCCTCTCCAGTCCCTTTCCCTTTGGTAACTGTTAGTCCATTCTTGGGTTCTGTGAGTCTGCTGCTGTTTTGTTCCTTCAGTTTTATCTTTGTTTTTATACTCCACAGATGAGTGAAATCATTTGATACTTGTCTTTCTCCACCTGGCTTATTTCACTGAGCATAATACCCTCTAGCTCCATCCATGTTGTTGCAAATGGTAGGATTTGTTTTCTTCTTATGGCTGAATAATATTCCATTGTGTATATGTACCACATCTTCTTTATCCATTCATCTACTGATGGACACTTAGGTTGCTTCCATTTCTTGGCTATTGTAAATAGTGCTGCGATAAACATAGGGGTGCATATGTCTTTTTCAAACTGGGCTGCTGCAGTCTTAGGGTAAATTCCTAGGAGTGGAATTCCTGGGTCAAATGGTATTTCTATTTTGAGTTTTTTGAGGAACCTCCATACTGCTTTCCACAATGGTTGAACTAATTTGCAGTCCCACCAGCAGTGTAGGAGGGTTCCCTTTTCTCAACATCCTCGCCAACATTTGTTGTTGTTTGTGTTTGGATGTTGGCCATCCTCACTGGTGTGAGGTGATATCTCATTGTGGTTTTAATTTGCATTTCTCTGATGATTAGCGATGTGGAGCATCTTTTCATGTGCCTGTTGGCCATCTGAATTTCTTCTTTGGAGAAGTGTCTGTTCATCTCCTCTGCCCATTTTTTAATTGGCTTATTTGATTTTTGTTTGTTGAAGTGTGTGAGCTCTCTGTATATTTTGGATGTCAACCCCTTATCAGATATGTCATTTATAAATATATTCTCCCATACTGTAGGATGTCTTTTTGTTCTACTGATGGTGTCCTTTGTTGCACAGAAGCTTTTATTTTGATACAGTCCCACTTGTTCATTTTTTTAATATAATTTATTTTATTATCATTAATCTACAATTACATGTGCAATATTACGGTTATTAAACTACCCCTTCATCAGGTCCCCCCCACCAACCCCATTACAGTCACTGTCCATCAGCGTAGTGAGATGCTATAGAATCACTACTTGTCTTCTCTGAGTTGTACTGCCCTCCCGTGCCCCCCCAACATTACATCTGCTAATCGTAATGCCCCTTTTTCCCTCTTATCCCTCCCTTCCCGCCCATTTTCCCCAGTCCCTTTCCCTTTGGTAACTATTAGTCCGTTCTTGGGTTCTGTGAGTCGGCTGCTGTTTTGTTCCTTCAGTATTTTTTCTTTGTTCTTATACTCCACATATGAGTGAAATCATTTGATACTTGTCTTTTTCGGCTTGGCTTATTTCACTGAGCATAATACCCTCTAGCTCCATCCATGTTGTTGCAAATGGTAGGATTTGTTTTCTTCTTATGGCTGAATAATATTCCATTGTGTATATGTAACACTACTTCTTTATCCATTCATCTACTGATGGACACTTAGGTTGCTTCCATTTCTTGGCTATTGTAAATAGTGCTGCAATAAACACAGGGGTGCATCTGTTCTTTTCAAATTGGGCTGCTACATTCTTAGGGTAAATTCCTAGGAGTGGAATTCCTGGGTCAAATGGTATTTCTATTTTGAGTTTTTTGAGGAACCTCCATACTGCTTTCCACAATGGTTGAACTAATTTGCATTGCCACCAGCAGTGTAGGAGGGTTCCCTTTTCTCCACATCCTCGCCAACATTTGTTGTTGTTTGTGTTTTGGATGTTGGCCATCCTCACTGGTGTGAGGTGATATCTCATTGTGGTTTTAATCTGCATTTCTCTGATGATTAGCGATGTGGAGCATCTTTTCATGTGCCTGTTGGCCATCTGAATTTCTTCTTTAGAGAAGTGTCTATTCATGTCCTCTGCCCATTTCTTAATTGGATTATTTGCTTTCTGTTTGTTAAGGTGCATGAGTTCTTTATATATTTTGGATGTCAACCCTTTATCAGATACGTTTTTATGAATATATTCTCCCATACTGTAGGATGTCTTTTTGTTCTACTGATGGTGTCCTTTGCTGTACAGAAGCTTTTCATCTTGATATAGTCCCACTTGTTCATTTTTGCTTTTGTTTCCCTTGCCTGGGGAGATATGTTCATGAAGAACTTGCGCAAGTTTATGTCCAAGAGATTTTTGCCTATCTTTTTTTCTAAGAGTTTTATAGTTTCATGACTTACATTCAGGTCTTTGATCCACCTTGAGTTTACCTTTGTGTATGGGACTAGAGAGTAGTCCAGTTTCATTCTCTTACATGTAGCTGTCCAGTTTTTCCAACACCAGCTGCTGAAGAGGCTGTCATCTCCCCCTTGTATGTCCAAGGCACTTTTATCAAATATTAATTGACTGTATATGTTTGGGTTGATGTTTGGATTTTCTATTCTGTTCCACTGGTCTGTGGGTCTGTTTTTGTGCCAATACGAAATTGTCTTGATTACTGTGGCTTTGTAGTAGAGCTTGAAGTCAGGGACTGTAATTCCCCTTGTTTTATTCCTCCTTCTCAGGATTGATTTGGCTATTCGGGGTCTTTTGTGTTTCCATATGAATTTTAGAATTATTTGTTCCAGTTAATTGAAGAAAAATGTTGGTAGTTTGATTGGGATTGCGTTGAATCTGTAGAATGCTTTAGGTAGCATAGCCATATTGACAATATTTATTCTTCCTAGCCAAGAGCATGGGATGCATTTCCATTTGTTAGTGTCCTCTTTAATTTCTCTTAGGAGTGTCTTGTACTTTTCAGAGTACAGGTCTTTCACTTCCGTCATTAGGTTTATTCCTAGGTATTTTATTCTTTTTGATGCAATTGTGAATGGAATTGTTTTTCTCATTTCTCTTTCTGTTAGTTCATCATTAGTGTATAGGAAAGCAACAGATTTCTGTGTGTTAATTTTGTATCATGCAACTTTGCTGAATTCAGATATTAGTTCTAGTAGTTTTGGAATGGAATCTTTAGGGTTTTTTATGTACAGTATCATGTCATCTGCAAATAGTGACAATTTGACTTCTTCTTTACCAATCTGGATGCCTTGTATGTCTTTGTTTTGTCTGATTGCTGTGGCTAGGACCTCCAGTACTATGTTGAATAACTGTGGAGAGAGTGGGCATCCCTGTCTTGTTCCCGATCTTAGATGAAAAGCTTTCAGCGTCTCGCCGTTAAGTATGATGTTAGCTGTGGGTTTGTCATATACAGCCTTTATGATGTTGAGGTACTTGCCCTCTATACCCATTTTGTTGAGAGTTTTAATCAGGAATGGATGCTGAATTTTGTCAAATGCTTTTTCAGCATCTATGGAGATGATCATGTGGTTTTTGTTCTTCTTTTTGTTGATGTGGTGTATGATGTTGATGGATTTTCGAATGTTGTACCATCCTTGCATCCCTGGGATGAATCCCACTTGATCATGGTGTATGATCCTCTAGATGTATTTTTGAATTCTGTTTGCTAAAATTTTGTTGAGTATTTTTGCATCTACGTTCTTCAGGGATATTGGTCTGTAATTTTCTTTTTTGGTTAGGTCTTTGCCCGGTTTTGGTATTAGAGTGATGCTGGCTTCATAGAATGAGTTGGAAGTATTCCCTCCTCTTCTATTTTTTGGAAAACTTTAAGGTGAATGGGTGTTATTTCTTCTCTATATGTCTGGTAGAATTCAGAGGTGAATCCATCAGGCCCAGGGGTTTTGTTCTTGGGTAGTTTTTTGATTACCAATTCGATTTCGTCACTGGTGATTGGTCTGTTTAGTTTTTCTGTTTCTTGCTTGGTCAGTCTTGGAAGGTTGTATTTTTCTAAGAAGTTGTCCATTTCTTCTATGTTTTCCAGCTTGTTAGCATATAGATTCTCATAATATTCTCTTATGATTCTTTGTATTTCTGTGGGGTCCGTCGTGATTTTTCCTTTCTCATTTCTGATTGTGTTTATGTGTGTAGATTCTCTTTTTCTCTTAATGAGTCTGGCTAGGGGTTTATCTATTTTGTTTATTTTTTCAAAGAACCAGCTCTTGGTTTCATTGATTTTTTTCTATTGTTTTTTTCTTCTCAATTTTATTTATTTCTTCTCTAATCTTTATTATGTCCCTCCTTCTGGTGACTTTGGGCCTCATTTGTTCTTCTTTTTCCAATTTCAGTAATTGTGTCTTTAGACTATTCATTTGGGAATGTTCTTCCTTCTTTAAATAGGCCTGGATTGCAATATATTTCCTCTTGGAACTGCCTTTGCTGCGTCCCACAGAAGTTGTGGCTTTGTGTTGTTGTTGTCATTAGTGTCCATATATTCTTTGATTTCTGTTTTGATTTGGTCGTTAACCCATTGATTAATTAGGAGAGTGTTAAGTCTCCATGTATTTGTGAGCCTTTTTGATTTCTTTCTGAAATTTATTTCTAGTTTTATACCTTGGTGATCTGAAAAGTTGGTTGGTAGGATTTCAATATTTTTGAAATTACTGAGGTTCTTTTTGTGGCCTAATATGTGGTCTATTCTGGAAAATGTTCCATGTGCACTTGAGAAGAATGTGTATCCTGTTGCTTTTGGGTGTAGAGTTCTGTAGATGTCTGTTAGGTCCATCTGTTCTAGTGTGTTGTTCAGTGCCTCTGTGTCTTTACTTATTTTCTGTCTGGTTGATCTCTCCTCTGGAGTGAGTGGTGTGTTGAAGTCTCTTAAGATGAATGCATTGCTGTCTATTTCCTCCTTTAATTCTGTTAGTATTTGTCTAACATATGCTGGCGCTCCTGTGTTGGGTGAATATATATTTATAATGGTTATATCTTCTTGTTGGACTGACCCCTTTATCATTATGTAATGTCCTTCTTTATCTCTTGCTACTTTCTTCGTTTTGAAGTCTATTTTGTCTGATACACGTACTGCAACACCTGCTTTTTTCTCTTTGTTGTTTGCGTGAAATATCTTTTTCCATCCCTTCACTTTTAGTCTGTGTATATCTTTGGATTTGAGGTGAGTTTCTTGTAGGCAGCATATAGATGGGTCTTGCTTTTTTATCGATTCTGTTACTCTGTGTCTTTTGATTTGTGCATTTAGTCCATTTACATTTAGGGTGATTATTGATAGATATGTACCTATTGCCATTGCTCGCTTTAGATTTCTGGTTACCAAGGGTTCAAGGGTTGCTTCTTTACTATCTAACAATCTAACTTAACTTTCTTGTTAAGTTATTGTAAACACAGTCTGATGTTTCTTTATTTCTCTCCCTTATTCCTCCTCCTCCATTCTTTCTATAATAGGTGTTTTATTCTTTGCCTTTAGTTAGTATTTGGATGGTCTGCTTTCTTTGCTATGATTTTATTTTCTCTGGTTACATCTTTTTAGCCTTAGGTGTACTTCCATCTAGAGCAGTCCATTTAATATATCCTGTAGTGGTGGTTTATGAGAGGCAAACTCTCTCAACTTTCGTTTGTCTGGAAATTGTTTAATCCCTCCATCATATTTAAAAGATAATCGTGCTGGATACAATATTCTTGGTTCGAGGCCCTTCTGTTTTATAACGTTAAATATATCATGCCATTCTCTTCTGGCCTGTAAGGTTTCTGTTGAGAAGTCTGATGATAGTCTGATGGGTTTTCCTTTGTAGGTGATCTTTTTTCTCTCTCTAGCTGCCTTTAATACCCTGTCTTTATCATTGATCTTTGCCATCTTAATTATTATGTGTCTTGGTGTTGTCTTCCTTGTGTCCCTTGTGTTGGGAGATCTTTGAGCTTCGGTGAACTGCAAGACTACTTCCTTCCCCAGCGTGGGAAAGTTTTCAGCAATTATTTCTTCAAAGACACTTTCTATCCCTTTTTCTCTCTCTTCTTCCTCTGGTACTCCTATAATGCGAATATTGTTCCGTTTGGATTGGTCACACAGTTCTCTTAATATTCTTTCATTCTTAGAAATCCTTTTATCTCTCTCTGCCTCAGCTGCTCTGTACTCCTGTTCTGTTTTCTATTCCATTAACAGTCTCTTGCATCTCATCCATTCTGCTGTTAAGCCTGTCAATCGCTTGTCTGATTTCTGCATTGTCTTTCCTCAGTTCCCTCACTTCCTCCCTCAGCTCTTGCACATTTCTCTGTAGGTCCATCAGCATGGTTATGACTTTTATTCTTAATTCTTTTTCAGGAAGACTGTGCATTTCCATCCCTTCAGACTCCCTCTCTGGGGTTGTCTGGTTGATTTTTGTCTGAACCATATTCCTCTGTCTTTTCATGGCTATAGAATTGGTCATTGATAGTTGCCACGTATGTCAGCTGGGCTCTTTAAGACTTTAAAAAGAGAAGAGAAAAAAAAAGAAAGGAAGAAAGAAATAAAAAAAGAAAGAAAAGAAAAAGCAGAAACAAAACAAAACAAAAATGCCCACTGGACGTAGATTCTGTGGGAATGCTGTAGGTGGCGCTATTGCCCCACTATTCCAAGCTGTGACCGTGCTGCTCCGCAGGGCCGTTTATCGCTCTGGCAGGGGTGGGAACGAATAGGAGGCTGTTGATCTCAGTGAGAAGTGTAAGTATGGCTACGCTTCCTCAGTCGCCAGCTAAGGCGTCTGAAACTCCCCAGGACTCCCAGCCTGCCGGGCTAAGTGTGCTGGGGCGATCCGGCTTCTCCGCTGGGCTCCTGTCTCTTTAAGACCGCTGAAGAAAGCGTGCGCTTTTTTTTTTTTTCCCGGGAGCCGGCTGCAAGCAGCCTGGCGCTTTCCCTGCTCAGATCCTGCCCCTCTGTCTCTCCAATCTCTGCTGCACTGCGCAATGTGGGTCAGCGCTCCCCTTGCAGATCACCGGGGCTGGCTACTTCACAGGGTGTACTTCCACTCCCTCCCGGCTCTGAATCCTCTCCTCCCGCCGGTGCGCTGGGGTGGGGGAGTGCTCGGGTCCCGCCAGGTTGCTGCTCCGTATCTTACCCGCCTCTTGGGGTGCCGAGTGCTCTCGAGTGTAGCTGCATGCTGTGCGCTTTCCTGTGTATTCTCGTCTCTCTTTTAGGAATAGATGTATTTGCTGTGTTTTCATACATAAATATAGTGTTGGGAGGAGATTTCTGCCGCCCTGCTCACACCGCCATCTTCCCAGAAGTCTGACATTTGTTCATTTTTGCTTTTGTTTCTCTTGCCTGGGGAGATATGTTCATGAAGAAGTTGCTCATGTTTATGTCCAAGAGATTTTTGCCTATGTTTTTTTCTAAGAGTTTTATTGTTTCATGACTTACGTTCAGGTCTTTGATCCATTTCGAATTTACTTTTGTGTATGGGGTTAGACAATGATCCAGTTTCATGTAGCTGACCAGTTTTGCCAACAGCAACTGTTGAAGAGGTTGTCATTTCCCCATTGTATATCCATGGCTCCTTTATCGTATATTAATTGACTGTATATGTTGGGGTTAATATCTGGACTCTCTATTCTGTTCCACTGGTCTGTGGGTCTGTTCTTGTGCCAGTACCAAATTATCTTGATTACTGTGGCTTTGTAGTAGAGCTTGAAGTCAGGGAGCGTAATCCCCCCTGCTTTATTCTTCCTTCTCAGGATTGCTTTGGCCATTCGGGGTCTTTTGTGGTTCCATATGAATTTTAGAACTATTTTCTCTAGTTCATTGAAGAATGCTGTTGGTATTTTGGTAGGGATTGCGTTGAATCTGTAAATTCCTTTAGACAGGATGGCCATTTTGACAATATTAATTCTTCCTAGCCAAGAGCATGGAATGAATTTCCATTTATTGGTGTCCTCTTTAATTTCTCTTAAGAGTGTCTTGTAGTTTTCCGAGTATAGGTCTTTCACTTCCTTGGTTAGGTTTATTCCTAGGTATTTTATTCTTTTTGACACGACTGTGAATGGAATTGTTTTCCTCGTTTCTCTTTCTGTTAGTTCATCGTTAGTGCATAGGAAAGCAACAGATTTCTGTGTGTTAATTTTGTGTCCTGCAACTTTACTGAATTCAGATATTAGATCTAATAGTTTTGGAGTGGATTCTTTAGGGATTTTTATGTACAGTGTCATGTTATCTGCTAACTGGGACAGTTTGACTTCTTTCTTGCCAATCTGGATGCCTTGTATTTCTTTGTGTTGTCTAATTGCTGTGGCTAGGACCTCCAGTACTATGTTGAATAAAAGTGGGGAGAGTGGGCATCTTTGTCTTATTCCCGATCTTAAAGGAAAAGGTTTCAGCTTCTCGCTGTTACGTATAATATTGGTTGTGGGTTTGTCATATATGGCCTTTATTATGTTGAGGTACTTACCCTCTATACCCATTTTTTTGAGAGTTTCTATCATGAACGGATGTTGAATTTTGTTGAATGCTTTTTCAACATCTATGGAGATGATCTTGTGGTTTTTGTCCTTTTTATTGATGTAGTGGATAATGTTGAAGGATTTTCGAATGTTGTACCATTCTTGCATCCCTGGGATGAATCCTACTTGATCATGTTGGATGATCTTTTTGATATATTTTTGAATTCAGTTTGCTAATATTTTGTTGAGTATTTTTGCATCTATGTTCATCATGGATATTGGTCTGTAATTTTCTTTTTTTTGTGGTGTCTTTGCCTGGTTTTGGTATTACAGTGATGTTGGTCTCGTAGAATGAGTTCAGGAGTATTCCCTCCTCTTCTGCTTTTTGGAAAACTTTAAAGAGGATGAGTATTAGGTCTTCACTACATGTTTGATAAAATTCAGTAGTGAAACCATCTGGTCCAGGAATTTTATTCTTAGGTAGTTTTTTGATTACCAATTCAATTTCTTTGCTGGTAGTTACTCTGTTCAGATTTTCTCTTTCTTCCTGAGTCAACCTTGGAAGGTTGTATTTTCTAGAAAATTGTCCATTTCTTCTAGGTTATCCAGTTTGTTAGCATATAATTTTTCATAGTATTCTCTCATAATTCTTTGTATTCCTGTGGTGTCCATAGTGATTTTTCCTTTCTCATTTCTGATTCTGTTTATGTGTGTAGACTCTCTTTTTTTCTTGATAAGTCTGGCTAAGTGTTTATCTATTTTGTTTATTTTCTCAAAGAACCAGCTCCTGCTTTCATTGATTCTTTCTATTGTTTTATTTTTCTCGATTTTATTTATTTATGCTTTAATCTTTATTATGTCCCTCCTTCTACTGACTTTGGGCCTCATTTGTTCTTCCTTTTCTAGTTTCATTAGTTGTGAGTTTAGACTGTTCATTTGGGATTGTTCTTTACTGAGGTAGGCCTGTGTTTATATTTCCCTCCTAGCACCACCTTCATGGTGCCTAAGGAAGTGTATCTTAAAAGTTCTCATCAAAAGAAAAAAATTTGTGACCTGCATGTGGTGATAGATGTTAACTAGGCTTGCTGTGGTGACCATTTTGCAATATATATATAAATACTAAACTGTTGAATTGTACACCTGAAACTAATATAACATTATGTATCAATAACTCAATAATAAAAAGTGTGGAGACAATGGATATGGGGAGATAGGATCATGGGGACTTGCGGAAAAGGGCCTTTGAGGGCGGCCCAGTTTACCTACTTGGAGATTTTCTCCTTCTCATTAGGTGGGTCTAGTATCCAAAGACACATTGGTAACTGATTGGCGTTCTTTGGATCTGGAATGGAAGAAGTCACCAGTCATGGAGGACTGCTGAATGTGAGTGGTGTATGGAGAAGAGTCCTGGCAGGGAGTCAGCTGCACTACAAGCCCTCCTCCTTGTTCATCAATATCTGTTTGAGGGGCCTTTGGTAAGCCTCTGACTCTCTGGGCCTCAATTTCCTTATCTGTCAAAGGAAGGCAGTGGACTAAACAATCTCTAAAGAACCTCCCTCTGTAAACATACTCTTATGCTTATATATCCTCATTCCAATGAGTAAGAGATTCATCAATCCATTACAAATGGAGTTGGTTGTTAAAAATGCTTTAATCTTATTTTGGTTTTAGAAATATGTAACACTGTATTGTTTTGGTAATATTTTCTTCCTCTTAGGACTTATATAGTATACGATGAAAGTGAAAAGAAGCCTGTGAATAGAAGCGAGAAGTGTTGGGACAGAGAATCAGGTGGTAGAATATCTGGAAGCTTCTTGCAGACACAGATGGTCGATGTAAACTGTTGTGGCAGGGAATTTCTGCCAGACATCCCATGGAGTTTATTACTAAATGTAGGATCAGAAAACTTTAAAAAACATACTGTGCATGTAAAATCATTTAAACTACTGCAAGTGCAAACTCCTTTTGTTTCAGCAATATCTAATCCTTTCCTTCTGCTTTATAAATAATTTAGATTAAAATCTCAGCATTGGTGTTGAGTTTTATTATCTTTTATAAAATGTTATGTTTTATAAAACTGTTGAGTGACTCATTAGAAAAAGTAGCTCTGATTGTGTAGTGGCCCCTGGTCCCAGGATATGTTTTGTTTGACTCCAAATTTTTCTTTTAATGATGCAAATACTATAAAAGATAAGAAGCATAAAATTAATGTGAAACACTGGAACAAAATGAAAGGATATTATGCCACAGTGTGTGGTCTGAGTAAAAAGTGTTAAAGTCAAGCCAGCTGCTAAATTCAGCACTAAAGTATAACAGTTAATCTTATGATATAGGAAACAACCATAATCAGGGAAATGGTTGTATCTTTGAAATGTAACTCGATGTAGTAAAACCAGGCAACTTGTGGGTGAAAGCATGGATTTTATGGAACATTAAAAATATTTCAATGCAAGAAATCCCAGCTGCAGAAATTTTTAATTGAATAGGTGTTTGTCCTCTGTACAACACATTCAATATTTACAGTTAAAAATGTTTTCACATATATTATTCAGTTTGACTTCTACACATTCTCCAAAAGGTATGTGGGAGGTATTACTGCAGTAATAGCTTCACTTTAGAGAGGAAAAATTTGGCTTCAGAGAGGCTAATGGCTTGTCCATGTTAACAGCCAGTAAGCCGCATAGCTGGTACTCAAATCTGGAAGTGTCTTTCTGTGGCCACTTAAAAGCTCTGTAGAAGAGCATAAAGGAATGCTCATTTTGTCCTGAAATGGTACAGGACACTGTACAGGGACAGTTTTGATCTTCAAGCAAAAAATGTTTACATTTGGCTCTCCCAAGTTCACTCTTACCTAAGTAATCCATGAATTGATATTATTACATGTGTTACATCCATTTTCTAGATAAATTTAATTTGAGGTTTTTAGAATAAAATAAACTTGCCAAACATCTTGTCCAAGCTGATGTTAGGTTTTAAATTCCAAATATGTTGAAGACAAAGATTATGGGCTGTCTCCTTTATTCAGTATAACCAAAAGAGGATCCCCCATCCCAATCTTTATATATAAATATGCAAAGAAAAATAAACTAATAGAATACAGAATGTTGGAAGAGACCGTTAGGTCTTTGGGCCCAAACTCCTCCGCACTGCAGGAATATGGTCCACAGGTCATTGGGCCTGTGTCAAATATTTGACTGGTTCACTATTTTAATAGGCAATCCATCTTTATGGGAAGGCAGTAATTGTTCCACCTTCTTTCTCAAAGAGAACCCAACACTGCCTCTTGGTAATTTCCTTCCACTGGTGCTAGTTCTACCCCTTCAGTTATTCTTTGTGATAAGGTTTCCAGACCTTCTGCTTTCTGGTCCCCTTCCTCAGAAGTGTAAATGCAGAATGTAGAGTTGAGCAGAATCATCTAGACGTAATCAGACCCAGTAGTGGCACTACTGACACTCTTGTTCTAGACACAATAATTCTATTACTTCTGCTAATCCGATATGGAAGTGCCTTGTCAGAAGATTGGTTTATGGCCATGCTGTAATCAACAGAAGATCATGGATTTTCTTTTGCCTCGTATGATTACCGTTTTGCTAGATCTGCCACATTCTGAGGCTCAAACCACGTTTCATTGTGATCCTCAGTGCAGTATCTCACATTGACTTTATTATGATCATTTTGATCTATCATTTTGATGTTTTACAATATTCTTGATTTGTTAAACGTTCTCAAATTTGTATTCTCAGCAGATTTTGTAGAATACTTGAAATGCCTTCATTCAAATTGATAGGATGTTTGAGTTAGAGTTGAGCATCATATTCTACAAAATGCAACTAGGGACTCCCTTCAATATTGACAAAAATCTATTAATATTCTTTGAACACGTTTTTCAGCCCACTGGAGTTCAGTCAGATGATCACACTGTTCCCTAACCCCCCACGGTCATCCTTGGCCCTTGGTTTTCTGTACCATCCTTTAGACTGTGCATGCCCCTGACAATGTTTTGTTGAATTGGTTTGCATGTCTCCCTCTGTGACTCCTCAGCATTTTGAGTCTTTGGCTCTCTGCAAACGAAATCTTATTTACGCTTCAAAGGACCGCTTGTGTCACTCATCCTTCAAAAAGTTTTCCTCTACTAACTCTAAGCTACATTAAATCTTTTTAATTCCTATAACTTAAGTTGCTTGTATCACACATCTGAGCATTTAATTAAGGGCTCCTTTGTATTATCATCTAACGGTTTATGAGTGTAGGTGTGTGTTTGCAGTGTATGTTTGCATGACAACATCTATTTTTTTTTCTGTGCAATATTTTCTATTTATGCCTTTTCTTATTACATATCACTCGTAATGAGATCCCACTTTGGTCATATTTGGTTAGTTTAAGGTTGGTCATCTGACCCAAACCAGAACAATCAGAGTCCTTCCCTGGGAATTTTGAAGATTAAGAAAGAGGTGGCTAATTCTTTAGGAACCAGGTCTTGTAAAATGAAAGTCCTAGTTGTCCTTGGCTGTGTCCACATAGGCAGAAGACATGAGTAAAATTAAAGAGTGGGAGAGAGACAGATTGAGGCAGAGACAGAGAGACAGAGAGACAGAGAGTTGAGAATCTGTACAGAGAAAAATAATCACAATGACTGGAAAGTTCTGATAGAATTTGAGACTTACACCCATTCCTCAGCTTGGGACCCATAAGATAGATTCAATAAATTCTCCTTTCTTAAGATGGTTTAAATTGTATGGCTTCAATATTTAAAATAGTAAGTTTAGAGTTGTCTGATGGCAACTCAAATAGGAAAGAGAAGCCGTAGATTGTGAGATGAAAGACAGGGTCTTGTGGTTGGATTTGGCACTGCATATGAGTTTTATTTGGTTCTTGTATTTTTAAAATATTAAAATGGTATAGAGAATTTTAAAAATGAAGAAATTTTTCACATACTGGGTTTCTGGCTTCTCTTGAAAAGTTTGAAGATTGAGCAGTATTGGGCTGACCTGGCAACAGAGGTTGGAGCTGGAGATGAGTTTTCTCCATTAGAGGGGAAGGCACGCTTTACTTTGTTCTAGTGATAAGGAAAATATTCAACACAGCTGCCAAGGTCAGCAAACCACTTTTTTCCTCCAGTTGACAAAGCCCTCCCAGCTCCCTCCTCCCCTCCTCCAGGCCCCTCTTTTGCCCTGTGCATGCCAAAATGCCACATATCAAAATAATATAAATTGCTCCCTTTGCTTGTGCTCAGGGCTCAGACCTTGGGAGATTACTACCCTCTGAGCTTGCCGGTGTAAAATAAACCTCAAAACTCCAAGACCTCCAAGTGCTGCTTGGTTCTTCCGTCAGCGATCCAGTCCAGGTTTTCCAGTATTTTTGTAACACTAGTATTCAACATTCCATACTTACTGGAAGATGGGGCCAAAACCAGTTGCCATTTCATATCACATACACACACACACACAAATGATTTTTCTTAACAGTAGTTTTAAGAATGGAATAAAAACGTGCATTCAGAATGGCTAGCATTGAAAAGACAAGAAACAACAAGTGTTGGCAAGGACATGGAGGAAAGGGAACCCTTGTGCACTGTTGGTGGGACAGTAAAATGGTGTAGCCACTATGGGAAACAGTATGGAGATTCCTCAAAAAACAAGGATGGAACTACCATATGACTCAGCTATTCCACTACTGGGTATTTATTCAAAGAGAATGAAAACACTAACTTGGAAAGATATCTGCATTCCTATGTTCATTATAGCATTATTTACAATAGCCAAGATATGGAAACAGTGTAAGTGCCCATCAGTGGATAAATAGATAAAGAAGATGCAGTATCTACATACAATGGAATGTTATTTCACCATAAAAAAGAATGAAATCTTTTTTTTATAATTTATTTTGGATCATTACTCTACAATTACATGTGCAATATTATGATTATTAAACTACCCCCTTCATCAGGTCCCCCCCACCAACCCCATTACATTCACTGTCCATCAGCGTAGTGAGATGCTATAGAGTCACTACTTGTCTTCTCTGAGTTGCACAGCCCTCCCCTGCCCCACCAACATTACATCTGCTAATCATAATGCCCCTTTTTCCCTCTTATCCCTCCCTTCCCACCCATCTTCCCCAGTCCCTTTCCCTTTGGTAACTATTAGACCGTTCTTGGGTTCTGTGAGTCTGTGGCTATTTTGTTCCTTCAGTTTTTTTCTTTGTTCTTATACTCCACATATGAGTGAAATCACTGATACTTGCCTTTTTTGGCTTGGCTTATTTCACTGAGCATAATACCCTTTAGCTCCATCCATGGTGCTGCAAATGGAAGGATTTGTTTTCTTCTTATGGCTGAATAATATTCCATTGTGTATATGTACCACATCTTCTTTGTCCATTCACCTACTGATGGACACTTAGGTTGCTTCCATTTCTTGGCTATTGTAAATAGTACTGCGATACACATTGGGGTGCATCTGTCTTTTTCAAACTGGGCTGCTGTATTAGAGTAAATTCCTAGGAGTGGAATTCCTGGGTCAAATGGTATTTCTATTTTGAGTTTATTGAGGAACCACCATAATGCTTTCCACAATAGTTGAACTAACTTGCATTCCCACCAGCAGTGTAGGAGGGTTCCCTTTTCTCCACATCCTCGCCAACATTTATCGTTGTTTGTGTTTTGGATGTTGGCCATCCTCACTGGTGTGAGGTAATATCTCATTGTGGTTTTATTTATTTATTTATTTTTTATAATTTATTTTGGATCATTAATCTACAATTACACGTGCAATATTATGACTATTAAACTACCCCCTTCATCAGGTCCCCCCCACCAACCCCATTACCATCACTGTCCATCAGGTTTTAATCTGTATTTCTCTGATGATTAGCGATGTGGAGCATCTTTTCATGTGCCTGTTGGCCATCTGAATTTCCTCTTTGGAGAAGTGTCTATTCATGTCCTCTGCCCATTTCTTAATTGGATTATTTGCTTTTTGTTTGTTGAGGTGCGTGAGTTCTTTATATATTTTCGATGTCAACCCCTTATCGGATATGTCATTTATGAATATATTCTCCCATACTGTAGGATGTCTTTTTGTTCTACTGATGGTGTCCTTTGCTGCACAGAAGGTTTTCAACTTGATATAGTCCCACTTGTTCATTTTTGCTTTTGTTTCCCTTGCACAGGGAGATATGTTCATGAAGAGTCGTGCATGTTTATGTCCAAGAGGTTTTTGCCTATGTTTTTTTCTAAGAGTTTTATGGTTTCATGACTTACATTCAAGTCTTTGATCCACCTTGAGTTTACCTTTGTGTATGGGGTTAGACAGTAGTCCAGTTTCATTCTCTTACATGTAGCTGTCCAGTTTTGCCAACACCAGCTGCTAAAGAGGCTGTCATCTCCCCATTGTATATCCAAGGCTCCTTTATCAAATATTAATTGACTGTATATGTTTTGGTTAATGTTTGGATTTTCTATTCTGTTCCACTGGTCTGTGGGTCTGTTTTTGTGCCAATACCAAATTGTCTTGATTACTGTGGCTTTGTAGTAGGGCTTGAAGTCAGGGAGCGTAATTTCCCCTGTTTATTCCTCCTTCTCAGGATTGCTTTGACTATTTGGGGTCTTTTGTGGTTTCATATGAATTTTAGAATTATTTGTTCCAGTTCATTGAAGAAAGCTGTTGGTAGTTTGATAGGGTTTGCATTGAATCTGTAGATTGCTTTAGGTAGTATAGCCATTTTGACAATATTTATTCTTCCTAGCCAAGAGCATGGGATGCATTTCCATTTGTTAGTGTCCTCTTTAATTTCTCTTAGGAGTGTCTTGTAGTTTTCAGAGTATAGGTCTTTCACTTCCGTCATTAGGTTTATTCCTAGGTATTTTATTCTTTTTGATGCAATTGTGAATGGAATTGTTTTTCTGATTTCTCTTTCTGTTAGTTCATCATTAGTGCATAGGAAAGCAACAGATTTCTGTGTATTAATTTTGTATCCTGCAACTTTGCTGAATTCAGATATTAGTTCTAGTAGTTTGGGAGTGGAGTCTTTAGGGATTTTTATGTACAATATCATGTCATCTGCAAATAGTGACAATTTGACTTCTTCTTTAAGAATCTAGATGCCTTGTATGTCTTTGTTTTGTCTGATTGCCGTGGCTAGGACCTCCAGTACTATGTTGAATAACAGTGGAGAGAGTGGGTATCCCTGTCTTGTTCCTGATCTTAGATGAAAAGCTTTCAGCTTCTTGCTGTTAAGTATGGTGTTAGCTGTGGGTTTGCCATATATGGCCTTTATGATGTTGAGGCACTTGCTGTCTATACCCATTTTGTTGAGAGTTTAAACAGGAATGGATGCTGAATTTTGTCAAATGCTTTTTCAGCATCTATGGAGATGATCATGTGGTTTTTGTTCTTCTTTTTGTTGATGTGGTGTATGATGTTGATGGAGTTTCAAATGTTGTACCATCCTTGCATCCCTGGGATGAATCCCACTTGATCATGGTGTATGATCGATCCTCTTGATGTATTTTTGGATTTGGTTTACTAATATTTTGTTGAGTATTTTTGCATCTACGTTCATCAGGGATATTGGTCTGTAATTTTCTTTTTTGGTGAGGTCTTTGCCCGGTTTTGGTATTAGAGTGATGCTGGCTTCATAGAATGAGTTGGAAGTATTCCCTCCTCTTCTATTTTTTGGAAAACTTTAAGGAGAATGGGTGTTATTTCTTCTCTATATGTCTGATAGAATTCAGAGGTGAATCCATCTGGTCTGGGAGTTTTGTTCTTGGGTAGTTTTTTGATTACTGACTCAATTTCATTGCTGGTGATTGGTCTGTTTAGTTTTTCTGTTTCTTGCTTGGTCAATCTTGGAAGGTTGTATTTTTCTAAGAAGTCATCCATTTCTTCTATGTTTTCCAGCTTGTTAGCATATAGATTCTCATAATATTCTCTTATAATTCTTTGTATTTCTGTGGGGTCCGTCATTATTTTTTCTTTCTCATTTCTGATTGTGTTTATGTGTGTAGATTCTCTTTTTCTCTTAATGTGTCTGGCTAGGGGTTTATCTATTTTGTTTATTTTTTCAAAGAACCAGCTCCTGGTTGTATTGATTTTTTCTATTGTTTTATTCTTCTTAATTTTATTTATTTCTTCTCTGATCTTTATTATGTCCCTCCTGGTGACTTTGGGCCTCATTTGTTCTTCTTTTTCCAATTTCAGTAATTATGTCTTTAGACTATTCATTTGGGAATGTTCTTCCTTCTTTAAATAGGCCTAGATTGCAATATACTTTCCTCTTAGAACTGCCTTTGCTGCATCCCACAGAAGTTGTGGCTTTGTGTTGTTGTCATTAGTCTCCATATATTCTTTCATTTCTGTTTTGATTTGGTCGTTAACCCATTGATTAGTTAGGAGAATGTTGTTAAGTCTCCATGTATTTGTGAGCCTTTTTGATTTCTTTCTAAAATTTATTTCTAGTTTTATACCTTGTGATCTGAGAAGTTGGTTGGTAGGATTTCAATATTTTTGAATTTACTGAGGTTCTTTTTGTGGCCTAGTATGTGGTCTATTCTGGAAAATGTTCCATGTGCACTTGAGAAGAATGTGTATCCTGCTGCTTTTGGGTGTAGAGTTCTGTAGATGTCTGTTAGGTCCATCTGTTCTAGTGTGTTGTTCAGTGCCTCTGTGTCTTTACTTATTCTCTGTCTGGTTGATCTGTCCTTTGGAGTGAGTGGTGTGTTGAAGTCTCCTAAAATGAATGCATTGCTGTCTATTTCCTCCTTTAATTCTTTTAGTATTTGTTTCACATATGCTGGCGCTCCTGTGTTGGATGCATAGATATTTATAATGGTTATATCTTCTTATTGGACTGACCCCTTTATCATTATGTAATGTCCTTCTTTATCTCTTGCTACTTTCTTCGTTTTGAAGTCTATTTTGTCTGATACAAGTACTGCAACACCTGCTTTTTTCTCCTTGTTGTTTCATGAAATATCTTTTTCCATCCCTTTACTTTTAGTCTGTGTATGTCTTTGGGTTTAAAGTGAGTCTCTTGAAGGCAGCATATAGATGGGTCTTGTTTTTTTTATCCATTCAGTGACTATGTCTTTTGACTGGTGCATTCAGTCCATTTACATTTAGGGTGATTATGGAATGGTATGTACTTATTTGCTTTGCAGGCTTCAGATTCGTGGTTACCAAAGATTCAAGGTTAACTTCCCTACTATCTAAAAGTCTACAACTAACTTAATATGCTATTACAAACACAATCTAAAGGTTCTTTGTTTGTTTGTTTGTTTCCTTCCTCCTTTTTCTTTCTATTCCATTCTTTACATATTAGGTATCATATTCTGTACTGTTTGTCTATCCCTTGATTGACTTTGGGAATAGTTAATTTAATTTTGCATTTTCTTAGTAGTTAGCTGTTCTATTTTCTTTACTGTGGTTTTATTACCTCTGGTGACAGCTATTAATCTGTAGGAACACTTCCATCTATAGCAGTCCCTCCAAAATACACTGTAGAGATGGTTTGTGGGAGGCAAATTCTCTCAGCTTTTGCTTATCTGGGAATTGTTTAATCCCTCCAAATTTAAATGATAATCTTGCTGGATAAAGTAATCTTGGTTCAAGGCCCTTCTGCTACATTGCATACATCATGCCACTCCCTTCTGGCCTGTAAGGTTTCTGCTGAGAAGTCTGATGATAGCCTGATGGGTTTCCTTTGTATGTGATCCTATTTCTCTCTCTGGCTGCTTTTAATAGTCTGTCCTTATCCTTGATCTTTGCTATTTTAATTACTATGTCTTGCTGTTGTCTTCCTTGGGTCCCTTGTGTTGGGAGATCTGCGCACCTCCATGGCCTGAGAGACTATCTCCTTCCCCAGATTGGAGAAGTTTTCAGCAATCACCTCCTCAAAGACGCTTTCTATCCCTTTTTCTCTCCCTTCTTCCTCTGGTACCCCTATAATGCGAATATTGTTCCGTTTGGATTGGTCACATAGTTCTCTCAATATTCTTTCATTCTTAGAGATCCTTTTTTCTCTCTGTGCCTCAGCTTCTTTGTATTCCTCGTCTCTAGTTTCTATTTCATTTATTGTCTCCTCCACCATATCTAATCTGCTTTTAATACCATCCATTGTGTTCTTCAATGATTGGATCTCTGACCGGAATTCATTCCTGAGTTCTTGAATATCTTTCCGTACCTCCATGAGCATGTTAATGATTTTTATTTTGAACTCCCTTTCAGGGAGAGTCATAAGCTCCATATCATTTAAATCTTTCTCAGGAGTTGTGTTCATAATTTTACTCTGGACCAAGTTCCTTTGGCATTTCATATTTGTGTATGGCGCCCTCTAGTGACCAGAAGCTCTAGTCTCTGGAGCTGCTCAGCCCCTGAAGCAATGAGGGGATTGTAGGGGAGTGGTATTGGTGCCTCCGGGGAGGAAAGCACTGTTTGCTGGTTCCTGGCTGCTATGCCTGTCTCCACTGCCTGAACCAGTGGGCTGAGCACACAGGTATAAGCCTCTGTGCTTTGCGCTTTTAGTTGCTGTAGACAGATCTTCCCTCTGGCTGGCCTAACACCAGGGAAGGATTTCCCGGTTTGCAAGCCCGGTGGGGCTGGCCAGAAGAAAGGCGCACTAGTCTGCCTGTCACAGAAGGGGTTCTTGGAGCTGTGTAGGCAGCCAGGGAGCTGGTGCACCTGAAGATCGTGAAAGCTCCTAACCTCCTGGGCAGAGTGCACCCGGACAATTTTGTCTGCCTGTCCTTTCTCTTGAGCAGTAAGCTCCGTGCATTCCTTGCCCCTTTAGCAGCTCTCTTGCTAAGGGCTTCTTTGTTAGGAAGTCTCCCAGACTGCCCGTCTTTCTTTTGTCCCCAAGCAGCTGGGTATGGATCCTTGCTTTCACAAGGAGCTGGATTCTTAGTCTCTCCAGGAATTCTGTGTGTCTTAGCTTTCGAACCCCCTAATTACAAGAGTATCATGCAAGCACCATGAAATGTAGGTTTGTGCTCCCAGAGCAGATCTCCAGAGTTAGGTATTCAGCAGTCCCACATCTCCACTCCCTCCCTGCTCCGTTCCTGTTCCTCCTGCAGGTGAGCTGGGGTGGGGGAAGGGCTTGGATCCCGCAGGACCACCGCTTTAGTACGGTACCCTTTTCTGTGAGGGCTGCTCTTGTCTCCAGGTGTATGCAGTTTGTTGCTGTCCTCTTTCCCCTTGCTCTTTCAAGAGTAGTTGTAGTAGCTTTATTTTCATATTATATGAGGTTTTAGGAGGAAGCCTCTGTCTCACTTCTCACGCCGCCATCTTTAATCCAATCAAAAGAATGAAATGTTGCATTTGTGATTATATGGATGGACCTTGAGGGTTTCACGCTAAGTGAAATAAGTCAGAAGGAGAAAGACAAATACTGTATGATTTCACTCATAGGTGGAATCTAAAACAAAATAACAAACAAACGAAACAGAACAAAAACAAACTCACAGGTACAGGGAACAGATCAGTGGTCACTAGAGAGGAAGAGGGTTGAGGGGTGGACAGAAGGGGTAGGGGAGCCAAGTGTAGGTGATGGATGGTCACTAGACTTTTGGGCGTGATCACTTTGTAATATATACACAGATGGAGTATATACAGATTTGCGGTATACACAGATCTCTCTCTCTCACACACACACACACACACACACACACACACACACACACACACACATTAAAGAATTAATCAGCATGTCAGCCATGGTATAAAAAGTTTTTATTTTAGTTTTATACAATGCTTTTATTCTGCTTAAAGTATGCTTAAACTGACTTTGCACTTTCTGTTTATTAGAGTACAGTTTAGAGAATTTAGATCGTGAGGGAACAATTGTTGAGCCATCTTTTAACATTTTTGCTTTAAGTGAGCACTGAAAAAAGCAATTTTGCGTTAACATTTCAGGTACTTTGATGTCATTGAAGCCTTATCCTGCATGAAGGTGTAGTACACTTAGTTCCACCTCCCCAGCTGCCTAGTGTTGAGCAATAATATTGATTAGGAATGCCTGTCCACCAAGTGCAAAATCAAACATTTGAAAGTCAAGTTGAATGATAAACTGTATTTCCAAGCTCAATGTGACATTTTGAAGCTATGTGAAGGTATGTAATATTCTCTGGCTGTTCCTTGAAATGCCAACTTAGCAACCAACAGTCCTGTTATGTGACATCTGCAGAGTGTTGTCATATTTTTAGTAAGAAAGTGGAAACTGGATATGGATGTTGGACTTGCACTTGAAGAATCACAGGTAATATTATTACCAAGGAAGCTATTCAGTTGGAGCCAGGGCAGCAGCTACGAAAACGTGCTGCATAAAATTGTAAAACAAAATGTCCAAAGACATGACAAGTGCTTTACAACTCATTGGCTGAAATCTGGGTAGAAAAGTAGACTTCGAGGGAATTTTGAAAATGTAGTGAAACAAGAGAGGGAAGAGGAAGTCTTGGTAGGTTTTGGTGGGGGTGAGAAGGTGAATTTCAATGTATCCTTTGTCTATTGGTTTAGATTTCTTCACAGATCCTGTCATTATATTAGTTTATTATGTATCTCACTTGAGACAACTTCAACATGAATTATTATGATCATTATATTAAATCTAGAAGGATAATTTGGGGCAATAATGTACAAAGTGCTATTTACTCTTAAATGTTCTGAAGATTTTTAAAAAATGAATTGGAAACTTCTGATGGTCAAAGAAATTAGAATCTAGGCTTTTGACAGTTCACAGAAAAGAGGCAACAACTTGAATGAAGAGAAAAAAAATCACCAATATTATAGTCAGAAAAAAAGTCAGTGCAAATATTTGGATTCAGAGAAAAGAACTTCAGCAATAGAAGAATCATGCCTACCACCCATCCCCCAATCCATAAAGTGCATTTAATATATTTTTCCCCCCAGGGGTTTAGGCCTGCTCACTCCCTCCACCACACACACACAAATGGCTTATAGTATTGGTGTGCAATGACATATATATTCCAGCTAATTGCTAGTGTTTATTTTTTATTTGACTTTGACATATATAAACACATATCTCACATTAGAGAGTAATGAGAAACTGGTTAGAAGTCTGAACTATGACACCTTTTGGTACAGGGGATATGCTTGTTAGACAATCCATCTGCATTCCTGCACCAGACCTTGAAGATATTCTGATTACTGAGATATTTGTAAAAGTTTTCTAACATCAAATGTAACTCACTTAAATGACAGCTCTTTCTGAAAATGTTATTGTAGCAAGCCCATATACTGCTTATTTTGCTCAATCTTCCCATTTATTATTTGCCCATTTTCTTTTCTCTGTAAGCTCTTCTTGTTTAGTTATTAGATGATTATTTGAAATTTTACCTCCTACATCAAGAGTTCAAGTTTTTAGCACAGTACCCCAGACACAAAATCATCCCTGGTTAAGTATTTGAAGTTATTAATGATGGTGGTTGTACAATAAACTCTGAGGAAGAAATTGAGCAGTTTCATGCTTCAATGGTTTCTGAATTATTTTGTTTTGCCACAGATGTCAAAAACACAGGAGAAAGATTAAGCTCTGCCAGTTTTGTAGGAAAGTAGACCTGGGTTCAGTCTTCACTATGCCTCTTGTGAACTCATTACACAAGTTAGTTTTTTACCTCTTTGGGCCTGTTATTTTATTAGTAAAATGAAAGGAATTGGCTTGGTGCATCTCTGTAGTTTGTAAAATTGTATGGCTCTATTTAATTTCTCTCTTAACAAGCTTAGGCCTTTTTTGATATCAAACTTTTTTTCCTCTTTAGAGTGGATTCTTTTTGCTTTGGGGCTATACAAGGGCTAGGAAAGGTGTGTCTTTAGGCCTGTTTTGGAGGACAGTAGGTCTAGCAAAGGTCCCCAAGTGGAAGGCTCTCAGAAGTCAAGGGGCAGCATGAAATCACTGGGTTTTTGGGAGTGGGAGTGGGGAAATAAAGAAAGAGATGGAAGCCACTGAGAATAACTTCACTTGGTTCACAGTTTTTCCTGGAACTCTGTGTAAGTGATCTTAATGGGAGAGAAATTTAAGGAAGTAGAATAGCGGAGCATAGAAACCTAATAGTGATTCTGTTTTCTTTTTTTATAATAAGTGTGTTTCTAGCCAATAGTGCTACGTGGAACATTATGGAGCCAGAGGCAAACAGAAAATTCAGTGATACTAATCCTATATTTTTTCAAAATGTTGATATATTGTTCATCATGGATATTTTTCAATTAAATTTTATTTTTTAAAAATACTGCATTGAAATATTATTTATCTTGATCACTGAGATTTTTGGCACCCATTAAATTTTGCACCCAAAGAGAGTACCTCACTGCTAGCTAGCCACTTGATAATAACTTTGCCTGTGATTTCTATGTGCCTCCTAACTCAGTTGTCAATTTGAAAAGAGGGTCTACGTTTGATTTGCACATTGAGAATGCATCCTCTAGAGGGGTTCTTGATCTCTGAGAACTTCTTGCAAAAATCAGTTGAAACCCCTCTGCTTAGGCCACGTAATGGGCTGAAAAGATGTACAGAGTGCAGGTTTCAAAAATGTCATCTTGGTCATTCTGGTTGCAATTGTGCCATTAACATCCCTAGTAACAATTAAACTGTATACTTAGTGAAGGTTATTCCTGAAATTTTAAGACAAAAGATTAATGCAAAAGAAATTCTTTCTATGGGCAAAGAAAAACCACACTACTAAAATGAGACAATCAATCTGTCAGAAGCAGGAAGAGCAGCCTGCAATTGCTCTGGGAAATGACATGGGAAACTTGTTAAAGGAGGAAAAAGACTGGAAAGTGTAACCACGATCTGGTGAGGTAGAAGGATCCGGGTATTTAGGGGAGCAGTACCTCCCAGTGTGATATATAGGGTAAGTAATAATAGGCCTTGGACATGTTTCCTTCCATTCAACCGAAAGAATGCTTTCCCACAGGCCTAGCATGGAAAAGGGAAATCATATGAGCTAGTGAACTAAAAGGAGAAGTATGTATTTAATTACACATTACTGTGTACTAGAAGAAAATGAAAATAAAACCAAGTGTTAAATAAAGAGAATTTTACAGTCCAATTATAAAAGTCAGCAGGACAACATGACAAGATGAAAGATTACACAGGCTGGCTCCTTGAGATACAGGCCAGTTCCTTATTCTCTCCTTTTCTTTGTGTCCATTGTGAGAATTAAGGGAAAGTTGCTTTAAAAGGGAAAAAAACTGCTGGTGGGAACGTAAAATGGTGCAGCTGCTGTGGAAAACAGTTTGGCGGTTCCTCAAAAATTAAACGGAGGTACTATATGACCCAGCAATTCTACACATAGGTATAAACTCAAAGGAATTGAAAATAGGGACTGAGATAGTTGTATGCCAATGTTAATTATATCACTAGGTATAATAGCCAAAATGTTGAAAAACTCAGATGTCCGCTGACAGATGAAAGGATAAGCGTGGTAAATTCATGCAATGGAATATTTCTCAGTCATAAAAAAGAATGAAATTCTGATCTATGCTACAACATGGAAGAATCTTAAAAACATTATCCTAAATGCAATAAGCCAGACATAAAAAGACAAATACTGTATGATTCCACTTACATGAAATATCTGGAGTAGGCAAATTCATAGACAGAGTGTAGATTAGAGATTATCTGAGACAGAAGGAGAATGGGGTTATTGCTTAATGGGTAGATTTTCTGTTTGGGATAAAGAAAAAGTTTTGGGAATAGATATGGTGATGATTATACAACTTAGTGTATTGTAATTAATGTTACCGAATTGTACCCTTAAAAATGATTAAAATGACAAATTTTATGTGACATATGTATTATTACAATAAAATGTAAAAAACCCATAAAAATAAAAACAAAAAAGGGGAAACAGGAACACATGGATTTTTGTGAAATATTAAAATATTATTTCTGCATGTTATTCAATTAAAGCTAGTTCCTGCATTTGGAAGCCATATTCTTAATTGGATTTGACCAACTCAACCCAGTTGAAAGAACAGAATGCCAACCTTCTCCAGAAAAAATATTCAGGAGTAAAAAGGGTTCTAGAGGAAATGTTATCTGAACCATTAGACAGGTACTTAACATGAACTAAAGCACAGGTATTGCCCATTCTGGTTTCTTAAAGCTCTCTCCTTAATTAGGGCGAAATTATACCCTGGCTGTAGGAGCTGCTATGCCTTTTGTTCTAATCAATAGCATCATCTCCTAGGATGGGAGAGGTGGTCCCTAACATCCCTCCCACAACTGCTGTAATTTTGGGGGCAATTTTATTCATGATGGTAGTGGTCAAGGGGGTGGGAGGTGGGGAAATATGAGGCTTCCTAGCTCTTCCAATTAAAAAATAGCTGATATCTTTTTGGCACAATTTTGAAACATTTGTGGCTCCATATGTCTGAATACATTAGAGTGTGGATTTAAAGCTTTAATGCTATAGATTTTTCTGTGATTAGGCTTAAAAAAATAACACTGTGGCAGGTTATACTTTAAAAAAATCGAATTTGAATTTGATCTGCACTTATATGCAGTAAGAATATTTGGGGATTAAAAATCTTATCTGTTCATTAAATCCAGGTTTTCCATATTAACCATTTGTTGGCCTTCTTGGATTATTATAGATATTTGGAAGCATTAAAGTTTCATTAAAAATATCTACTTTCCAATTCCAGAATAGACTTTCTAGCCAGCAGTCTATCCAAGTTTCACTGCATTCTCAGCTGCTACAGCTGAGGTACAGTTTTTCATGTTTGCCTGATTGCTTAACTCGATTTGGAAACCTATGAAAGAAATGTGCCTTTCCTCTAGTGTTGGAAATTTTTATTCCCTTTGAGTCATATTTTTATAATTTTCTCTTCAAATTTTTCCTTGTTATTTTTAGCTTTTTGCCAAATCCATGTGTGTGTTTTTTTCCTTTTTTTCTTTGACTGCCTCATGCTCTTTAAGCTCAGAGAGGGTAAAGGGGATTTTACTACCCAGTGAATCATTTATTAATATACTACATGCATAGGGTCTCCACCTCAAGTGTAAGAACATGCTGGGTGTTAGGTAGGTGAATGTGTAAGTATGTGTGTATGTGTGTGTAGACATGCATCTCTTCATGTCCTACAAAGAAACAGGAGTCAGAAAAAATATATAAGTGGGGTGGTCTGTTGGAGGAAGGGGCCATTGAAAGTGAGTGACTGTACGTACAGTGCTGATATCTATACTTACATACACACAATGACCTAATAAAGGACCTTTTATAAATTTAATTTTTATAAGTTAATTAACTTTGGGTACATTTGAAAGTGTCATAAACACATGTATTAATCTCTAGAGTTGTCATTTCAAGTGTTTTACTGTTTGGAGCGCCTTTGAACTTTTACTTTTTGTGTGATGTTTGGCTGGGTCTGGAATTGGTGAAGTGCCTCCAAATCTGACATGTCTTCCGGGGCACGTTTAACTTTGAGGAGTCTTTAGAAACAGCTTTGAGTGCCCATTTCAACCATGGGTATCAAAAGCTTATTCAACTACTACAGTTATGCTTCAAGGACATGGTTGCTGATGCCAGAGGCCCAGTATTGCTCTTCTAAGTGGACTTCTTGGCCAAAGACAGCTGTTGAATGAATGAGGAGATAATATTTTAAATGCTCTGTATGCTTTCATTGGAAGGAAATTATGGGGTGAAGAAGTTTCCCTTGATCTATGTCTCACCTGAGGGTTTCAGCCCTGGGCAACTTCACTGTGGATTCAATGAGACTGAAAAACGACAACAGAATGTTGGGGGTAAAAAGGGGCTCATATTAAGCATTACGCTCACGGTGGCAGGTCAAGTGCTAGAATCACATCTGCCTCTGCATGCAGCAAGCCTGTCTCAGTCTCTGCCTCGGCTCCAGGCCTGCCCCAAGCGCTGCCTCGGCTCCAGCCTCTGCTCTCTTGCTCCCCAGTCTCTGCTCTCTTCTCTAGGATCCACTCTTAGCACGGGGGAGCCTCTTTTTTATAGCAATATCGGCAATAATGGCTTATTGCCAATGGGTATGCAAGCATGCGCCTGCACAGTAGGCTAAGTATTACCTCGCACAGTATACAATGTGTATCAGGTGAGGATCTGGGAATGGAACTTCCATTTTCCCTACAATCTATCACTGAAATGAGATTTTTTTGGCATGAGGATGACAGACAGCTGAAATATAAATAGCTGAAGGCAGAATGATAGACAAGTGAAATTCCTGCATGCTGAAGAATGTTCTAGATTGCTAAGAGTCATCAGAGAGGGGTTCAGTAAACCTGCTGTCTTTGGAACCTGAAGACCCTTTGGTGGTGTCCTCCACTGTGGGCGTGTGTGCACACCCCAGCCCTCCTGCCCTCCTTAGCCACCCACCTGCTCTGGCTGGCTGGTGCCTATGCGTCCGTTGATTTTGTCTGCCTGTCAGCCCATTCATACTTCTTCTAACAGAAGCTTCATTTTCTTTTGGGGAATAGCTCTTGCCCTGCTGAAAGTGGGACTGTCAGTTCAGGCACCCTAACTGAGGGGTGGGTGAGCACAGATGCAAGAACCAATTCTTTCTCCTTGATTGGAATTTTGTCCTGAGCGACGAGGAGAGCTGGACAGGACTGGAACCCATTCCTCCTGAGAGGGAGGCGGGGGTGGGGGGATGTGAAGGAATTCTCTATTTGTTCCTCAGTTCCTAGAGCTGCCTGGATTCTAGCTTTTTTCTCAAAAATTCATTTTTTCCCGCATTTTTCTTTATTTCTCCAAGTAACCCTGTATTATAGTAAAAAATCCTATTTTTTTTTCCTTAAGCTAGCTAGAGTCAGTTTCTGTTGTTACTGACAACGTCCACACGCTAACAGGCTCTATTTCCTCAGTCCCAGGTCCAGCATCCGCAGCTCTTCCTCAGCCCAGGCTCGGCCTCAGGCAAGGAGGGAAGGGGAAGAAGCCAGTCAGGGCTTCCCTGCTGTTGTCACTATTTTCTCTTCTGCTTAAAGATGAAATTTAGTCTTGTGTTTTGACTTTACAGGTTACAAAAGATAAATCCTGTACTCAGAGCACTTTTCCACTCTCATTTATTCTGAGTCTGTTGGCATCGGGATGCTCTGTGCCCACCTCCAGCCCCTCAATCTCCGCTGGGAAAACCTCTCTTAGCAATCCGAGTGTGTATATGCAGCAGTGGCCTGCCTGAGTTCTGTTAAGAGAACACACACATACCCCTTCCCCTTTCTCCTCTTTGTCACTTTACCCTAGAAGGGGAAGAGTCGAGCCCATTCATGAGATAAAAGACAGATACTAAGGAATACAGAAACACCAGCAATTATGATGTTGAATACACATATATTACTTATTCTGGGAATGCTACGCTTCCAGCATACAAACTCTTCGGAACTATACGTGTGTTTTTTCTTTAGTGTAATTTTAACAATTGTGTAATATTATAAACAGTGATTGTATATCTATGATTTCATGAGAGTAAGGTCCTGCTCTTATGCAAATAATAACAAAGTAGTTAAGAAAACATAGGGAAGTAACAAAGAAAACTGGACTCGTGGGTAGATGGTTTCCGAAATTATGTATTTTTTTTTCTGAGAAGCATTAGTTGTTTTAAAAGCATTAATGCTGATTTTTCTTTTAGAATGAGGATATAGAATATAAGGTACAGCACCTTTGTTGTGCAATGCCAACTTTACTTTGCCAAGTACTTAATTTATTATTTTATTTATTTATTTATTTATTTTTAATAGTTTATTTTGGTATCATTAATCTACAATTACATGTGCAATATTATGGTGATTAAACTACCCCTTTCATCAGGTCCCCCCACCAACCCCATTACAGTTACTGTCCTTCAGCGTAATGAGATGCTATAGAATCACTACTTGTCTTCTCTGAGTTGTACAGCCCTCCCCGTGCCCCCCCAACATTACGTCTGCTAATCGTAATGCCCCTTTTCCCCCTTGTCCCTACCTTCCCACCCATCCTCCCCAGTCCCTTTCCCTTTGGTAACTATTAGTCCGTTCTTGGGTTCTGTGAGTCTGCTGCTGTTTTGTTCCTTCAGTTTTTTTCTTTGTTCTTATACTCCACATATGAGTGAAATCATTTGGTACTGTCTTTTTCGGCTTGGCTTATTTCACTGAGCATAATACTATCTAGCTCCATCCATGTTGTTGCAGATGGTAGGATTTGTTTTCTTCTTATGGCTGAATAATATTCCATTGTGTATATTTACCACATCTTCTTTATCCATTCATCTACTGATGGACACTTAGGTTGCTTCCATTTCTTGGCTATTGTAAATAGTGCTGCGATAAACATAGGGGTGCATCTGTCTTTTTCAAACTGGGCTGCTGCAGTCTTAGGGTAAATTCCTAGGAGTGGAATTCCTGGGTCAAATGGTATTTCTATTTTGAGTTTTTTGAGG
This sequence comes from Smutsia gigantea, assembly GCA_032199065.1. Lineage (NCBI taxonomy): Eukaryota > Metazoa > Chordata > Mammalia > Pholidota > Manidae > Smutsia > Smutsia gigantea. Next base: position 193,595 of record JAVSCE010015129.1, on the reverse strand, counting down.
AACCTCCATACTGCTTTCCACAATGGTTGAACTAACTTGCATTCCCACCAGCAGTGTAGGAGGGTTCCCTTTTCTCCACATCCTCGCCAACATTTGTTGTTGTTTGTGTTTTGGATGTTGGCCATCCTCACTGGTGTGGGATGATATATCATTGTGGTTTTAATCTGCATTTCTGTGATGATTAGAATGCGGAGCATCTTTTCATGTGACTGTTGGCCATCTGCATTTCTTCTTTGGAGAAGTGTCTATTCATGTCCTCTGCCCATTTCTTAATTGGAATATTTGCTTTTTGTTTGTTGAGGTGCATGAGTTCTTTATATATTTTGGATGTCAGCCCCTTATCGGATACGTCATTTATGAATATATTCTCCCATACTATAGAATGTCTTTTTGTTCTACTGATGGTGTCCTTTGCTGTACAGAAGCTTTTCAGCTTGATATAGTCCCACTTGTTCATTTTTGCTTTTGTTTCTCTTGCTCAGGGAGATATGTTCATAAAGAAATCACTCATGTTTATGTCTAAGAAATTTTTGCCTATGTTTTTTTCTAAGAGTTTTATGGTTTCATGACTTACATTCAGGTCTTTGATCCATTTTGAGTTGACTTTTGTGTATGGGGTTAGACATAGTCGTTTCATTCTCTTACATGTAGCTGTCCAGTTTTTCCAACACCAGCTGCTGAAGAGGCTGTCATCTCCCCATTGTATATCCAAGGCTCCTTTATCAAATATTAATTGACTGTATATGTTTGGGTTAATGTTTGGATTTTCTATTCTGTTCCACTGGTCTGTGGGTCTGTTTTTGTGCCAATACCAAATTGTCTTGATTTTCCAAGTACTTAATTTATATTAACTCTTTTATTTTAAAGATATTTCCTCAAACAAATTTTAGTAAATTTCCACAGGGGGCAAGAGGTATTTCTTGGAAGATTCCTATTTGAGGACTGAGAGAAATCTAGGAGAATTATCCAGAGCAGAAGAGGTTACATTTCATTGAAGAATACCTCCTTAAAAGGAAATCCTGCAACTCATATAGACCCTTTCTAAAGTTTAACAGCTGCTCTCTGTCAGAAAGTTATTTTTAATTTTTGATCCCCCATGTTGCAAATCTAAAGTCTCGTTTTCTTTTTCCTAAGACAAAGAACAGCTGGGAACAACCTTCTGGTTAAGGCCTTTCATATATGTGAAATGGCTAGCTAAAATTCTCTGACAACGTGAATTAGAAAATAATTTGTCTCATGGGAATAATTTTATAACAACTTGCTCATTTTGAAGGACCTGCCGCCCACCTTCATATCTTTGCATTTAAGTGGTGGAGATGGAAAGATGGAAGTGGACACACCATGGAGCAGAAGTGGAGAATAACTGGACACCCTCAGGTCAGGGTTCTTATTTCTGCATCCCATTATTGTAACTGATTTTTAGATCACAGTGACATCTCAACTACTTAGTCCCAGCGCGTGAGGCCATCTGGTTTCTTGCCCACACAACCGGTCACTAGGGTAGAACTGCCTCATCAGGCAGCAATGGAGAAGCTATCCCTCCCTCACTATCCTATGTGTATCTCATCAAATTAATTGCTTCATGGAAAAATCACCACTCTCCTTGCTAAAGCTATTGTTCATGTGAAGGACCGTGGATTGTACTTCCTAGTTATTTTTCATCTCAATTTATCTTCTGGATACGTACTACTCTCTTGACTTTCTTTCTTAAAATACTAGATTGGTTTTGACCACTCTCTTAATTTAATGAATGCCTCTCCATATGACAGAACTCTCCTCACTCCCTCTTAGATGTCGACTACATATTTAAGGCCCATGGTCTTTATTTTACCCATGAGACCCAGACACATGTGAACCTTAGGATAGCCTCTAGTTTGACTCTCAAAGGTTGATAATGGTCCTTAAGAAGAGTTATCCATCTTCTTGTGCACTGTGTAATTGTATTCTTTTGGCTGGAGTGTAGGTCTATAGTATGCTATCCCTACTTCTTTTTGCATTTTTTTCTCCCTCCCACCCCCTATTTTTTGTTGATGAGAATTCCATGTGGCACAAGATAAGAATTCTTGCTAAACTTGGGACATTGCATTTATCTCTTTCTCTTGATCTGCCAGATCTATTATTCTGTCATGTTACAAAATTAGGTGAGTCTGATGAGAAATGTTCTTTACAGATCATGCATTCTGATGCCTTAAAGGTGTTTGTGAATTTATTGAGTAATGATTTCTTCTAGCCATTTGCTAGCATTGCTCATAGATTTGAAATATCCAGAAGTATTTCCTTTTTCAAATATAACTATTCTATTTACCCTCTCTCTGCTTGTTTTTAAAAATGGAAATAATTGCAAATATTATAGGAAAATATCAGGACTAAATGACAAAAAGATTATTTCAGTTTAACCACATAATTTTTAAAATCCATTCTGTTGGTAGGCATATGGGTTATTTTCAACATTGCATGTAGGTCTCTTTGGCTACTCCTGTGAGAATTTCTATAGATTATGTGCCTGAAAGTGGAATTGCTGAGACACAAAAGTATGCTTATCTTCAATTTTACTAGATATTGCCAAGTTTTTCTCAAAAGGCTTATCAATTTATAACTCCATTAGCAGTTTGTGAAAGTTCATTGCTCCATATTCTTACTAACACCTAATACTTCAAATTGGTCTCACTTCTGGTTTTAATTTGTGTTATCCAGATTACTGGTTAGGATGTACATCTTATCATCTGTTCCTTAGTCATTCATGTTGCTTCCTCCTTGACTTGTCTCTTTACATCCTTTGGCTATTTTTCTATTGAGCTTTTTTTCTTCTTCTTTTTCAGAATTGGTAACTATATTTGTTCTATCTTCTCCTGGTCTGTAGCTTGTCTTTTCTTGTTTAGTTGCCTTTTGCTGTATTCAAGTTTTATTTTTAAATGGTATCAATAGTGTAAGTATTTTCTGGAAGTGTCTTGTTTCAGAAATGTTTTTCTACCCTGAAGACATAAAGATTGTCATCCCTTCTTACAAATGTTTAAAAAAAATTTTTTGTTGTTCTTTTAAACACAAACAACCTTTGTATATGGTAGCCTGTTTATTTATCTTCCGCTGGGCTAATTTGCCAAGACCCAATTGTTTTTATTATTAGAGTTTTATAATAAGTGTTGATTTCTTACTGCTGTCAAGCTACCCCAGCTTTGTTCTTTGTTTCTAAAACTCTCAGCTTTTATTGTCCCACTGCTTTTCTCAATAAATTTTGGGACCAGTGTTTCAAGTTCCACAGAAACCCTGCAAAATTGGAATTTTGTCGGATTGCATTAATTTATGTATGAATTTGAACAAAACAAAATCTTTGTAGTTTAATTCACTCAACATCATATATTCTTTTATTTTTGCCATCTGTTCCTACCTTTCAATAATGTTTTATGATTTTTTTCCATATAAATGCTACCCAATTGTTAAAATTTCACTTCTATATATCTTGCAGCTTTTTTTGCTGTTGTATGTGGGGTCTATTAAAAATTACATTTCTAATTATTTCTGGTATGGGGAGATTATAGATTTTACATATTGTTCTCTTCTTCACATCACAATTCTGCTGAACTCTGTCTATAGATACTTTTAGAGCTCTCTGGGCTGAAAATTGTATTATCTATAACGTAATGATACTTAAGGTTACTCTTTTCCAATCATTAAGTATTTGTTTTATTTTATTTTGCTGCATTGGTTAGGACTTCCAGGATATGGCTGAATAGAACCAGTGATAGAAATATCATTGTCTTATGTTTAACTTTAAAGGGAATGCTTCAGAATTCCCACTAGTAAGTATAATATTCACTCTAAGTTTTTGATATATATTCTTTTTAGTTAATGAAGATTGTTTTTCTAGCACTATTTTGCGGAGAGGTTTGTATTTTTATTTTTACATCATGAGTAGGGTGAATGGTATCTAATGCTTTTGCCCCTCTCCCTACTGTGATAATGATATAACTTATCTCTTTTAATTGATTAATGTGATCAGTTACATAAATATATTTTAAAATCATTTAATCATCCTTGCATTGCTATTATAAATGAGACATGGTTAAGTTTTTTTTTTATACATTGCTGGATTTGGATTGAGAATTGTTTTATTTAGGATTTTGTGTCTATGCTCAAAAGTGAGATTAATTTATAATTTTATATTTAAAAAATATCTTGGTTTTTATATCAAGGATATTGTTAATTTCATTAAATGAGTTGGGTACCAGCACCACCTCTCCACTTTTAAATTACTGAAATGATTTGTGTATGATTAGAATATCTGTTCTGCAAATATTGGTGGAATTTAACTCCTCCTTGTAAAGGCATCTGAGACCATTGTTGTATTTTTTGTGGCTGAATATAATCTTTTAATAACTATTGTTACATTTTTAATGTTCTTTCATTTAAATTTATATGCCTTATAGAGAATTATTTGTGTATGTGTATATGAAATCGTACCAGTCTATGATACAACTCTAACATATATATATATATATATATATAAATATATAATACCCTGCATATTGTTTATGACTATTAGCCAATCAAGGGCATACTTTTAAATTCTGAGCCCCTATGTAAATCCTGAACCCCTTAACTTTTGGAATGTTTTACATTCCAAATATGTAAGACTGAATATGTTGGTAGCATAATAACAACAACTAATGTTTATTGGTACCAAATGAGTGACAGATTTGAGATTAAAACTAAATGTATCTGAAGGAAAGCTGGTGTTCTTTTTACATTTTAGAATAACGAAGGATAACAAAGACTGAGAATTGGTTTTGATAATAAAGTAATACATTTTATTGCTGTCATTTGAAGTCAAGTTTCATGATATAGACTTCCAGGAAAATCGTCCATGGTAATTACAAACACTGCTCTGGCTTTCATACTGTCTAATAGCCTATACACTGCATAACTCCAGGGGGCACCATTTATATGGGCTCTAAAGCGAATGATGTTTCTCTGGATTTGTGCAATTTGATGGTATTTAATGCAGCAAATAGGTATCTGCATTGCAAGTTTCCGAGGAAAGGAAGAAACCATTCCAATGGGGATATGTTTTCTTTACAATTAGTTAAAGATTAACTGCTTATTGGGCTGAGTTTTGGGATTCCTGTTAATACTTATAATGGGGTTAGTTAAAGTTGTATTTTATAAAACTTGTGCTTGATTGCTGTTCTCAGTTTACTTCAGGAAAAAAGGAGAAATATATTTCAGAACAGGGCAACTAATTAAAGTCTAAATTTTTAGTTGGATGTTGGCTGTAACATTAAAATAAGAAGCTTAGAAAGGAAACTTAAAAGGCTTGATGATTTCCTCATGAAGGAATTCTTGCAATGCAATGGAAAAAGGAAGCAAGTTATGTTTTCTTAAAGAAGTCCGGGCTTTGCTTCCTGTTGAATTATTTTCTTAATGAAATGCAACTGGGAGTTTTTAGTAACTAAGGATAAGTGATAAATATAGTAAATATGACAATTTATTTAGTCATGATGCTAAATTTGGAAATAATGAGTAGACTAATAGAATTTCATAATACAAACATATTTTTATATAGGCACTAGAAGTAACACTTTTTTTTTCTTGGAATTTATTTCTAGCCAGTAGGTGCCCATTGTATTTTATGTTTGAATACAAAACTTTCTTAGTATTTCTGATTTCCCCTGACTCACCCATTCTTTTGTGCTTGTTTCTCCGTTTCCCTCTACACTTTTACTTCCTTTACACAAGCTCTATTTTTTCCTTCTAAGTCCTTTCCTCACAGCAGTATCCATTCTCCCTGCTAGCTGTCAGTTTTTTTCTCCTCTTAAAGTCATTTCAGTCATTGTTCTTTATGCCTCTCAGAGGAATCCAAAAGGGCTGGTCTCTGAATTATTATTTCTCTTTGAAGCAAGGAGAATGCAGAGTGTGCTAAAAATCACTTTAATTTAGTAGACTCCCCACAAGGGAATTCAGTTTTTCTCTCCATTGCCATTAAAATATTTATTCACACTATCATTTAAACTTTATAATAGATTACAAAATCTTGTAATGTTTAAAATGACACGAATACTTGGCACTTTTCTTTTTGGACTCCCCTTTAGGCAATGTATAAAAACAGCATTTCTTTAACTGTGGTAAAGTCTTTGACTTCCCAAAACAAATGTGGTATTGCAGTGTTTCTGAGTGAAGAAAAGCTTAAAAAGTTAACAATTTCCCCCCTTAGATTTTGAAAACGCTCTGCCTGTATTCCCATGGAAAATCCTGAAGTCTTTCTTTTGTATTACACACTTATGCATATATGCATGCAGCCCCTAACCTGCAAATTCCAGAAGTTAGAATCTTGGCTCCCTGACTAGGATACAGGATGCATTTTCCCACAATAACCATAAAGTTGGTGGTGGTTATGTTCGGTTAAAGCCGATTCAGTACCATATAACCGTGTCTGACATCCATCGATAATGTTGCTTGTATGAGCACTATGTTCTGAGATCTGGTAGTACTGAGGGTTATGGAGGTGGTGTGGGCAAAGCCTGTCAGTGACATCTCCCTACAGAATGACCTTGGGCTCCAGTGTCAAGGGAGAGGGGTGAAGACAACTGGTTAGAATCTGAGTTAGTCACAACTAGCTACATATAAGCTTACAGTGATTTTACTTGTTATTTATATAGAATTCAAAGCATTGTATATCTTGGGGAAATAGGATAATCTCCAGAAAAAAAACAAGGCCACATGGGACCCTCCAGTTGCAGTGGGAATTAGGAGAGAGTATGCATAGGTCAAGGGTTCTCAGGCATCCCATAGATGAATACCTAAGAACATTAACATGATTCAACAAAAGTGTAGCGTGAAGTGTAGGATTCTCTGAGCTAAATATTTCTGCTTTTGACATTGACCACAAATGCCCCCTTAATTTCTCTTTATAGCCAAATCTGTTATAACACTGAGCACAAAATTTTACCGCCTTATTCATATAAAAGGCTGAGAGGGTAAAGGATGAATGGAGTTTTAGTCTCCATTTTTCTGCTTGCCTTTCTCTAGGTCTAACCACCCAGATTTCTTTGTAGTTTTCCTAATGTATTTGTCTATAGATTTTGGATCATAATTTTAACATCTAGAATTTTCTCTCTCCACTGTTCTTTCCCTCTCTTCTCTTAGCATTTCTGCTATATTTAGCTTATCTTATTTATTTCTCTAACTTAGTAGTTTGGATATTGTGTCTCTACACAATTTCATCAGATTTCTCCATTTTTATTTTGTATATTGCAGTTAGGGATTTGTCAACTTAACATACAACTAAGTATGAAACTTGACGCAAATGTAATTATTTTTTCCTAGGGCTCTAAGACCAATGGTACCTGAATTTTTCAAAATAGTTATAACAATAGTAGCTGGGATTCCTCCCTTCATGGAACTGGCTTTGGTCTATACGGAAAAGTTAGCTTTGATCGTCAATCTAAATTCTATATTTCTGTATTCAATCAGCCCTTCACCTAAGAGACATTACCCTCCTTAAAATGAAATCCAAAAGCCAGGAATTAAACGTTATTACTATCACTACAATCACTTATGAGGGAAAGATCAATGACAAATAAATTACCATCAGAGACTTATTTAAGACAATTAAGAATGCCATGGAAGTAGCAGAGAGTTTAATCTTCTTATACTTGTATATTGATTTGATTGAATAGATTTGATATTTATATAAGGTAATTTGAGGTGAGGGGAAGTTACAAGTAAGATATGAGAAGCAAGAGGAAACCAGAACTAGAAGTCAGCTCAGAATCTCAGGTATCCCTGAGCAGAATCTCAGGCATCTCTGAGAATTTGGACAACAGAAGTCTACTGATTTTTGTGGAGGGCTCTATTATTAATGTGATTCAGTTACTTTCCATATGTCTGCTCCATTCTCCTTTCTCTGGTGACTATATTCTTCACCTTTCATTCTTTATATATCGTTTGTCTACCTTCTGCATTCCTCTTAGTTATGATTTTAGTTTACTCATAAATTCAGCTGTCACAGTTTCCTCCATCCTATATTTTACTATGACCCTTCACTGGCTTTCTCAGACAACTATTTCATATATATATATATATATATGAAAAAAAATGAAATAAAAAATATATATGAAATATATATATGTGAAATAAAAAAATATATAAATAAAAGCCTGGTTCTTTAAAAATACCAATATAATCAATAAACCTCTGAACAAAATAATAATAAAAAAGTCAGATAAATCCCCAGTATCAAGATTGAAAGAGGGGCATCACTACAGGTCCTATAGACTTTGAGAATATAATAGAGGATATTTATAAACAACTTTATGCCAATAAATTTGACAACTTAGATGAAATAGACAAATCCTTGAGACATCAATTACTAATATGAACTAAAAAAGATTCATGATAGAAAATCAGAATAGATCTATATCTATTAAAAAACTTGAATTCAAAAGTAGAAATCTTGCTTCAAAGGAAACTTCATGCATATATATATATATATATATATATACACACACACACACACACACACACACACACACACACACACACACACACACAAACAAGTTTGAATTCCCTAAGACAGAGGTTGATCTTTTCCTATCATGGCAGATACCGTGATTAACAAATTGAGCTAATCTCTAATTCTTTTTTTTATTTTTAATTTTTTTATTTTGGTATCATTAATGTACAATTACTTGAACAACACTATGGTTACTAGACCCCCTATTCTCAAGTCCCCCCACATACCCCATTACAGTCACTGTCCATCAGCGTAGTAAGATGCTATAGAATCTTTCTTGTCTTCTCTGTAAATACTGCCTTTCCCGTGTCCCCCCCGCCCGCTACAATATGTGTGCTAATTGTAATGCCCCTTATTCCCCTTATCCCTCCCTTCCCACCCATCCTCCCCAGTCTCTTTCCCTTTGGTAACTATTAGTCCTTTCTTAGGTTCTGTGAGTCTGCTGCTGTTTTGTTCCTTCAGTTTTTTCTTTGTTCTTATACTCCACATATGAGTGAAATCATTTGATACTTGTCTTTTTCTGGCTTATTTCACTGAGCATAATACCCTCTAGCTCCATCCATGTTGTTGCAAATGGTAGGATTTGTTTTCTTCTTATGGCTGAATAATATTCCATTGTGTATATGTACAACATCTTCTTTATCCATTCATCTACTGATGGACACTTAGGTTGCTTCCATTTCTTGGCTATTGTAAATAGTGCTGTGATAAGCATAGGGGTGCATATGTCTTTTTCAAACTGGGCTGCTGCATTCTTAGGGTAAATTCCTAGGAGTGGAATTCCTGGGTCAAATGGTATTTCTATTTTGAGTTTTTTGAGGAACCTCCATACTGCTTTCCACAATGGTTGAACTAGTTTACATTCTAATCTCTAATTCTTTATGTGCTGCCTAATGTCACACAATTCCTAAATGAAAGATTTAGAATTCAAAACCAGGCATGATTCTTTTGTTCATGTCCATAGATCATAATCTTCTGATGCCATCATGCTGCTTTACTTTGATTCCTCTCTGATATTCGTCCTCTCCTCAGTATTTCTCAATTAATGATGATTTCTGCAGATGTTTAATGATAGTATCAGTACTCCAGCAGGTGCAGTCAGTGTGGACTGGTGAGGAAGGATGAGACGGGATAGTAACTAGCTGTAGGCTTATGGACTCTCAAAGTTCTTGGCTTTCAGTAGGAGGAAAGGAGCATGAATATTTGCAATTATTTTTAGGCCCTTCTCCATGAATGGGGAGGGTAGTCAATTAAAGTTATAGAGAAATGAAGACATTTTTCTTTGGGATACCCAGCTCAGTTTCTGTACTATTTCAGAGCAGCCCACTAATTTCTAATCCTTATTTACAATCTAGATTTTATGGCATATACTATGCAAGAAGCTATGGTGTAAATACAGAAGTTAAAGACTAATTGGCTTTAGAAAAAGTAAAACATCATAATAATGCACTGGTTTTGGAGCAAAGCCTCTTTAATTTTTATTCATGTAACTTAGGTTAACTAGATTTAAACTTTTAAGGCTAAATACATTGACTATTGTACAAGTCCAGTTTTATTCTACTTTGTAAAAGTATGGATACTTCTTAGTTTTACCTTTTATTTTTACTGCTCTTATATTTTAGAACAAATTTCCAATGACCATTCCATAAAGATTTCTAATCTACATTTATAGTGTGCTTAATCATAAAATTTCAGAACAGTAAGTGACTTTAGGAAATCATGTGGTCTCCAGCTTTCAAACTGATTTATTGCCTTAGGCAATGATATTCAGCTCTGGTTTGGTAACATTCCAGGGTGAGTCCAGTAATCTAAAAACTACTGAAACAAATTTTAAGAAGGAAATATCCTTGAACATTGGGTTGGTAGATATAAAAAAGAAGTAAACCAATTTGTTCTAAGTGTCATTAATTGAATACTCATCTAAACAATGGCACAGTATGAAATTTTTTCAAGTGCACATGGAACTTTCTCTACGATAGACAAGTTGCTGGACTATATGACAATTCTTGACTGCTTTTAAAGGACTGAAATTATATAGGTTGTTTTGTGACCACAGTTGAATTAAATTAAGTTATTAATAACAAAAAATCTTGAGAATCCTGTAATATTTGTAAGTTAAACAGTGTCCTCTAAAAAGCACATGGGTCCAAGAAGAAAAAGCAAGGGAAACTAGAAAATAGGACTGAAATGTTTTGAAAATATAATATATATAAAAATGCAGCTAAGCAGGTCTTAGGTATACATTTATATTTTTAAATGCTTTTACTAGAAGAAAAGAGTGTTTTAAATTTACTGATTCTCTCCTAGCATTAGAAACCAGAAAAAGAACAGGGCCAATAAATGTGACAACTTAGATGAAATGAACAAATACTTGAGACATCAATTACTAATATGAACTAAAAAAGAAATAGAAAATCAGAATACATCTATAAAAAACTTGAATTCATAAATAGAAACCTTGCTTCAAAGGAAACTTCACATACAGGGAGTTTTACTGGTGAATTGGAGAGTTTGTTAAGTTTAAAATTGCCTATTTTTAAATATATCTATAGGTTTACTAAACTTATAAAGTTTCACAAAACAGTTCTTGTTTAATTATTCTTAAATATATATATTTCTTGTCCTTGTCTTTCTAGAACCTTACCATTAGAATTGGTATTTTGCCCTATTTTACTTACACAAGTTTTCATAACTGAGGAGAAGAGAATGAAGAAGAGCAAAAGAAAAATTTTTAGTTATCACCTGCTTTTCTGGCCTGGGATGATTTTTGTATTTAAGGCCACACACTCAAACAACACAAATATTTTAAAATTGAAAGTATAATTTTTGCTCATGGCACAAGATTTATGTAATGTAAATAAGCAAATCCAGTACTTGGAAAAAACTAGTATTCAGCTCTTGATATATTCACTCTGTTAGATTTAATAGTAGATATGTTACTGCGAATAAAACTAGAGAGAATCAAAAACTTGTGAGTTCTAATTTAGGCAAAATGGCTATATGACATTGGGCACACAAGTTACTACCTTTGGGCCTCAGTCTCCTCCTCTATAGAATGTGGGGACCCGATTACATATTCTTTATGGTCTCTTCCAACTTTAACTATACATAAATCCAAAGTAAATTTCACGACTCTTGGAGGCATACAAATAAAAGTCAAGTCCATGTTTAACAGAAGGTGGCAGTGTTGTTGAAGAAAAGGCCTAGATTTTAATCCTTGTAAATGCAGGTGGATGGCTATACAAGGTGTTTGTACTTTGATAAAATTAGTGCTGTAGCAAATTAGTGACAAACCACTCATTTAGCAGGATTAAGATATCCTGTTACTACAGTTATATGTTTTTCTGAGGTTGATAACATCATTATATATGACATTGCTTTGCTGTGAAATGAGACAGAATCAAATGTGATCACCTAAAACTCCCACAAATATAGGAGTCATGCTAAGCTTGGAGCTTTCAAGTGAATAATAATTATTGTTATGTTGGTTTCAGGTTTTTTGAAAGAGTTTGCCTGGCTATTATTAAGTGACAACTTCCCCGTACATATTTTCAATTTGGCATGGATATTTTTAGTGAGGCAAAGTTCTTCATTTTTTTGTTTTCCAACTTTTTGAAATGAAGGAGCATTCAAGCATACATATTTTAATGGGCTTTAGACAGCTTATCTTTAACACTTGGTAGTGGAATTTAATAGTCAAAGCCTCCAGCCTTTACACTGCCAGGCTGCCAACCTCTATGGCTGTTGACTTGCCCCTCAATCAGTGTGGCTTTTCCAGCAGGAAGACTGGAATTTCATTTTAGATAACACCCTCTTTCCTCCTTCATGAGGCCAACTCCTCTCTCTGGATATTATTTTATAGAAAGAGTCACTCCATATCACTATACCTCGGTTTTTCCAACCCCAATCCTTTCCATCTAAACTACATATTCCCCTGTCTGTGGTAACTCCCTGGATTGCACCAGGGACATCCCCACCTGCTGCCTCAGATCCCTAGAGGCAGCCACACTGATGGTGACCTCCTTGTCTTTCCTCCATTATTTGCTCCTGTCTCAAGAATTTTTTTGAGGTATAATTGACATAACATGATATTAGTTTCAGGTGTGCAATGTAATGATTTGATATTTGTATGTATTGCAAGATGATCATCAGAATAAATCCAGCTAACATCCATCCCCAAACTTAGTTATACAATCTTTTTTTCTTGTGATGAGAGCTTTCAAGACCCACTCTTCCAGCTACTTTCAAAAATACAATACAGTATTATTAACTATAGTTACCATGCTGTACATTACATCCCTATGACTTCATTTTATAGCTGGACTGCTCAAGATATTTAGAGTTGCTATTCCCTGTTTCTGGAATGCTTTTTCCTCTGATAATCATATGACTAATCTGCTTAGCACTCCTAAATCCTTTTTTTTTTTCTAATTGAAGTATAGTTGATATACAATGTTACACTGGTCCAAATCTTTTTTGTTCTAATGTCACTTTCCCTTTGAGGCCTTTCCTGATTTTCCTATTTGGAATCGCTATTCCCTCCCCTTTTTGCATTTTGTTTTTCTATATAGCACTTACCACCTTCTAATAACTAGATAACTTGTTGATTTTGCTTATTGCTTGTCTTCCTGCCCTAGAATGCAAACTCTATGAGGGCACACATGGTTGCCTGCTTTGTTCGTTGCTGCATTTTCAGTGTCTAGAAAAAGTGCCCAAAGGAAAGGAACCATGCAACAAATATTTGGTGAGTGAAGATAGATTGAATTTCCTCAATGGATGTTCCAAGCAATTAGAAAATTTTTCTTTATTCTTTTTACTTGAAATGAAGGAACACAATATAATTGAAGGAACACCAATGCAGTGAGGCAGCATACATGCTTTAAAGCACAGTAGATGTTTGATAAATATTTCATAAGGATTCCTTGTATTCATAATGTACTCAAAGACAACTTGCAGAACAATATATAGCAATATAAAAATTGAATTCACATTCTTCTGTATGGGCTTAGTAATAGAATCATTTTCAGGTGTAGATAAAGGGCAGTTTAGACCTTTTGGCCTCTTCTCCTTGACGGGTTTATTCTTCTTCCCTCAACGTTTCTCCCAGTAAGTTGCAGTGACTCTTTGCCTGGCAGGTCATCTGGCAACGCTGTCTGGAGGTGCTGGTCATTCTTATTCCCTTGTTTTCCTTCTTCTGGCCAGTCCTGAAAAGTACAGTAAGCCCCAAATATTCTACAGATCATTAGTCAAAGTTTGCTTCCTCAAAGGTGTCTAAGTTACGTGGTTAAGAGCTCTGCAAGTTTCCTGACACTCTGTACTTAAAGTATTCGGATGGTATTTGATAAGTGAACTTGGAAGCAAGTTTTCCAACACTCTGAGCTAACTCTCTTTTCTTTATACATACCATTGATAAGTTAGCTCTACTCCCAAGATCTCCCCTTCTTGTGAACAGAACTTTTCAGTCTTCATGCATTGAATTTTCCTCGTTCTTTAAGGCTCGATTCAAAGGTTATCCCTTCCTTATTTTTGTCTTTAATTTCCCCACATGGAAAGCAATATTTACCTCCTCTCCACCACCAAAGCACTTAGACTCTATTTGCTTAAATGCTAGTTTTGCATTTCAAGCAGTTACAGGCCAGGAGAAGGGCGAGACACATAAGCTAATAACTATGACACTAGGTAGAGGCTGACAGATACCTTTTTTAGATAATCAGAAAAAGTCCTATGAACTTTTTAGAGACAGATTGGTGGCTTCTGCCTGCTTCATGGTGGAAGTGGTTGTGGGCCCTTAATGGGTACAATTCGGTAGGTGGGGAAGAGGAGGAATGAAGGATTGCCAGGTAAGAGATAGAGGTATGGGAGCAGAAATTCTTATGAGAAACAGTAATTGGCTTAATGAATACAGTTTAACAAAGTTTATCAAAGGGAATTTATTTTATTTTATTTTATTTTTATTTTGGTATCATTAATATACAATTACATGAGCAACATTGTGCTTACTAGATTCCCCCCATTTTCAAGTCCCCACCACATACACCATTACAGTCACTGTCCATCAGCATAGTAGGACGCTATAGAGCCACTACTTGTCTTCTCTGTGCTATATACTGCCTTCCCCATGCCGCCCCTACATTATGTGTGCTAATCGTAATGCCTCTTATTCCCATTATCCCTTCCTTCCCCCTCCACCCTCCCCAGTCTCTTTCCCTTTGGTAACTATTAGTCCGTTATTGGGTTCTGTTGGTCTGCTGCTGTTTTGTTCCTTCAGTTTTTTCTTTGTTCTTATACTCCACATATGAGTGAAATCATTTGATACTTGTCTTTTTCTGCCTGGCTTATTTCACTGAGCATAATACCCTCTAGCTCCATCCATGTTGTTGCAAATGGTAGGATTTGTTTTCTTCTTATGGCTGAATAATATTCCATTGTGTATATGTACCACATCTTCTTTATCCATTCATCTACTGATGGACACTTAGGTTGCTTCCATTTCTTGGCTATTGTAAATAGTGCTGTGATAAGCATAGGGGTGCATATGTCTTTTTAAAACTGGGCTCCTGCATTCTTAGGGTAAATTCCCAAGAGTGGAATTTCTGGGTCATCAAAGGGAATTTAATGAGAGCTAGAACTGGAAAGGTAGGATTGGTCCAAATCATAAAGGGCTTTGAGTGCCCAGCTGAGGAATATAAATTGCTACTGGAAATGGAGAGCCAATGATGTTTCATCAGAGGAGTGATGTGGATAGAGACGTACTAAGAAAGAGTAAACTAAACCAGTGTGTGGATTAGATGGCTTAGAGGAGGAAGAGACCATGGATGAGGAGATCATTGCAGCAGCCAAGTGAAGAGAGGATCAAGGCATGAACATCATAGCCGCCAGTAGGGAAGGGAAGACTGGAGTGGTTAACTGACATGGCTGAGCTAGAACTGACAGGACTGGACAACCGATAGGTTGTGTCTGGGTTATTGGGAAGATGGTGTTCATGAACCAAAATAGTTATGTAGGTTTTCATGTGTGCAGAAGGAGAGGCAGGTTTAAATGGGGAAAGGTAGAAATGGTCAGTCTGAGGTGCTTCCAGGAGTCCATCAAGGAGTAAATGTCTAGTAGGTTATGGATACCGGTGTGTCAAATTGTGAATATTATTAAGTAAGCAACTTAAAGTGAGGAATGGTGTCTGAAATCCTTCATTTTCACCTTTCATTCCTCCTGAGCTCTAGCCCAGTGCTCAGCACTTTGTAGGTACTCAAAAAATACATAGTGATTAATAATGCATTTTACTTTTGGAGCCAGGTCTGGTGGAAGAAAGTATTAGCCTCACTGTAAAATTTCAGATAAAAAATCCCAAGCCTCTGAAGTGTCCTTCCTTGACTAAGCTTGAGGCTTGAAATTCCCTCTACTTGAATCCCTTGAATTACTACATTGTAGCCAGATATTAACTTGTAAATGGTGTCTGGGTAGTTACAGTCCACAAAAGCTTTAAGCCTTTATTATTAACATATTCCTTAAATGAATGTATCAGTTACTTAGAAGACACCTGGGTCATCAGGGAGTAAAACAAAGAACACACACTTTGAGAGGGGAGGAAATGAGAAAGGAAATTGTGAAGTAAGGGTCAGTGATTCAGTAAAATGGTAAATTTGGGGCAATGTGAATCAGGGGCTGGAGGGAAGGTGAGGAAGATTAGTGTTGGGCCATTAAAAACCAAATGTTCACCACACAGAATGAATGGATAATTTAATTCACAGTGTCATCTGTCTTCAGTTAAAAAATTAAGCGGTAGTGGCACATTGACTAGGTGTCAAGAGACCTAGCTGCCCTCCTTTAACTAATTACATTGCCCAGGACAATCTTTTAAACTTTCAGCACCACTTTGCGGAAAGAGTTTCTGGATCCAGAAAAATCTGCATTAAATCTTAGCTCTTTCCTTTACTAGCTATGAGTCCTTAGAAAATTTACTTAACCCTCCTGACCCTTAGTTTCCACATTTGTGAAATGGAGATATCATTACTTCATTTTTTTAAGGATAGATGAACTGACAAATATAAAGTAATTGGCTGATACTGGGACAGCAGGAATACTATCCTCTTTCCCCTTTCCTTTTCATCATTTTCTGAATCTATGAAATGATAGAACTGGACTAGATACACTGTACATCCCCCCCTACTTCTTTTTTAAAAAATGATTCCATGAATTCATTTTTTAAAAATTTATTTTGGTATCATTAATCTACAATTACATGTGCAATATTATGATTATTAAACTACCCCTTCATCAGGTCACCCCCACCAACCCCATTACAGTCACTGTCCATCAGCGTAGGGAGATGGTATAGAATCACTACTTGTCTTCTCTGAGTTGTACAGCCCTCCCGTGCCCCTCCAACATTACATCTGGTAATCGTAATGCCCCTTTTCCCCCTTGTCCCTCCCTTCCTACCCACCCTCTCCAGTCCTTTCCCTTTGGTAACTATTAGTCCGTTCTTGGGTTCTGTGAGTCTGCTGCTGTTTTGTTCCTTCAGTTTTTTTCTTTGTTCTTATACTCCACATATGAGTGAAATCATTTGACACTTGTCTTTTTCAGCCTGGCTTATTTCACTGAGCATAACACCCTCTAGCTCCATCCATGTTGTTGCAAATGGTAGGATTTGTTTTCTTCCTATGGCTGAATAATATTCCATTGTGTATATGTACAACATCTTCTTTATCCATTCATCTACTGACGGACACTTAGGTTGCTTCCATTTCTTGGCTATTGTAAATAGTGCTGTGATAAACATAGGGGTCCATATGTGTTTTTCAAATTGGGCTGCTTCATTCTTAGGCTAAATTCCTAGGAGTGGGATTCCTGGGTCAAATGGTATTTCTATTTTGAGTTTTTTAAGGAACCTCCATACTGCTTTCCACAATGGTTGAACTAACTTGCATTCCCACCAGCAGTGTAGGAGGGTTCCTACACTGTTTCTGTTGAGAAGTCTGATGATAGTCTGATGGGTTTTCCTTTGTAGGTGATCTTTTTTCTCTCTCCAGCTGCCTTTAATACTCTGTCCTTATATTTGATCTTTGCCATTTTAATTATGTGTCTTGGTGTTGTCTTCCTTGGGTCCCTTGTGTTGGGATATCTGTGGACTGCGAGACTATTTCCTTTCCCAGCATGGGGAATTTTTCAGCAATTATTTCTTCAAAGACACTTTCTATCCCTTTTTCTCTCTCTTATTCCTCTGGTCCTCCTATAATGCGAATATTGTTCCATTTGGATTGGTCACACAGTTCTCTTAATATTCTTTCATTCTTAGAGATCCTTTTATCTCTCTCTGCCTCAGCCTCTCTGTATTCCTGTTTTCTGATTTCGAATCCATTAACAGTCTCTTGCATCTCATCCTGTCTGCTGCCAAGCCCATCGATCGCTTGTCTCATTTCTGCATTGTGTTTCCTCACTTCCCTCACTTCCTCCCTCAGCTCTTGCATATTTCTCTGTAGATCCATCAGTATGGTTATGGCTTTTATTCTGAATTATTTTTCAGGAAGATTGTACATTTCCATCCCTTCATACCCCTCTCTGGTGTCTGGGTCTGGATAAGATTTGATTGTACCATATTCCTCTGTCTTTTCATGGCGATAGAAGTGGTTGCTTGTAGGTGCCACGTATATCAGCTGGGATCTTTTAGACTTTAAAAAAGAAAAGAGGAGAAAGAGAAAGAGAAGAGAAAGAAAAGAAAGAAAAGAGAAAAAAACAAACAAAAAAACATCAGCCGGGAGTAGATTCTGTGAGGATGCTGTAGGTGGCGCTGTTGCTCCACTGTTCCGCAGCCACGGCTGCACTGCTGTGTAGGGCCCTTTGTAGCTCTGGCCGGGGCTGGAATGAATGGGGCGCTGTTGATCTCTGTAGGAAGTCTCAGTAGGGCTACTTTTTCCGAGTTGCCAGCCAAGGGTTCTGAAATCCCCAGGACTCCCAGCCTGCTGGGCCGAGTGTGCTGGTACTATCCTGTTCCTCCATTGGGCCCCTATCTCTTTAAGACCGCTAAAAAAAAAGAGTGCAGTTTCCTTTTGTCCCGGGGACCCGGCTGCGAGGACCCAGTGCGTTCCCAGGCTCAAATCCTGCACCTCTGTCTCTCCAGTCTCTGATACACCACATGATGTGTGTCAGTGCTCCCAGCGCAGATCACCAGGGCTGGTTATTTCGTGGGTCTGTACTTCCACTCCCTCCTGGCTCTGAATCCTCTCCTCCTGCCAGTGTGCTGGGGTGGAGGAGTGCTTGGGTCCCGCCTGGTCGTGTCTCCATATCTTACCCACCTCACGGAGTGCCAAGTCCTCTCAGGTGTAGATGCAGGCTGAGTGCTGTCCTGTGTCTTCTGGCCTCTCTTTTAGGAATAGTTGTATTTGTTGTATTTTCATAAATATATATGGTTTGGGGGGAGATTTCTGCCGTCCTGCTCATGCTGCCATCTTCCTGGAACTTGATTCTATGTATTCTTGAAAACCTTTCTCCCACTTTCCTGCCAGAAGTTTCCAAGAATCCCCCTTTGGCATGCTGGTGGTCTCTCTGATACCTTCCTTCTCTTCTTTCTCCAGAAGGCTGCGTCTTAGGCCTTCTAAATGGACACTGCAACTAGGCCTTTCAAAATGGTACCAAGTGATCATGTGTGAAAATAGGCTACTTTTTGTTTTTGGATTGGCCAACAGGCTAAACCAGATGTTGGCAGGAGAAAAGAAAACTAAGATTCCTTGGTTTTGGTGATAGCAAATCAGGATTCATGCACACTTGCTGGAAGAAAATACCCTTGACATCCCCTAAGGAGGCAAGGAAATGGGTTCTTATGGTAATCCACATAAATACAGATGGCTGGGAACTGCTAAGGCCACTCAGGGGAACAGATGCCAAGCAGAAGTGCTCAGAGGTTGCCTGGTACAGTGAATATAAGAAAGCTCTTTATAAAATGTTCAAGGTCACACTTGATTCTTCCAGGCCACTGACCTAAAAAAGGGATGGAGTCTTCCCACCACCTGATTCTGCTTCTTGAACCTCAGCTGTTGAAATGTGGTTGAAGTACCTCAGCATCACCTCCTGACATTTATTTTCTGTTGCTTACAACAGGTTTGCGTCTGTTATGTTCTTGAAATGTTCAGTAGCCGATACTAGTTCTCTGCTATTCCTTATGCTACTCCTTGGCCTTTTCTGTTCTTATTTGAACTGCATCACAGACGTACTAACACTCTTTGACTTTTGATTCACTTTAAGGAAGACTCCAATCTGAAGCCCCTTGCTGGGTAGAAAGGATTCTTCTTCTGTTTTTATAAGCCTTGCTTGTTGGCAATGTTCAGTCCCCTCCTGGAACCCAGGTTGGCCTACTGCATGTTGGGTGAAATTGGTATCAAATCTTAACAAAAGCAAAATACTCCACATCGTCTTCTTTATGTTAAGTTGCTATTTTATTCAAAGAATAATGTTTTTCATATCCTTGCCAGAAAGCCAAAAGAAGAATGTAAGTTCCTGCTATTATTTAATCTGTCAGAAACTCAGCTGAAAAGGCCAATAAATAGGATTTCATCTGATGAGACTTGAATGTAGGCTGGCTGGAAAAGAAAGCCACATCTTGCACCACCTATCCTAAAATCCTGCTTCTGGCTTCAAACTTTTCATTGACCAAGACAAAGCTTTTCCTAGACAAAGAAATCATCTCTGCAAAATTTCCCACCAAAAAGCTCTCTCTTATGGCAGCATCAGAAAATATTTTGAGTATCATCCATTTCATTAATTTCTTATAAAGCAGAATGATGCTGTTAGGGGGTTGAGTTTGTTCTCCCTGGTTCTCATCCCGGTTGCAACAAAGAATTGAAGGGCAGAGACCAAGTAGTGCAGCACAGTTAAAGTTTTATTTGAATACACTTCAAGGGAGGAGTGGGCCAGAGTCAGGGTAGACAAAGGCAGGTTTACTTGAATAAAGCAGAGAGGAAGGGAAAATAAGGGGAGGAAAGGCACGCTCATTGAACTGCTGCTTGGCATAAGGCATAATCCCCTGCCAACTTCTAAAGCCAGTGTCACCTGGCGTCCAGTGTCTGCTTGAATCTGCACAGCTTGGGAACTAAGTCCCTACCACCCAGGATTTGGGGGAGCTGCAGAGACTGGATGGAGTGAGATTATGTTCTGAGAACTTCCCAAACAAGAAAAGAGATTTTTAGGCAGGCTATTAGGGAGCATGATTGTACAACTGCAGTCCCTTTCAGGTTCACCAGCGAACTTGCAAGCCACAGATCAGAGCTCTCAGCAGCCCCTCCCTACTTATGTGAAGTAGGACAGGAGAGAGTGACACACTTGAAGAAAGGGGAGTGTGGGCAACCTCAGAGAGGAGGGACGCTTAAGGGTTTGGGGTCTGGGGTTTTATAGGGCTTTCTGGATAAGGGTCAGCCTAAGGCATGATGTATATAGGTGATTCATAATTCCTTTGAAGTTTCGTCTTAAGAATAGGGTTATTTAGGTGACTGTGTTGGCCTGGATCTCAGCATTCTTTGTCTGCATAGGTTTACCTACACTTCTGAGGTCTGTCCCCTGCCCTGGTTACAAAGTTACTTGATTAAGGGGCTGGAAGAAGAGGAAAATAGCATATAGGTTAAGTTAAAGAATAAGCTGGGCCTTTTTTGCAGGCTAAGATTTTACAATGGCATGATCTGATACAGTGAAGACCTGGACTGTGCTCAGATACTTTTCTTTATCTGGGGAATATCTGGACATTCTAAGTTACTCCTGGCCTTTGGAACTTCAACTCATTAACTCATTAACTCTGTGAGTCCTTTCTGGTTCTCTAGTTTTATCTGATTAACTCTTTGAGTCCCTTTTAGTAGGCTTTACTGGCCTATTCTCCCTCCACCACTCAAATCTATTTTCTGCCTAACAATACATACTGGTAGTATAAGCTGTTGTCATAAAATGTATTGGACTTATTTTTGAGAGCAGAACTGATAAAGGTGATTACCTCCAGGCAACAGGAGTGAAGAATTCGTACTTTGGGTTGACCCAGAGCTGGGTTTTGTAGGACGAGTAAGAACAGGAGGGCGAAAGTGATGAGGAAATATCAAGGACCCAAGTCAAGGGGGGTTTGGATGGATGTTCACCTCACGGGGATGCTACTAGATTGAAATAAATGGGAACGAGTGTTCCAGAGGGACCACAAGTGTCACTGAGTAAAGAATTAGCTACATTGTGCTGAAGTAGTGGTAAGTTGGACAAATAGGTGTTGGTCATTCAGTGAGGGAATTATTTAAAGTTTTAGAGGAGTAAATGCTTTTTTTTTTACTACAAACATCTCCTTACAACTGCATATAGGTACTTTGTGAAGAAGCCTTCAGTATTTAAGACTGGAGATGTAGCCTGGGGCCAGGCTAAGGGTCTAGTATACCTGTTTAAGAAGTCTGAATTTCATTTGAAGGCAGCTGAGGTAGAGCCATGGAGATCTTTATACTGGGAAGTGACAGGATCAGCAGTTGCTTCTAGGATGGGGTGTGTGAATATTTTCAGGATGGGGGGAGACTGCTGGCTGGGAGACCAGTTAAGGAATTGTTTCACCAATCACTTGACAGATAAGGAGTGGTTGGTCTAAGGCAGAGGCAATGCTACAGGACAGAGATTTGATTTGTGGAGCATTTCTGTGATAGACCTAATAAGTTTTGATGACTTACTTGGGTGTCAGGGGTGAGAAAAAAAGAGGAAGCACAGAATATTCCAGGTTTTTACATTTGGAGTACCACCATTTTTTTTTCCTACCCAGCAATAATAGTATTCACAATAGTACAATTCTTCTGGTTCACAGACCCAATTCCAATGTGTGTGTGTGTGTGGGAAGGGTCTTCCTACACACAACACCAAGCAATTCTTTAACATGAGCAGGGTGTCTGAGAACTCAATTCAATTCTGATGCTATCTGATGAGAGACAGCACCAGATTCCCCAGGTTAAGGGCTCCCTCCTACAAGACTGCCCTCCACTGGCAACTACAGATGCCGGTCACAAGCCCTGGGCAGTTCCCTGTGCTTCTGACCAACCGGCTTACAGACTGGGGGTTCCAACGACCTCCCCCTCAGGTTCAATTAATTTGCTAGAGAGGCTCACAGAACTCAATGCTGAAATTTACCAGTTTAATAAAGGATACCATAAAGGATGCAAGTTAACAGACAGATGAAGAGATACATAGGGCAAGGTCCCAAATAAAGGAGCCTCTATCCTCCTGGAGCATGGGGTGGGCCTAGCTCAGTGGCATGTGGGAACTTTCTGGTCCCCAAGCATGGAAGCTCTCTTCAGAGAGAAGCAGGACCCAAGAGAGAGAGCTATGCTCTTCTCAGGGGTTGTGGGGGTTTCATTGCATAGTCATGACTGACTAAATCACTGGTCACTGGCTCATTCAACCTCCAGCTCCCGCCCTCGGTAGGGTCCAAAAGTTTCTCATTAACATGACAAGACACCCATTTCAACTTTTAGTCTTGAAGTGTTTTCAGGAACTGTGAATGAAGACCAAGTATACTTGGGAAATAAATATTTGGTCATCTGAATGACCAAATATGTATTTCTTATGGCTCATTATATTGCATCATTAATTGAGATAAGAAAAATAGAAATAATAGGTTCTGAAGTGGGAAGAGGTGGAGCAAAACGAAAATAAATTTTGGTCATGGTGTGTGGGAAGAACCTGTGAAATGTAAAGGTGGGCCTGGAAATCTGGATCTCAGGAGAGACAGGCTAGAGATGAAAGTTGCAGACTCATAAGAGGATGGTAGCTGAAAGCATAAAGAAACAGGAGCAAATGATGCTCTGGAAAGCAATGGAAGAGACAATCAACATTGATACATGCTGTAGAAGACCAGAAAAGGTGAAGACTGAAAACAGTTGGATTTAGCAATTTGAAGGTGACTGGTTATTTTAACTAGAGCCATTTCAGGGGAGTGTTGAGGCAATAAATCAAGGAACATCCTTGTACTAAGAAAAAGCAGATAGTGAGGTGAGAACTGGCCTCTGAGAAGTTTCATGATCAAATAAGTGTACAGCAATAGAAAAGGAGGATCTTTGGTGAAAGTCATTGCTGGATTCCAGTATCTGAAAAGCCTTAACCTTGTAAAGAGCTGTCAGAGAGTTTGGTAGATGCTGTCTTAGTGAAAACCCTCCTTACAGCTTATGTGGTCCTGGGCCTTAACTAATGTAACTGTTATGAGTTGCAGGACATGAATTTGGTTCTCAGAATGTCTAAATCGTTTACCGGCAAGCTGTATTATAAGCCACTCTGCCACATACTACTTTAAAGAATTTAAAGCCATTCTTGTTTTCTTTATCCAGCTACGAACATCTCCTTTTTTTAAATACAGAGCTGGTCTGTGATAATGGTTCATGGCGCACACATCAGGCACAGACTTTGAGACATCCACTTGGAACAGGCTCTTTCCAGGACTTCCCTGGTTCTCTGTGATCCTCTGAGAGCGGCGTTCTCTGTGCACGAGGAGTTAGACATCTTTAGTCCCTTTGTTTGCTCATTTCCTTGATCCACATAGACCCACAGCCTTCTGTGGAATTCCGGCCCTAATCTCTTTGACAAGTAACACGTTAACATGAAGACTATTTTCAAGTCATTGTTTTAATAGACCTTTACCATCAGGTTCAAATAAATCATGACTATTTCACACTGGTTGGAAGACAGATTTAGACTTAATGGGAGAGCACTACTAAATCACAGCATAATAGGTGGAAAATTTACCTCCTTTTAATGTCATATTTCTTTCTAAATGACTCTGATGAGTGGTTTTTTAGAAGACTCATGAAAGTAGTGGAGTATTTTAAAAAGTTAAGACTTTATGACAGGTTTAAAAAATGCCTGAAAGCGAGTATATATGTTCAAGCTTAATAGTTCCATATCGTAATCCCCATAATAGATTTTAAAAACCTTTCTTGGCAATTAAAAAATTAATGCTAAAGAGATATTAAAAAAACCCTAAAACCAAATGAAATGTGTCAAGATTATTAGGTAAAAGCTGAAAATGAATATGTGGGTTGGAGAATAAGGGTAGACTTTTTATTTAAAGCTATCTAGAGTTTAGACAATGCAAAATTATTAAGCAGGGTAATTCTCTCCCTCTGCAACCAGGGAAAGTAATTCTCCCAAATGTTAGGAATCTTCCTGCTTGTGTTTATGACAATGTGACCTCTAAAACCATGGGAGACGGGGATAGCGCTCAGTACAGTTTGGGGTGAGGTAACATTTGCTTTGAGTCCTTTCCGTCTCTCCTGTCTGTTCTAGTCTCAGGGCTGTCTCACATTCTTCCCTGGCCCCCTGCCCTGCCCAAATCTCTTCTCAGAAAAGGGGCAGGTGGTTTTGTCCATATTTTACTTCTTCTAGAATTTACATTTTAAGTTTTAATTCTTATCGTTGTATAAAGAAAGGCTTTGTCCTCTGTCAGATTTTCAGGCATTAGTCAATTGACAGAAAGTTCTTTGCAAGGAAAAAGGTAGCTTCCTGGTATCCTTAATATCACGCGGCACAGATAGCAGCTTACCACAAACATTTACTCAGGACCAGCTTGGTTTTAGCAAGTGGGCTGAAAGTGTGACTGTGTTTGCAGTGTGTGTAAGATAAGCTGCCCATGTGTTCGTTTAGAGCTGGGTTGGTGTACTCTCACTTGCACACTTCCTATTTAATCCTCAACCATGAAACCCAGCTACCCCTCCTCACTCCCCTCAAACGCACTAATGGCTCATTTGTTATCAAATCCAGTAGACATTTTTTTTCTGTGCTTTTTCCTGTCCTGGCAGCAACACGCGGTCCTGAGCCCATGCGCGCCTCCTCTCTGTGGTCTTCGACTTCCAGCCTCGCCTTAGGGGATCTGGTGCCTCGGTGCGCCTCCTCCGTGACAGCCTTCCGGGCCCCCCTCCTCTCATCTACACTCCAGCTGGGCAAACTTGTTCATGCGCACCGTTTGAACTGCCCCTTCTGTTAAATCCAAAGCTTTACCTTTAAGCCAAATTTTTCTTCTGGCCTCCAGATCCAACATCTTTACCTGGAAATTACACAGATACTCTGGTGCCCTCAACTGAAGCCACAAATCTCCTATTCCAGCCTTTTGTTTTAATTGAGATAGGAAGTTTGGCATTGTTCTTGTTTCTTGCCTTTCTTATACTTGTATCTGTTCAATTCCCGGATTCTGTAACTTCCTGCCCCTGGATTCTGTAACTTTGAGCATTCCCTTATTTCTGCTTACTCTGACTACTGCGTTCTTTTAGGCATTCACCATTTCCAGCCAAAGGTTCTTACTGTGCATCTCCTCGGACTCAGGCTTTGTTTTGTGACTCGAGTGACCTTTCCAAAGTTGGAATCAGTCTGTGTTGGTCCCTTTGTCATAGTTCTTTGTGTATCAACTGTAGAATAAATTCCTGAATTCTGTAGCTAGCATGATCTGTTTCCTATATGGGCCCCAGTTTTCTCTCCTAGCTCTGACTCCCCATCCCTATTTACCCCTATAGCAAGATCAGTCTCCTTGAACGTGTCAAACAGGCTCTTTCATGCCTGAAAGTTGGAGTAGATGCTCTTGACTTGGAATGCTCTCTCATCCTTCCCAGGCTGAGGAAAACTCTTTTCCAATTTCTTTTTCTTTTTCTTTTGTTCATTTTTGCCTTGACACTTCCAGGCAGACATTGTTTCCCTTTCTTTTATGTTCCCAGTTGGATCTTATACATAATTCTAATACTTCTGTTGTCCTACTGTATTGTAATGGTTGTAATGGTTTATGTGGCTGTCTTCCCAGTAAACTATAAGCTCCCTAAGGGAAGGGGCAGTGCATTTACTTATGTATCTGTGGTTTCTAGAATAATGCTTAACATGTTCAATAGATATTTATCTAATGAATGAATGTGTGAGTTAATCTGAAATGCATAAAAAATGTTTCTCATTTTTTTCCAAGTGTTAGGGCCCTTAAAAAGAGGCTCACCTGCTAGGTCCTTTACCCTAATTCTCTTTATAGACATTGTTAATGTAGACATGAAGAAATGTCTTCCTTAGTAGTCACTTACAGGACCCACCCATTTTGTACTCTTTTGAATCACCCTGGTAGTTCCACTTCTATGGAACCTCAGAAAAGAGAAACCACAAAAGATAGAGTTATAAGAAGAAAAGCAAACCTCAGATGCAGCCCTGACTAGTTTTTTTTCTAATGGAAATAGCGTTCAATTTTATTTTAAGAGTATAACTGTGATCAGAAGGTACTGGCTAAAAAATACCTTATGAAGACTCTAATTTACTTGTTCTTTCCAACAGGATGGCACCAAATATTTAGAAAGTGATATTTCATCAGAATTATTTCCTTTTTGGCTGTAATATTTAATATGTAAGTAAAGTCAACATAGTGTATGTTGCACAATGTTCATACAATCACAGATCTGGGAGCTGGGAGGTACTTTAAAGTGTTCTCTTGATCACCATAGAGAACATTTATTGGGCAGCTACTACCAGACAGGTCCTGTTTTAGTCGTTTTCATGCAGTAATTCATTTCATGAGGTATGCACTATTATCAGCCCTCATTTTACAAATGGGGAAACTGAGGCATAGAGAAGTTAAGTAATTTGGTCAAGATTATAGAAATTAAGTGGCAGAGCCAGGATTTGAACCTACCTTGTTCAATCTGTTCATTTAATATGTGAGAAAACTAAGACCCATCAAGGCTACAGACTTAATTACAGGGGACCCATTCCTACACTTTTCACTTCAGCTAGTACATCGGCACTTTTTGAGTTATGCAGGATGTGTGTTACAAATTGGTAGACTGTTGGACATAGTGCTTTTCCAGAGCTGCTGTTAGCCTCATTCAGTGGCTGTTCATAGCAAGAAAAATTTTCTTCCAAAAATTTTCTTTAGTTTGGAATCAGAAAAAAAAATCCAAATAAAACACACACACACACTTCCAATGACCACTTTTAATCAGTGAGTTTACTTGATCACTGTGGGGATATAACAGGCCAGAAAATTCTAATACCCCTATGAACAGAATAACAAGATGCAGACATATAATGAATGATTGTTAGCTGAGATTTGCTTTTAGAATTTTTGAAATTTAACTTTGGTACAAAACTATCCCATGTCCAGTTTTTCTTTAGTTATGATGTAAAAGCTTGAATTCCTGTGTTCCTGGCTTCCTTCTGCGAAGAAGTGGACCCATATGGGACTGCACGTATTAAGTTGCTATGGCTGTGATTTGCAAGGCTCATGTAGAAAACTATTTCACTGTTTTCTAAAGTGGGGATTACAGAAAAAATTGTCACACTTGTTTTTGTATCTTTAAATTAGAAGTTCTTTGTGGTGGAGGGCTATTCTTTTAGCAGCATGTTTCTGCTTATAGAAAAGCTTTGCCAAACACAATATACCGACTTGGCTATGTAAATAAAGACATTATTGTTGGAATAATGAAGTTCATGGGATGCCTCTTCTGGTAGGCCTATCCGTCAATCTGTATTTAGTCAACTTCCTCAGCCCACCCATTGTAATTACTGCTTTTCAGCCTCGTAGAATGGGGATCTGGGAAGAGGATTTGTTAGAACTGGGTTACTTAAATGGAATTTTCCAAGTATATAGTATCTCCTCCTTGGATCACAAAATCACTCCCCCATTCCTTCCCACTTGCTTTAGAAGCTCTGTGGCAGGCTATTATTAAGAACTGAAGGGCAGGCTTCAAGCACTCTCTATTTATGAAATGGTAAGGGCCAGTCAGTATACTTGATGTGTTTGGGGTTATTACCCTGTATTCTAATTTCGCTTTGACTTCTGATGAATTTGAGAGTGTGAATTCTTTCAGGAGATAACTTCATAAATACTGAATTTCAGATATGTTGTCAGTCATCTGGCCATTTTGGTGGTTAAAGTTTTTGCTGACATTTGACTTCATGTTCCTTATTTGGTGGTGCCATATTCTAAATATTTTGTGTCAATAAAAAAGTTCATGTAGATTCTGTTTTTTGAAAAAGATGTTAAAAAGTTAATTGAAAGTATGAAGGGAAACATTACCTTGAAGGGTAGCAGACCTGTGACATTATTTGTATTGTTTAGTAAGATGATAGGCATCTTTGCAATATTCCTGCCCTTGACCTGTTGGCCAGTGACTCAGAAACAGATATCCAAAAGCCAGGCATATGGTTATTGTCGCATAAGCACAGACTTCTCTACATTTGTTAGTGATCCAAGAGCTTGCTGTCTGCTATTGTGATTTATTTATAAAGGAAACACTGGAGACAAATTTTCTTCCTTTATAAAATGGTTGGTTCTTTTCTACTCTCTCTTCTAAAATGTTTTAAACTTTAGGTGGTTCATAATCCCTTTAAGCAGTATTTTATCCTAATAAATTTTCTCCCAATTTTTCTTTATCTGCCATACTTCTTAAAATCTATTACCACCCACATTTCCCATCACGCACTCATGGTGTCAGGTGCTTGTAGACTGGCTTCCATTTTCACTTCCCTCTGTGAGGTCACTGATGGGTCTCCTCATGGCCAATCCAGGGCACATTTTTCTGTATTCCTGTCTTTTTAATGTCTACAACATTTCATGTTATTGATCATTCCCTCACAGCCTTTGTATATCTCTGTAAGAACAGTAATAGTAATAATGGTTAATAAAATTATTATTAATAATAAATATAATTATAAACCATCTAATGTGTACTTGATGGTAACATTTTTCCTATTTTTATTCTTAGTGCCGTGAAGTACTGGTTTTCTTCTACTTTCAATTCAGTTTCCTGCATCTTCTTTAATGACTCCACCTTTTTCTGTGATTGACTCTGTAGTCATTTTCCAATTTCCTTAGCCTAGGAATTTTAGAGTCACTTTGACTGCTTACTCCCTCTCTTCCCCTCAAGATCAGTCAGTTAACATGTCTTGGATTTTCCTGTGTAGCGACTTTCACTTACCCTTTCCTTCTCATTACTGCCCTCTAAGTCTTCATGTCCTCCCGTCTAGACTGTGGCTCCCAGCTCTCTCCTCTCAGTGCAGCCTACATAGTGCTGCTGGGATGAACGCACCATTCTGTTGCACCAATCCATACAAAAAATAATCTGGACCTGAACTAAAGCAGTGGCAGTAGGAGTGGAGCGGGGCAAGAGATATTTAGGATTCACAGGCCTTTGTGAGTGACTGGGTCCTGGTGATAATGGAGATGAAGGAGTTAAGATAGAGATCTCGGCATCAGTGTATAGAGGGTAGTTGAAGCGGTAGAACGACATGAGACCACCCTGAAAAGAGAAAGGTTAGGACAGAATTTCACTTCTGAAGGATAGAGACCATCTTCTTCTCCTAGTAGTATAATTAGAACCCTTTAGTCAAACAGGCACTTAACTGGATGCCAGTATGTAAGGCAGATAAAAGTAGAACTGCTTATGGAGAAGGCCAGCCTGACCGTCCTCTCACTCCATCACTGGCTGGGGCTCCTGAAGCACCACAGGGAAACCACTGCATAGCATGTGGTAGGAAGGAGTGGGTAGAGGGGAGAAGGGGGGAATTTACATTTATTGAGCATCTCTTTTGGGCTGGACACTGGTTAGGTGCTTCTTGTGAATGACTTATTAAATATCCTGGGGAAGATAGCTGGAATCGGTAATTTCCAAGTATTTAAAAATGATTGCCTGGCAAAACCTTCTAAATGTATTTAAAAATTATTCTCCTTGAAACTGCCCTAGGCACTTTTCAAATCACAAATATAGAGATGTTACACCTATTACACAAAACTCGTTGTTATAAGCTGTTTGACTCCAGAAAAGTAATGTATTTATGTATGCTTTTCAGAAAATCGCTCCTGAAAAATAAATGTTCCAGGTAACCATTGGTGGTAACTCCTATGATGGATTATTTTGCCCCCAGATTCTTTTAGTACAACTGGCAAATTCCTCCTGCACACACTCTCTCTCTTGTTTTTACTTTTAAGGGCCATAAAAGACAAATCATAAATATTTCTGAGCTACATGTTGTGTTTAATTTAAAAAATTTTTCTGCTTGATGTCTCTAGAGGTTTTTGAGAACTAAACACTGTAGAGAAATTTGTTTGGCAGCTTTCAGCAAGTAAGCTGTTTGTCATCCTGCTATTTTCAAAATTTTTTTAACTTTTGGTAATGTATACTAATAAAAATCAGTATTATGTTCATAAGGGTACTGTAATTTCCTTGGCTTTGTATTGCCTTGTTTCCTTAGAATGTAGTAGCAAATATTTAAAATGAAAACTCCTTAAAGGATTTGGTTTATTCCATGTATTAAGTTTAAAATAAATTATAATTTAAAGCCTTCCCTTTAGATGCATTCATTCCTTTATATTTTGTCTTACTTGATTAGACGTTTGTAGAATTCCTTAAGGAAATTTATAATTTTTATGAGAACAATACATTGTGTTGTTCTAAGATCTTACAATGTAAAATGTCATGAACAAAGCTTCTTTGTAAATACAGTTCATTCTTACAGACTACAAGCATATAAATTGATGTATATGTACATAGTTAAGGATTTAGGTTTTCAGTTTCTAAATCAATATTTTAAAACAGGGCTTTCACATTTTCCATATCTGAGGAAATGCCCTTTCTATTGTATAAGCAACAAAACTATTTTCAAATGAATTTTTCATATGGAAATTCAATTATTCACATTTTAATGGGCTGTTTTGTAAATAAAATCTTTTTCATGGTAAAGAAGCACAAATTTTAAGCCCACAACAATAAATTAAGGGCTCCAGGGCTATCTAATAAAAGCAGCTAAGGACCTAAGGATTTTTTTTTCTATTGAGATATTTAATGGACTGCTATTGTTCTCTTCATTGCTTGGTTTATTGTGACCTGAATTAAGAAGACTTTTGTGCTTTTACCCTTTAATTTAATTAGGTAATGATTTTGTAGTCAGGAGTTCCCTGGAGATAACAAATGTATTGATACTATAAATTAACCTCTGGATGCAATTTCATATGGTTTATTTAACTGCTGGTGGACAGAGAGGCCACACAGAGTATGGAACAAATGTTAGTTCTACCAAAGATTAAGTCCTTAGTGGTCTAGGCCTCTCTTTTTTTTTTAATTAAGGTATCATTGATATACAGTCTTATGAAGTTTTCACATGAACAACATTGTGGTTATTACATCCACCCATATTACCAAGTCCCCCCACACACCCCATTGAAGTTACTGTCCATCAGCCTAGTAAGATGCTATAGAGTCACTACTTGTCTTTTCTGTGCTATATGTGTGTTACTCATACTGCCCTTTATTTACTTATTTATTTTTATTAAGGTTTTATTAAACTCTTATGAAGGTTTGACAAGAAAAACAATGTGGTTATTACATTCACCCTTATTATCGAGTCCTCCCTCAAACCCCATTGCAGTCACTGTCCATCAGTGCAGTAAGATGCCACAGAGACCCTATTTGTCTACTCTGAGCTACACTGTCTTCCCCATCATAATGCCCTTTAATCCCCTCTCCCTCCCTCTCCACTCACCTTCTCCAACCCCTTCCATTTGGTAACCGCTAGCCTCTTCTTGAAGTCTAAGTCTGCTGCTGTTTTGCTCCTTCAGTTTTGCTTTGTTGTTATACTCCACAAATGAGTGAATTCATTTGGTACTTGTCTTTCTCCAACCTGGCTTATTTCACTGAGTATAATACCCTCTAGCTCCATCCATGTTGTTGCAAATGGCAGGATTTCTTTTCTTTTCATGGCTGAATAATATTCCATTGTGTATATGTGCCACGTCTTCTTTATCCATTCATCTTCTGATGGACACTTAGGTTCCTTCCGTATCATGGCTGTTGTAAATAGTGCTGCGATAAACATAGGGCTGTATATGTCTTTTTGAATCTGGGATCTTGTTTTCTTTGGGTAGATTCCTAGGAGTGGAATTCCTGGGTCACATGGTATTTCTATTTTTAGTTTTTTGAGGAACCTCCATGCTGCTTTCCACAATGGTTGTACTAATTTACATTCCCACCAACAATGTAGGCGGTTCCCCTTTCTCCACATCCTTGGCAGCATTTGTTGTTGCTTGTCTTTTGGATGTTGGCCATCCTAACTGGTGTGAAGTGATATCTCATTGTGGTTTTAATTTGCATTTCCTTGATAATTAGCAATGTGGAGCATTTTTTCATGTGCCTGTTGGGGTCTAGGCCTATCTTGAAAAAAATGGTGGAAAGGTTGGGGTAGGAGACCAAATGAATGAGGTCCTGCAGAGGATTAAGTCTATTCAGACATTTTAAACACTGGAAAGAATACCCTGCATTGCATATAATTAAACATATTGGGTAGCCAGAGTGATAGATCAAAGATTTTTCAACCTAAACTACAGTTCTAATGATAAGAATATTTGTACCTGAAAGATAATAAACTGCAGTAATTTTCCCTTTTGGTGTTGGAATGTAAAATTTCTCACCCATTAGGGGACTCGTGAACTCTGACCTTGGGCTTTGCAACTCTGTATCTTTGGAAATTATTTTAGGTACTGTGATAGAATGAGTTGTAAGAAACACATATTTGGTCATTCATATGACCAAATATATGTTTCCCAGGTATATTTGGTCTTCACCACAGTTCCTAAAAACACTGCAGAGTCTTAAAGGTGAAATGGGTGTTTTGTTATGTTAATGAGAGACTTTTGGATCCCCATCCAAGGGCAGGGACCAGAGGTTAGATTAGCAAATGACCAACAATTTAGTTAGTCATGACTATGTAATGAAGCCCTCACAAAACCCATGACAAGAGCTCGGTCACTCTCTGCTCTGCTCTGCCTGCTCTGCTCGGTTGGATCCTGCTTCTCAGTTGGAGACAGCTTCTATGCTTGAGGAAGCAGAACGCCTCCATGTGCCACCGAGTCAGGCACCAAGCTCCAGGAGGATAGAAGCTCCCTTATTTGGGACCTTGCCCTCTGTCTTTCTTCATCTGGCTGTTAACTTGTATCCTTCATGATATCCTTTATTAAACTGGTAAACCGTAAGAGTTTTCCTGAGTTCTGTAATCCACTCTAGCAAATTACTCAAACCTAAGGGGGAGGTAGTTGGAACCTCCAATCTGTAGCCGGTAGGTCAGAAGCACAGGGAACTGCCTGGGGCTTGCAACAGGTGCCTGGAATCGGGGGGTGAGGTGGGGGTGTGGAGGGTAGTCCTGTAGGATGGAGCCCTTAACCTGGAAATCTGGTGCGGTCTTCAGGCGATAGCATCAGAATTGAGTTGAGTTCTTGGACACCAGGGAAGAGCCCCCTCCCACATACACACATTGGAATAGGCTCTGGGAACCCAAATGTAGTTATACTACTATTACTGGTGTGTATAATGTTGTTATTGTTATACATATATGTAAGGAAAAAGATACCACTGAATTTGGTGTTAGATGAGTGGGAATTTCAGGTACCTATACCACAAAGCTAATTTCTGTGTAAACAGTGTTTTCTAACTACTCCCCCACCTTGTTTTTGTACAAGAACCTTCTTTTCACTTAAACATTTTTATAGAACACCGATATGTAAAACATTTTATTGGAATGCATTACATTTTTATGTTCACGTTTTATGATGTTTACTAATAAAATAATTCACTGAGAATAATTAGACTATGTTGATCAACACAAAATTTAAAATTGCACATTGTAGATAAAAATTACAGTGTTGGCAACCAATTAATTTCTATTTTTTTGATTGCACAGTACTGAGAAAATAATGGTACATGGAAAAGTAGTTACAAAGAATAAAATGGGAACTTTTTTTTTCTTTAAGCACTTGCCTTGCAATCTCTCAATATTCTTCAACTAGGAGAACCAGAGATTTGAAAGAGAAATAATAGAGACTTTCATTTGTAACCAAGATAGAGTAACCAGACAAAATATATGAAACAATGGTTTTTAGATATTGGACATTAGGCAGTGCAGGAGGGTGATCCTTGAGAGACAGAAGGCAAACATAGTAAGAAAACAACTACTTACTGTCTGGGGAGAATTTCTAGCCTGTGGTGTTAGGCAGGGGAATCCAGAATGATTCCGGCAGTCTCCTGGAGTTGAGGAGATGTAGCTGAGGGTCAGAAAGGCTGACAAGGCTAGAGTTCATGGAGCAGAGTACTAGAATACAGAAAGCTTCACAGAGAGATAGCTCCAGAGATATGTCGTGGGCCTCCTTGAGTTTTCAGAAGAGTACTCTCAGAATATGTATGTGAGAAAATTAGTCAAGGCCACAGAAAGAACAAGGCAAAAGGAGCAGAAGAAACAACCTGTGCATATTGTACAGACAAGGAGTAGTTCACGTTTTTACCAGCCAGCATAGAAAACCTTGTAATTCTTGTAACTCATCAGGCTATTGCCTCAAGAATGGGGCAAGATAGCTCTAGACTAGGGACGGGCAAAGGTTTTCTATAAAATGCCGGGTAGTAAATTTTTAGATTTTGGGTATGACAGATGACTTCTATTGATTCTACCTCCTTCTCCTCATTTCCTTTTTTATTCTCCTCCTTTACAATCCTTTAAAAGAATCAAAACTATTGCTAGCTCATGTGTGATACAGAAATGGCCTGTGGGCTAGACTTGGCCTATAGGCTATAATTTTCCAATTCCTGTCCTAGGTTAACGTCTATTCTGGTTCTACCCAATAAGAGTTAAAAGCAAGCCTTGAAGGATAAGTTTCCTAGCAATTCTAAAAAACTCATGATTTTTTAAAGGAATAAAAAAATATAGAGCACCCAAGAAAGTAAAATCATAATGTCTGTCATCCAATCAAAAATTTCTAGTCATTCAAAGAAACAGGAAAATACAACCCATAATGAGAAAAACTGATTAATCAAAACTGACCCAGAAACGATAAATGATGGAATTTGTAGACAAGCACATGAAAACAATTATAGCTCTATTGCATATATTCAAAAGCTACATAAAATGAGATGAAAAACACATTTATGATAAACAATAGATTAAAATCTGCAGAATAAAAAATTAATGAACTTGAAGATGTAGCAATAGAAATTATCTGAGATGAAAGTCAGAGAAAAAAGACTGACCTCCTCACCACCACCAAATCCACCAACAAAAAAGGCAAAAATAGCATCACTGAGCTGCAGATAACTTTAAGCAGCCTAATGTAAGTGAAATTGGACACTCTGCATAAGGGAGGGGACAAAAACATTTGAAGAAATAATGGACAAAATTGTTCCAATTTTGATAAAAACTGTAAATCCATAGAACCAAGTTCAATAAACTCCAAGAACAAGAAACACAAAGAAAATGATACCAAGGCATAACATTACCAAATTGCTTAAAGCTTATGATGATAAAATCTCAAAAGCAGTCTGAGGAACAAAGATAATAATAATGCAATCCCGAAGACAGTGGAGTGACCTCTGCAAAGGTATCAAAGGAATGGAAAAAGCATTTAACCTGGAAGAAAGGAAATAATAAAGACTGAAGCAGAAAACACAAAAATAATAGAGAAAAATCAATAAAACTGAAAGTTGTTTCTTTGAGAAGATCAATAAGATTGATGAGCATCTGGTCAGATTGATCAGGAAAGAAAGAGGAAATGCAAATACCAGGAATGGGAACTGTGATATCCCTATCATTTCTGCATATATGTAAATGACAACAAGAGAATATTATGATAACTTTATGACCATAAACTGAACAAT
Organism: Smutsia gigantea; assembly: GCA_032199065.1. Taxonomy (NCBI): domain Eukaryota; kingdom Metazoa; phylum Chordata; class Mammalia; order Pholidota; family Manidae; genus Smutsia; species Smutsia gigantea. The sequence goes on along the minus strand of JAVSCE010015129.1, from coordinate 157,454 downwards.
TTAGAAGAAATTGGCAAATTTTTTGAAGCATGCCAACTACTAAGTGCACTCAAGTGCACCTTGAATAGCCCTAAATGTATAGAAGTTTAGATAAAATTTTTCCTACAAAAGAAACCTTCGGGCCTTCATAGCTTTGCATGTGAATTCTAGGAAATTTTTAAAGAAGGAATGACATCACTTATACAGAAACTTATCCAGAACATTGAAAAGGAGGGAAAACTTCCCAACTCATTCTAGAACAGCGTTGTATTGATAGTAAAAATCAGGCAAAAAGACATTCTAAGTAAAGAAAACTACAGATTAGTATAAACTAGTATTAGATCATAAATATGGGTGCAAAAATTCTTTAAAAAATTTTGTTGAAATGAATCCAATGATATAAAAGGATAATACTATAAAAAGATAATACTTCATGATCACTTGGTTTTACCTCTGCAATTTGTTGATTTACGATTGAAAAAAATCAGTCAATGTAATTTGCTATATTAAGAGTCTTCTTCTCCCCACCAATGATCATCTCGAGAGTGTAGAAAAAGCATTTGACAAAATGTAACATCTATTCCCGATAAAAACTCTCAGAAAACTTAGAGTATAATATAATATAATGGAAGTTCAGCCTGATAGAGAGCATCTGTGAAAAACCACAGGTGGTATCATACTTACTGGTAAAAACCAAATACTTTCTCTTTAATCAAGAGCCAAACAAGGATGTCCATTCTCATCAGTTCTTTGATATTTCAATACTCTTCATCCAGCACTACTGAACTGTTCAATATTTTCATTCAATATTTTCCAGTCAGTGCTAGTAAAGCCAGCTTAGCAAAGATACAGGATTCAAGAGCAAAAAACAGAAGTCAGTTATGTTACTCTATAATAGCAAAGAACAATTGGAAATTGAAAAGAAAAATAATTGCCATTTCTAGTATAAAAACATGAAATAATCAGGGATAAATCTGACAAAAATGTGCAAGATCTATATGCTAAAAACTATTAGACATTCCTGAGAGAAATTAAGGAAGAACTAAATAAATGGAGAGATGTACTGTATTCATGCATCCAAAGATTCAAAATTGTTAAGATGCCAATACTTTCCGAATTTATAGATTCAATGCAATCCCATTCAAAATTCTAATAGTATTTTTTCTTTCTGGTACAAATTGACAAACAGATTCTAAATTTTACATGGCAATTTAGCCTTGAGCAGCCAAAACAATTTGAGGGACAGACCCATCATAAATCTACAGTAATCAAGATAGTGTGGTAATGGCATAAAGAAAAATAAATCATTAGAAAAGAATGAAGTATCTGTAAATAGACCCACACATTATGGTCAACTGATTTTCCACATTTTCCAAGGCAATTCAGTGGAGGAAAGGACAATCTTTTCAATAAGTGGAAATGGAATAATTGGATAGCCATGGGCAAACAAGCAAGAAAAACAAAAAAAAAGACAAAAACATAAATAAAAACCTAAGACTTTTAGCCAGACCATATTAAAAAAATTAATTGAATTTAGTGTTAGAAGTAACTGAACTAAATTTAGATTTCAGTAGGACACTAAAATCTCTAAAAGAAAACACAAGAGAAAATCTTAGAAGCTTTGAGTTTGGGGGAGATTTTTAAAGGGAAAAATCAATACATTGGACTTCATTAAAATTTAAAACTTACTCCTCAGAAAATATTGGTGAAATGAAAATAAAAGCCATAGATTAGGAGAAAATATTTATAACAGATATATCCAACAAAGGGCTCACTTCTAGATTATGTAAAGAATTCTTGCAACTCATTAATAAGAAAATATCAATGTCATAAAAGTAGGCAAAGATACTATAGAAGATATATGAGTGGCATATAAACACATGAAAAGATGATCATTTGTTCTTAGGGAAATTCAAATTAAGACCACACTACACACCCACTAGAATGGTTTCAGTTAATAAAAACTTTACCCTGCCAAGTGTTGGTGGGGTTGTGGAGCAACTAAAGTTTCCATTCACTTCTAGTGGGAATGAAAAATGGGTAAATTCAATTTTATCACTTTCTTAAAAGCTTAAACATGAAAGTGCTATGTGACCGATTCATTCCACTCCTAGGTGTTTACCAAAGGAAAACATATGTTCATTCAAAAATTTGCACACAAATGTTCACAGCAACTTTATTTATGATAGACCCAAACTGGAAACAATCTGAAGTTCATTCATTCACAGGTGAATGCATAAACAAATTGTGATAGGTACATACGATAGAATATATATATCAGCAATTAAAAGGAATGAAATATTTATATGTGCATTTTCACGAATGAATTTAAAAATAATTATGCTGTGAAAAATTGCATAAGATTGTATTTTTTAGAAAAGGCATTGTATTTACTCAAGGAAAATGAAAACATGTGCCCACTGTGGATAAAATGAAAGTTCCTGTGGTCAGGATTCTCACCTGGCCCTGGTCGTCTAGCTCACTACACACTTGTGGGCAATACGTTGCTGTTGACTCTATATAAAGAGCCCTGCCCAGGGCTCTGGGTGAAACAGTGGCATGGCTACAAGGCTGCAGGAGAACAGAACAGAGACTGGGACGGTTGTGCGGGCACAGAGGCCCAGAGGCAGAGACTGGCTTGCTGCATGCAGACTCATTCTGAGTGAACGGGATTTTAATGACTGACCTGCCACCGTGGAAATAAAGTTGGGTATAACCCTTTCACCCCAAGAACTTTCTACTGTCATTTCTTTGGTCACACTGAATCCATAGTAAACTTTCCCAGGGCTGAAACCCATTGGCAAGACACCCACTCAAGGATTAATATTCAAATATTCATAGATGCTCTATTCATAACAGCTCCAATTGGTGAATGGATAAACCAACAGTGATATATCCAGACAAATAAGTAGTACTCAGCATTAAAATAAATGAACTCCTGATACAAGCGACAATAAGCACGTGGGTGAGGAGATCATAGACTGGTACCAAGATGGTTAAAATATAAATAGGGGATAATAGGAATGTGTTGATCCTTTGGGAGATTAGTTGAAGAGACAGAAAAAAAAATCCTGAAGGTGATCTTATGATATTCACCTTTACTTCAAAACAACATACATTATTTTACTGGCAGAAAGGGTAGTGTACCAAAGTGAGGTGAGAAAGGAGGTGAGTTTAGAAAGATAGGCAGGGCCAAACTAAATAGGGCCTTTCAGGCCACATAAGGAGTTTGGATTTTTTTTGAGTTTGATGAGAAGCCACTCTTTGCAAAGCTCATGTTGCCCATGCCTATACACTTGAAAAAAAGCGGGGTTTTAACTTTTATGAATGCACTCCCTGAGAACAAGGGAGAACTCTTCAAACAGTGCCTAAAATAAGCGAGGGCTTTGTCTTACACAACAAGAACACTGAGAGTAGGCTTTCAGTCCAACTTTGGATCAGTGATATCAACAAGGACCTAGGCTTCCTCAGCTTCCCTGTGCACCGTCCTTAGCATATGGTTTTTCTCTCCTGGCTGCAATATGGCTGTTTCACTTTTGGATATTATGACCACATTCTTGGAAGAAAGAAGTAGTTGAGAAAAGGGCTGAAAGTGTGTGGTTATTAGTCTTTCTTTTCTGAAAAGCTCTTTTGTAAATTCTACTCAGGATTATTCTGATTATTTCTCTTTGACTAGAGCTGGGTCAAATTGCTAACTTTTGCTACAAGAGCAGCTCAGAAGGTGAATATTGACCTGCTTACTTTGTATCCCCGAAAAAAATCATGGTTCCATTCATGAGAAAGAAGGGAAGAATGGACAACTACATAATTACATAGACAATTAGCAGTGTCCACAGGAGGAAGGAAGGGAAACAAGGGGTCATGCGTGCAGGCTATTTCAGGAACTATGGTGAGAGAAGATGGAGCTTGTGCTAGGGTGATAGTGATAGTGGTAATGAGAAGTGGTCAGATTTGTGATATAAAAAAAAATCAGCAAGACCTCAATAATGGATTTGATATAACAGAGGTAGCAAGTCAAAGATGGCTTCCTCATATCTGTCCCACTTAACAGTGATTATCGTTTGCAGAGATAGTGAAGACTGAGGGAGGAGCAGACTTGGGAAGAAAAATAAGCTAGAATTCGCTCTAATAGAGGCACAGGTGTCACCACGGCTAATATCAGGGGTAGAGGTATTTTTGATGACTAGTTAGCAGATCTGCTGTGGTAGAGAGAAGACTGGTGGTGGACATAATTGCTGAACTTTTCGAGCTCCTCATATATTACCCCATATAAAGCAGCAGCCAGCTACAGCATAATGGTCAGACTTTGATACTCAGACTTTGACCTTGAGTCAAATGAATTCTCTGACAACATTATGGTTTTGGTGTAACTGAGCCTTTTAAGGATGAAATATCCTCTTGGGCTTGGGCGCTGGGTGATTTTCTCTAAATTAGGTAGGCCGCCGTGTTTCTGAAGAAGCAGGACTATGATGGGTGAATATGCGTGGGCATATAGCTATGAGAACAGGTATTTTCACTTTAAAGAGGACTTAAGAGTGAATAATTAAAGTTTGCAATAGTTGAATGAAAGTCTGAAATTAATACTGCTGGATGCTGCTTCTATCATATTATTATGGTACCACAATACCTTTAGGATTAACATATAGCAACCTTTTGATTCTGAGTTATGTTCCAACTTCTTGAACTGCTTTTCAAAATCCTGCAGGATATGACCCCATCTTACAATATTTCTCATTTTGTGCTATTAGTGCCTGTGAATCGTTTGTCCTGCCTCTCTCTCCTCCAGCCCCTGTAAATGTGTTCACTGGGGGCATCCCAGGCTCTTCCACATGCGGTACAGACCAGTGTGGCCAATAAGTGTATCAGCAGCTTCAACACCATCAGCACCATCAGCAGATGCGGTTTAGAATTAAGAATATTGCATGTATCAAATCACCATGATATACATTTTAGATACCTTACAGTTTTATTTGTCAACTTTACTTCAATATAATGCTGAAATTAAAAAAGAATTAATTGCCCACCAGACTCCAAGACCTGGGGCACCTTAGACAAGCTCTCTAAACGTCCCTGACAACCCTTTAGTCACAGCACTACACCTTGGCCTGGTGCTTCAACTTTGCCCCTCACCATACACCAGCCAGTTATTTTGTATGAAATCATTGTTCCTTTAAGGATGGGGGGTGCTGCTCAGATCTCCAATCCATATAATTCTTCCACTCCTGTTACGTTGGAAAGTAGTATCATGCTTCCTTGAGTCTCAGTTGCAGGCATTTTTTCCCTGTTGTAAGTACACAGATGTCCCAGAACCACACACAATTCCTACTGACTCTTGTGTTACTACCAGAGACTCTTGTTACTATGACCTGTCCTGAGATTAATTCTAGTTCTGAGATTTGCCCGAACAATATGTAAGTTTGTTTTGCACTTGCCCTCTGTGTTACACTCTTTAGCCTTGATGACATTTCTCTTCCTCCACTGCCTGGTTTAATACTGTTTTTCCAACCTGGTTGACCTCACCTGATATGACCATCCTCTCTTGTGTGTTTTTTTTCTTGCTATTCACCTGACCTGGAAAGGGTTTCCTTTTTCTGTCTGTATTCTCAATCCTACATACCCAGCAAGATCCAGCTCACCTTCCAGTTTTTTAAACTTTTATCAATTTGTAACCCCGAATTATTGCCTCTTCCATCTGACTCCTTCTAATAGTCAAGTACTTTAATCATGGATCCATTTTTTGAGTGTTTGATGAATACATATGTGTGTGTGTGTATCTTTATTACTCAAATATGTGGACATAAAATAAAATATGTGTTTAAATTATTTGAATTGAGGTAAAACTTCCCAAATGGAATTTGGGGTTTTCTCCATCCAGACAGCATCTTACCTACTACCTACATTTTCTCTCTACTTTCCTCCTCCACAAGCTTATTCCTGGATTAAAGTAGGTACTATTGAAATTTTTTGTCGTTGGGTTAGGCAGTGCTGAGATAGGACATCAAAACAGAAACAATAAAAGAAAAAATAAATCAACTAGACATCATCAAAATTAAAACCTATTGTGCTTCAAAGGACACCATGAGAAAAGTGAAAAGATAATCCAGAGTGGAAAAACATTTTTGTAAGTCATGTCTGGATAAAGGATTTGTACCTAGAATATTTAAAAACTTTTATAGCAACACAGTAATGAAAGGAAAAAATTGCCCAAATAAAAAAAATGGGCAAAAGATCTGACTAAATGTTTCTCCAAAAAAGATATATGAATGACGAAAAAGCACACAAAAGGTGCTCAGCCTCACTAGTCATCAGGGAAATCAAATCAAAACCACAATGAATTACCACTAAACAACCACTTACCTACTATAATGGCTGTTATAAAAAGACAATAACAAGTGTTGGCAAGAATGGAGAAATTGGAACCCTCATACACTGCCAGTGGGAATGTAATATGGTGCAGCTGCTTTGTAAAGCAGTTTGGCAGTTCCTCAAATGTTTAAGTGTAGAGTTACCATATGATCCAAATTCTACTCCTAGGTTGTCCCACCAGAGAGTTTCAGCCTCAGGCAAGTTCATTCTAGATTCAGTGAGACCAAATAACAACAAGGAATAGGGGAGTAAAAGAGTTTATACCAAGTTTTATTCTCATGGTGGCAGACTGAGTGCTAGGATCACGTTCTGTCTCTGGGCAATCTACTTACAGCATGCCCATCTCTGCCTCTGCCTCTGCCTCTGCCTCAGGTTCTGCCTCCACTCCAGGCTCTTCTCTCACCTTCAGCCTCTGCTCTCCTCTGCTCTTAGCACTGGGTGGAGCTCTTTTTATAGCAACACAGGCAATAATGGCTTATTGCAAACAGGTATGCAAGCATGCACTTGAGCAGTAGTCTAAGTACTTACATCATTGCCCATACACAGTGGGAGAGTGGATTAGGATCAGGTGAGGATCCTGGCCATGGAACTTCCATTTTGCCTATGTAGGTATATACCCATGAGAAATATGTTCATACAAACAGTTGTGTATCAATGTTCTTAGTAGCATTATTCATAATAGCCAAAAATATGGAAACAACTCAAATGTCCATTGTCTGATGAATGAACAAGTAAAATGTGATGTATTATGTAATACAATTTTATTATTTGGCAATAAAAGGAATTAAAGTACTGATTCATGCTACAACACAGAATAATCTTAAAAATATTATGCAACGTGAAAGAAGCCATTCAAGAGGGACCAAATATTGGATGGCTCCACTGAATATGAAATGTTTAGAATAGGCAAAATTTACAGCTGCAGAAAGTAGTGGTTGTCTGGCACTGGGGGACATGAAGTTATTGGGAGGGTGATAGCTAAGGGGTGTGGGGTTTCTTTTGGGGGTTATAAAAATGTTCTAAAATTGATTGTGGTGATGGATGCTTAACTCTGTTAATATATTAAAAGCTACTGAAATGTACACTTGAAATGGTGAATTCTATATGTAAATTGTATCTCAATAATGCTATTTTTAAAAGACAAAAACAATACCTCCTCTCTAATGTTAAGGAGCTATTCTCCACCAAAAAAGAAAAAAAAAGACATTGTTAAATATTTCTCTGCAGTAGATGCTGAGATGCACTGTGTTGACCCACCCTCCGAAGACTGAATGATTTATTCCCCCATTTGCTGAGGGTGTTGACTGCTGGTGGTTCACAGCTGAGTCTTTCTAAGGGAATTCACTTCAGTTGATGAAACTACTCCCCTAAGGTTACACATCTCATTCCAAGCACAGTTGACATCCTATGATAGAGCAGTGTGGGGGTCCAAAGACCAGAATTCAGGACATCTCTGAAGGGTCATCCAAGCTCCATAGCTACCCATGGGATCATTTGCAACTGTATTATAGCTCAAGGTTTCCCTTACTTTTTTGTAGGTGTACTAAACAGCACTCTCGAATGAACCTTCTCCACACAAATCTCCGTCTCTTCCCATTTCCCAGGGAAACTTAAAAACACCCAATTTTCAATGACGTGACTATGCTTAACTTCTTTTATACAAGTAGGTTCTTGTCAGTTACACAGTGGGGCCTCAAAATGTTTGATGAATTGAATTTTTCTCTAGAGACTGACTTGTGTGCTATCACTGTGAAGAATGGCTTTATCTTCTACTTGATCCCTGAAAGGCATTGTTTCCTGAATCTCAGTCCTTTGACTTTTTATGTATTTTGGCAAATTCTGCCCTTTCTACATTTTCAGTAACCAAATAAATCTTTCTCCTGGAGAAGTCAAATCCTCATCAGGCTGCAAGACATCTCCACTTGCCTGTCCTGTGTATTTCTACTTAAGATGGAATTGTAGTTTGTGTGGTGCCTATACGTTGGTAGAATTAAAAGTGGTAGTGAGGGGTGGAGGTAAAACATTCCGAGTGAGCCCCTTAGGATTCTAAGAACAGAGAAGAATAAAAGTAAAATGTGAAATGTAAATGAAATCTTGTGAGAAGGAGGTTGATGGAGAGAGGAAATAAAGGTGTTCTGAACCAGTCATAGAAGAGCTATCCAGGACTTGCCATTTAGGACAGAGACATAAGGCACATTGTGATCAGAGCAGTTAGAAATTGTGACTTGAAGACTGAGCAGTTCCTGTGAAGCAGCCAGGGGTATTTATCTTTGAGTGTCTGATGCGGTGGATGTCACCACAAATTCTAACTCAACAAACTAAAACGCATTTGCCTATTTTAACTTGATATCCCCAAATACCCATTTATCAATTACTGGCCCCACTCTTGTTCTGGTCACTCATTCTTGAAATAGTCAAGAATTCTCTAATGCTTTCAGAGACATTGCCTCTCATATCTAGAAAATCTATCTTTGTGAATCTCATTCTGCCTCCAATCTAGTAGAAATGAGTTACAATGAGCACTGCTTTATTGTGTATAACTGATTTGGGGGATTCATTAAATAGTTATTTACTGAAAATTTACCAGGTAGCAGGAAACACTCTTGAATGGGGAAACATTCTTTGCAATGAAAAATGACCTTATGCATAGCCCTTATCTTATAGTCTAAAGGAGGTGATAGATAGTAATAAAATAATTATATTAATCAATATGAAATTGCAACTGTGACAAGTGCTACTAGCAGAGGTCATGTTTTAAAGGAAGACTTTGATCTAGTCAGGAATGGCAGGAAAAGAGGCTCTTGAGTATATGAAGATAAGACACATCTATATGACACATGATAAAGTCATTAATTAGACAAGGAACAGAGGGACAGTCTGTGTAAAGACCCTTGGTGGGAGGAAACATGGCAAAATGGGAATTAAAGGAGGGAAGCATGCTTGAGCATTGCAAGTGTATGAGCTGTTCCTAGAAAAGACGCCAGGGGCACATAAGCCACAGTAAAGCATTTTGACTTTATTCCAAGAGCACCATTAATGTTTGTAGGCAGAGTTGTGACCCGCTTGGTGTTCCTATTGAACAGATCACCAGCTGCTGTGTGATGTTGGGTTGGGGAGGGTGGTCAAAGTGGATGACAGAGCTCTTAGGAGGTTATTAGAAGTCATCCACACAGAAAATGAAGGTATCATGGCATTCTGTGGCTGTGGTAGAGATGGAAAGGAATGGATATATTTGAAAGACATTGAAGAGATTGAGGTATGGTTTTGTGATGGGTTCAGGAAGAGGGGAACATATCAAATATAATTCTAAGGTATTTGGCTTTTGCCACTGGATAAATTATGGTACCTTCAGTGACATAGGGAAAATTGAAAATTAAACCTAGATTTTTTGGGAAAATTATGAGATAATAATTTGAGGTGCTTTTAATACTTCCAAAAAATGATGATCAAGGATGGATGCTGGTCAAATAGGAAGTTGGATATGCAATTCTGGAGCTCAAGAGGAGAGGTGTGGGTTGAACGGGTAAAGGCCTTATAAAGTGATGGGTCCTAACAGACACGTTAGTATATTTTCACCTAGAGAAAGGGTAGAGTGAGGAGAGAACATGGTCTACCACTGAGACTTGACAACTCTAAGACTTAGTGGCCAGAAAGAAGGCAGAAAACAAATGGTTATCAAAGTAGAAGGAAAAACATGAGAGCCTTCCATCACAGAAGCCAAGGAGCGCCTGCTGAGTGGTAGACAAGATGAACAAGACCACTAGTTGGAGAATAAAACTCCGTTTGTATCTAGTGTTATGAACTATATTGATGATCTTATGTTGGACTGTTTTGTTGGGAGGATAGGGGTAGGGGACAGGTGAGAATGTTGAAGAATGGGTTATGGTTGAGGAAGTATACAAACCCTCTTGAGAAGTTTATCCATATATGGAAAGAGAGAGACAGGGCTTCAGATAAAGGGGAATGAAGCATGAATGAGAAGTTTTTTTCCTTCTTTTTTTAATGGGGGAGAGAGTTTGGACAAAGTACTATGGAGCAGCTCAAGAAATACCAACAGAAAAGACAGGTATCAGAAAAATGAAGAATTGTTAAAATGAATAAGGCAGATCTATATGTACTGAAAGGGAATAATTTCTAAGATAGATTTTTAAGAAAAACAGTAATATGAAGAACAGTTTACAGATATTACCATTTGCAAACAGTTTTGTATATGTATATGTCTGGATAGATGAACAGTTAGATTGCTTCCAAATCTTTTTAAAAAAACTATAAGCAATTTTGCAACAATTGCCCTTGTCCATATCTTGCAAACATAGGTTTTTTGCCTATCTGTGAGATAGATTCCTGGAAGTAGAATTGGTGCTCTATGGGTTTTAATTTAAAATTTGATAGATGTCAGTTTTTCCTCTAGAGAAAATATTTCAGTTACATTCTCATTAGAATATATGGGAAAATCTGTTTATCTACACACTGGCTGACACAATATGTGATTAAGTAGTAACCTAACAAAGGAATAAGAAATACTCTGCCAATGTTTTAATTTTATTTCTTTAATTTTGATTGAGTTTAGTCATTTTTTCATGTGTGTTTAGTAAAAAAAAATGACTTTACAACATCCAAAAAAGTTTTAAAAGTGCTTTTTTTCCCTGGCTTTTAAAAATGTGTGGCTTGTTAATCTTTCATTTTTGTTGTAGAGTCACTATTGAGAGATGTAATTTTTTTGGTAATCACTTACGGTAATTGTGCAGCTTAACAGAAATTTTCCATTTTTTCACTTCTTCATGGTCATTTTAATCCATTTTTCTTTTAAAGAGCTCTGTAAGGTCATATAAAAGAAGTAGATTCAAGATGTTTATCTAGGACTTTTCCAGAGCTTATGTGCTGAGTTCTATAAGATGACTTTTCCAATAACCACAGGTGTCAGCCTGTTAAAAGGTGGCCAACTGTTGTAACCTATTTCATCATAAATAACACTGTTGAATTTTTGACCCTAGTCAAAGCACCAAACATTAGGCAGTGTTATCATTTTGTTTTCTCAGATTCAGATTCAGAACTGGTGATTCATTGCCAATTACTGTTCTTACCCTGACATAATTATATGAAAAGCCTTGAAGTTTTAATTACCATATTGATCCAATGTACTAGCCATCAGTGATCATCCCATATAGAGCATTCAGTCTAGTGTAAAGGAGACTCAGGACACTTTATTATATTTTCTCTTAATTAACTGTTTTTATTGGAAATATGGACAGGACATGGAGTCTTGGACACTCTAAATCAGAGATCCATCTAAAAGTGATTTTAATGTAATTAGTAAGTTGTCATTTTTGTGGTTGAAAGCTGTGATATAATGAATCATAAGAAATACATATTCGATTACTCATATGACCAAATATATATTTCTCAGGTATTGGTCTTTATCCACAGTTCCTGAGAACACTGCAGAGTCTTACAGGTGAAGCGGGTGTTTTGTCATGTTAATGAGAGACTTTTGGACCCCCACTCAAGGGGCGTATCAGCCAATGGCCAATAATTTAGTCAGTCATGATTAGGCAATGAAGCCCTCACAAAAACCCCCCGAGAAGAGCTTTTTTGCTCTCTTTGCTCTGCTTTGCCTGCTCTGCTCAGTTGGATCATACTTCTCTGTCAGAGAGCTTCCACACTTTGGGAACCAGAATGCCTCCACTGAACCAGGTCGACCCCAAGCTGCATGAGGACAGAAACTCCTTTATTTGGGACCTTGTCCTCTGTCTCTCTTCATCTGGCTGTTAACTTGTAACCTTTACGGTATCCTTTATTAAACTGGTAAACTGTAAGTGTTTGCCTCAGTCTGTGAGCAGCTCTAACAAATTAATTGGACCTAAGGGGGAGGTAGTTGGAACCTCCAATCTGTAGCCGGTAGGTCAGAAGCACAGGAAACTGCCTGGGGCTTGCGACTGGCGTCTGGAGTTGGGGTGGAGGGCAGTTGTAGGATGGAGCCCTTAGTCTGCAAATCTGGTGTTGTCTTCAGGCAGATAGCATCAGAATTGAGTTGAGTTCTCCAACACCCTGATGGTGTTCAAGAATTGCTTGGTATTAGTATGTGTGGGAAGATCCCCTCCCACATACTTACAGACATTGGAATTGGGTCTGGGAACCCGAATGGAGTTATACTATTACTGCTGTGAATAATATTGTTGTTATACATATATGTAGGGAAAAAAATCCACCATTGCATTTGGTGTTGGATGAGTGGGAATTACAAAGCAAATTTATCTGTGTCATTATATTTTATTGTATTGGAAATATCCATAGTTGTCCTCCCTAAGCTGCAGAGAAAATTTTGTATGGTTTCCCCAAATGGAGATTTCTCTAGCCAGGAGTCAGAAGAGTGACCAAGAGTGACGATTCCAGGGGAGAAAGTGAATGGCAGGGTATGGATATGAGATAATCCATCTACAGAGGAAGATTGAATAAAAAGCAGTCAGGCTCCGCTTGTAATATATGCATGGGGAGGGGCAGGCAGGAGAGTGTGACTTGAGCTAGGGTGATTCCTTCATTCCTTCCTGCTTTCCTCACAGCAGTCAGACCTGTATCAGTATCTGAGGCTCTCCTTGAGTCCCTCTCCACTTTTTCCTCACCAGTGTTTCCCCCAGTCAACCTCTAGCATGTCTGATTTTATCTCAGCACGTGCTTCTGAAGGCTTTGTCCCCATGTGGGCCAGAGCATTTGCAGGGGAGCTTTGCATCCCTGGAATCTCTGGTGACAGGAGCACTAATAGCAGTAGAAGTGGTGTAATTCAAATATAAAGGGGAAACCCTAAGAGCTGTCTCTGGACGTTCTTCTTATTTTTTCAAGCCTAAAATACTTGGACACAATGGCTTTTACTTTGTTGTTATTATGTATTGTAAGGGTTTCATTCGTCCAAAACCAGGCTGTGAATTGTATGTGTTAATACCTTTGTACCAGGGCACACATCTCCTGTTTACCTCATTCCTTGAACCTTATATCTATTTACATCCATTCACATGAATGCAGGTTGTGTTTTATGAGAAACATGAGGGGTTTAAATAAATGGATTGGGACAAGTAGTATGGTGTCTGACCTATTTATGGTGTGCCCCTATTTCAGCATGTGGAACTGGGTTTGAGCTTTACAGTCAGAGAAGAAAAGTCCCGAAATTTGTAGAATGATACAAGAGACTTTTTTAGAGATTCAAGGCATAAACAGAGCTGTTTGGGCACTCAGGTGTCAAAATGTGACACAGAGTTGGACAGGATGTCGTTTTCTTCTTTTCCACAAGGATCCCATAATAAACCTGAGATCCCAAAGGTTGGAAGTCTTAGAGGAGTCTCTGTAGTCAGCACTCCTGGCTTGGACCTTGGAGTTCCAATGGCAGACAATGTGAAGAGTGGAACCTCTCTCTATGGCTTTATGTGTGGTGGCTACTGACCAGTTGAAGACAGAGTGGTGATTCCAGGGACAGATTTGTGGCATATATGAACCAACCTTCCTGTGAACCCCAGAAAAACTGAAAGCAGTTTGGGGAAAAGCTAGTTTCCACTAATTAGTTTGTTAAGAAATAAAGTTTCCAAAATATGGTGTTTAAAAGAGAACAGAGTTTTAAGAGTGCTTTGGTTAATTTGGGGATCTACAGGATTATAAGGAGAAGTGCAGTATATATCTACAACCACTATTCCCACTCATAGAGGTAGAACCATTGCTGGGATTATTGTTAAAGCTGGGCAGCTGGATTCCTGCTTAGGACCTCAAGGTTTGGGGACTCCTGTCCAGGCCTCTTCTGCAGGTCCCCCTCTCAAGGTGTTTAGGGCATGTGCCTAAACAGAGCACATTCTAGACTACACTTGGGTTGTCCTGGAAGTCCTTGTCCAAAGGGTCAAAGCCTGCTCTCAGAGCCAGCATGGTCTCTTTGCTCTGGGTTTGCTAAAGGCAGACTACTGTGTGCCTCCCTAGGTCTGTGGGGTGACCACTGGAGGGTTGTCTGGAAAGGAGTGGATGAAGGTTAGCTTTGTGGGTTGTGGTGTGTATATGGGTGTGTTTGAAGCCCCACACATTGCAAGAAAAAGTTATGAATGGGAGCGGAAGTGAGAAGGAAACCCATGCAGTGGTCCATGGAACTAGGGTCTCCAGATATACTTTGGCTCCTGACCCTGGAAATACTGGGAGAAAGATTAAATGTGGGGCAATGCCTGTGTCTTTGTTAGACAATTTGTGCATGGAATATGGACATGGATTTTCAGAGATCATGTCTACTTTGGTGAACATCAGTGAACTGAGATAGAGTTGGATTTGGACAGATTTTTGCAGGTGACCTTTAAGCTCCTGGTACATAACTATTCATGAGGGTAGACTTTTAAGTTTGTAGCCTTACTAGGATGCTCCAAACATCATATTTCCCCAAGATGTATTAGGAGAAGGGGATACATGGAAGGTGATTTTAATGTTTATATTTAGTCCTAAAGATTTCTAAAAAGAGAAAAACTTTTTGCACATGATGTGGGTGTGTGTGCATCAAAGTCTTTAGGTCTGAGAGCACTTCCAAAACTCAAAAGTAGCCTTTCTTCATAAGGGTCTGGTGATAATGTCATTGTTATAGTGGCTAATGAAATGTATGTTTATATTGTATTGTGATTCAAAAAATTCTCAGTTTTAATTTCTAATACAATAATATCATTAGATATAACCCACATAATTGAAATTCTTTGTGGTATACAATAATTTTAGAGTATAGGGCTTTTAAGAATGAAAAATCTGAAAACCACTGGCCTAGACAATCCTGTTTCCCAGTGCTGTGGACTGGCAAATTGCAGCTGAGATATACAAGTGTTTTTCAAATAGCTTAAGAAAGAGAACAACAGCATTGCAATATTTATCCCTGCCCAGTAAAATGGCAGAATGCTACTTTTCTATTACTACCTACCACTAAAGACACTGCCCAAATCAAGACAAGACAAATCGAGATGAGTCAGTAAATAATTACTGCTAACTGTTGACACTCTTCTCCTGACCTCAGTTGATAGAAATTAGAGCTGGAGAAGAAGGGCCCTAGTCAGGTATGATTTGCTGGGCAGTATTCCTGACCCCATGGGAAAAAGAACAGTGAGGTAGTGATTTAGGGGACTAAGACGGGCTACTGACATTTCATACTGGAAAGTGGGCCTGTGTATTTTTGCAAGTCTTATCCAGTGTCCTTTGAGTTTGAAGATATAGGAAGGACTTCTTACCTGTAGGAAAAGGAACTACCACCAAATAGAGAGGAATTCTTATTCTGAAGAGAACCTTAGTGAATGATTGGAATGCTCTAGATGTGGGTGACAGTGGAGAGATTGTGGGAAGGAACAGGGTAAGATATGGATCTGTTTCCCATCTATTCCTCAGATGCTGGGATGGAAGACATACCAAAAAATTGAATTCATGGTGAGACTTGTTTCTGGGGTCTCCCCACGCTGAAGAAGTACATGGGCATATGACCTGCACAATTGTGCTCTCCCCTGGTCTCTACAAAATAATTGCTAGGAAAGATAGTGATCTTTATGAAGGAACATAAGGTTGTTTTCAAGGGGAGGGCATGTAGGGAACAACTTTCTTTCCTGGCTTCAGCTATCTTCCTTCTACCACTATTTGAACAACAGAGATATTATTTTGAAATAATCTAAGGTATTTTGTATTCCTCTTAATTCTTGCCATCTCAGCCTTTCATGAGTTTAAGGGGCACAGAAGTCAGCCAGCAATAGCAATAAAAAATAATGAAAATAAGTAACTCTTACATAGTTCTACTTATTATATGCCAGCCACTGTTCTAAGAAGGTTATAGAAGGCCTCTTCCCTGGTGAGCATTTTGCAAGCAGAGCACCTCTTGGATTTTTTTTGTTGTTATTCTGTATTTTTAAAAAAATTTTACTTAGGGTAACATTCTTGGGGAATATTCCAATTTCATTTTGCATTTCTGATTTTAAATGTTAGAAATAAAATAGGATTGAGCTGAATACTGTTTCTTTTCTTTTCTAACACAGTCTCTCTGAGAAACCTCTAGTTCCTGACCAGTGGGAGACAAACAAGCTCAAGAGGCAGTAGCTCTGGAGGCAGAAATCAACACCCAGAATACAGTCTCAAAGGGTTTAAAGGAGGTTACAGCAAGGAGGATAAATTATTAAACACGCCTTGCCCTGTCTGCTATAAAATGCTTACAAGTATAGATTCTACTGGTGTGAGATTTCATAACTGTGTACAGTAGGACAAATTAAATCCTATCACATTTTTCTATGCATAGAAAAATGGTAATCACATAATTGGATTATTTACTTGTTCAAAGAATTGGTCAGTACCAGTGAGCTAGAGTAATCCTGGAGAGTAGACAGAAAAGCAATTGTGTTCAGGCGGAAGTGAAATTATAAAATCTGTTTGCTGTATCAACCAGTAAATGCTTCAAAAGATCATTTGGAGGAATGAAAGAAATGCAAGCCTTCTAGCAGTTTTATAAAATCTTATTCATTGAAATGCAGATTGTTCAGATTAACTCGGAAACAAGAAATTTAGACCCTCTTGGAATTACTTATGATTTAGCATTTGTATTTGCTACAAACGATCCAGTCATAATGTAGACATGTTTAATTTAAATGTACTTGGTGTCTCTGAAAAAGAGTAATGTATTTTTTTGAGTATGTGCGTGATCACAGCATGAAGAGCTATTGCATGATATGCTCTGACTTAATAGTTTAAAATAAATATGATCTTTTCTTTTTATGTATAAGACATTCAAACTCACAAAATTGTACATGAATCAGGGATGTGATAATTCAGAATTAGTGAATATGTTCACATATTTATTCCACTTTCATGGTTCTCTTCAAAATAAGCTGCCATAGAATTCTAAAATCAGCTTTTGACATCATAACATTGTTTTAATTTGATAATTCAGATTGATTGGCACAAATGACAAAACAATCCCACATTCTAGATATATCAAGGAGTAATCCTGTATCTAGTAATTAATAATATCTTTCCTTAATATTCTTATCCTTGAGTAGACAGAGAGGTTTAGAAAATGAAGCCTGGGACTTAGAAAATATGCCTGCCTGAAGGGGTTAAAAGATCTTAGATGTAAAAGGTATGCACTGTAGTGTTGTGAAGGACATTTTACTCTGAGAGCATCAACTAACTGGAGGTATATGAATTGCTCCCATAATCAACACAGCACCCAAAAGGTGCAAACATAAATGGAACTTCAGACACTCACATGCACACATGTCCTGTTAAAGTTTTTCACAGTGGCATGTTATTATGCTTCATTACATAGAGCTTAAACCCGTGGTTCTCACACTATGTGCCAAGACAGCCTGAAGCACTGGAATGAACTCACAAGGTCACTGCAGGGTATCTAAAATATTCAAGGAAACACAGCTAGAGTTGTAATCTGTCAGAAATAGAAACTACTAGCTTGAGGTAGTTCACATGTGTTAGATATGCTACCTTCCTTTCAATGATGCCATATCTTTGCAAAGCTGTGTTTTTGGTGGTTCCTTTGAGAAAACCATGTAAAAATCAGTATGGAACAGAAAAGGAAGGTGGTGGTGTGCAATCTGATTCTAAGATTTGGGACTCTTTTGTGCCCCAAAGTCTCACACATCCCAGTAGTAAGTAATTTTTTAAATTTAAGAATGAAATACAAATATTTTCTTTCAATTAATGTCTATTATTTTTTCAAAGGCTAAAAAGTTCTTAGTATATAAATACCTATCAAGTTATTACACTTAACTACTTAATAAAATTGTTAGGTATTTCTTTTGGACTTAGAGGTGCTGTAGAAAGATTACTGGGATACTGATAGTGCTGTGAACCAAGAAAATTTGGGGATCTTTGAGTTAAGCATTTATTTTCATAGTAAGAGCAAAAGTCATTTTGTGCTAAACTGAAATTTTCAGTACCATAAATATTTCATGGAAAATGCTCTTTGTGAATGAAAATACATTTTTGTTACATATTGCCTTTCACTTCCTACATGGGAATGTTCTAAAAATGGCCAAAGGTAACCATTGTGGGCAATGAGAATATGAGGTAAATTCTCACCCTTTCCTATTTCTTTCCCTCTCCAAGTGGACATATGGTATTAAGGAGACTTAGCACATAACTGCCAGAAGCCCTGCAAGGCTAATAATTACTCTGATTCTGGGCCTGAGTTTATTGATGTGGGAATAACAGGCCATTGGCAATGGTTGGGGGAGACTGGTGAGGAGTGGTGAGAAAAATAATACGCATTCCCAATGGAGAATGAGGCTCAGGATCTCACAATAGGAGAGACTGGAGAGGGAGTGACTCTAAACGGATGGCCTGGGATTTTCCAACTGCTTGGACACTGTGCTCCTTTGCTGAAGGTCCTGAATGCCACTAAACCTAG
Source organism: Smutsia gigantea (assembly GCA_032199065.1). Lineage (NCBI taxonomy): Eukaryota > Metazoa > Chordata > Mammalia > Pholidota > Manidae > Smutsia > Smutsia gigantea. Next base: position 138,715 of record JAVSCE010015129.1, on the reverse strand, counting down.
GTAGTGTACTCCACCCCTCCCGCACTCCAGCTTCCCAACACCCCTCGTCTGACTCTATTAGTTTCTGTTAGGCTTTTCTTTCACTTCCGTTTTAACTTTAGACCAATAAGGGGTCAGAGATCATGGTGGGCCCCAGAAATCTTGCTATCAGTTTTCACACCTCTAATTTTGTATTCCCAACTTTTTAAAATTCATTTTAAGGAGAAGGCATTGTGCTGAAAGCCCCAGGTGGGAATGGAACACTCCTAGGAAGGGTTAGTGTACGTAATTGGTTGTTGTGCAGTCAGGATATAGTGGTTGTGTAGGTGTGTGTAAGTAGTGGGTTGATGTGTGAAGTAGGACTGAGAATATGCCTGTAAGTTGGAACATGGGGCACCTAGAATAATAAGAAAGGTTGTCTGGTTTCTCCTGGATGTTCAACTCCCAATCACTGAGGAGATGATGATCAGAGAGGCAGATGGAGAACAGAGCATCGCAGAGCTGGAAGGAGCCAGTCGGTCCCTGCAGGCTTTTCTGGACATCTCTTATTTTTAACTGAGATATAATTAGCATACAACATTATTTAAGTTCACCAGTTACAATTTTTTTTTCTTGTGGTGAGAACTTTTAAGATTTCTCTTACCAACTTTCAAATACACAATACAGTATTAATTATAATCATCACGCTGTACATTACATCCGGACACGCCTTTATGTATGACTCTTTAAGTGGAGAGCAATTCCAAACGTGCCCATGGGAATTCAGAGTGGGAAGGCTGCCCTCCAGTGTCTAGTCTAAAGAGGGAACCCAGAGGTGGGGCTCTGACCTAGAGGTGACCAACAGATCTGTGCTTCCCGTTTCCAGCAGTTACCTAGAGTCTTTGCATCCATTTTCTAACAGTCCTGGCTGCCGGAGTAAGAGGTCACAGGCCTACAACGACTTTAGAGCTAAACAGGCTACTACTGAAGTATTGTCCGTAACCTTGGTCAGTACAGCTACATCTGAGCTTGGCCATGGCCACTATTTTTATCTGTAGCTGTGTCCACTTTCCAATGCATGGGAAGACCTTCTGCCTGTGAGAAACACTCATTTACACCCTGAGGGCACTGACCGGTGTTTGCAGGAGCTTTGTCAAGTCCGCAAAGCCTCAGCAGGGGGTGGAGCATCGAGCTGTGGGACGCTCAGACCACCTGCCAGCGTGCGGCCCGCGCAGGGAATTGGCCCCAGATGGCTGCTGGGGCCGGAGGCGCGGGCGGGGAGGAGGGCGCGCGGCGCGCGGGGGGCGGGGCCTGGCCAGACGCCGGGAAGGCGCCGACGCTGCGGAGGCGGAGCATGCGCTCCGCGGGAGGCGCCGAGGGTCGCAAGACGCTGGCGAGCCCTAGGCGCTGGGGTCCCTGGAGGGCTGGGCCGGCGGTGCATTGACTCGTATTTTGGTTTTAACACTTGGACTTCGTAAAGTGTACATACCTCTCAGGTACTGTTTATTTGGGAAAAAAATAATATTTAAACACTCCAAATTCAATACTATTTTTAACAAAAGAATGTGCAGAAAAAAGTCCAGAGTTCTTCCAAAGTGATGGAAAGAATCAGGAGAAGATATCTTGAAAAGCCAAAATGTTGCGCATCTTGCATCGGACGGGTTCTAGGAGGGGTCTCATTGCGCAGTGCTCAGGGCAACCCCCCTCCCCCCCCACCCGTCTTCGTGTGCTGGTCCTGAGCATATTCCCCACAATGCCTCTTGTATTGCCTTGTTTGCCTAACTGTGCAGTGACACAGTGTTGAAGAATGTAGTGAAATAGCTGAGCAATTGATAAAAGCAGTTAAGTAGGAAAGAAAATATTACTTCAAAGCAACTGTTTTTAATAAACATGTTAATGATGTTTAGAGGTAAGAGATTTTGAACATCTAACCTGAAATGATACTTATATAATTATAAATAGGCACGGTTTTACTTCCTTAGTTTCTTTCTAGGGAGTTGATAGCATTGTGCCAAAAGGACTGGCACACGTGTAAGGAAGGGTTAGTGTACATAACTGGTTATGGGGAGTCAGGATATAGTGGTTGTGTAGGTGTGTGTAAATGGGTGTGGGAGGTGGGACACTCATTGTGATTTTCTAATTTAAAAGTAATGCAGTCTGGTGAGCATTCTCAAAAATGGATTACTGATGTTATTAGGAGGTGCTTTAGTAAATTATTGAATCCTTACTACAGAGAGATTAATTAATTTGCCAAGGTGGCACAGCTAATTAATGGTAGAGCCAGTATTTGAACCTAACAAACCTAGCTCCAGTGTTTGTGCTCTTAACCTCAACCCTATCTAGTCTCTCAAGAGCACTTCCAAAGTGGTCTTATTTTAAACTCGGAAGGGAGACAGCAGTCAAGACGGTGGCTTTCATTTCTGAGAACCTAGGATTTGAAGAAGAAAAGCTTTTTGGCCCTCATCCCTGTAGGATGTGCATGTTCCTCTCCCTCACCAGTCCCATCTCCCCTTCCCCTTTCGAATCAAAACCCTTTAGGGATAGCACTTCCAAAAACCTTTGGACATAAGTGAGCAGAGGGGACTCGTGCTTGGCTTCTTGATGATTACCAGCTTGTTTATTGTCTTCTTTTTTTTTTAGGGTGACAGATCCTTAGAAACAGTAAAGGTCTGGGTAGTAAATATTTTAGGTTTTGCTGGCCATATGGTCTCTGTCACAAGAACTCAACTTCGTTGTTGTAGGTCAAAAGCAGCCCCAGACAATATGTAAATGAATGAGTCATGGCTGTGTTCCAGGAAAGCTGTTTACTGATACAGGTGGCCAGCAGTAGTTTGCCCACCTCTGGTCTAGACCTTTGAGTAATTTCTGAATCATATTTCTGAATAATGGTGAATGTATATTAAATGCATGCTCTGTGTCAGGCACTGGGAAAACACATTAACATGTGGACTCACTCGATATACTAACTCTAGGAAGTAAGTACTTTTAAAATGGAAGCAGGAATGAAAATGTACAGAGATTAAGTTACTCACCATACACAGAGTTGGGATTTCAGAGACTTTTCTCTTCAATACTCCATTCTACTAATTGGTCAAGACAAGATTCCTTCTTTTGCAAGCACACTAGTGTTTATTTTGATTTTATTACTCATTATGATACACTTGGAAACATCTGTTACCAGTCCAGTTATCCACAATGCCTTTTGAGATCTAGTCTGCATGAGCTTAACATTTCTATCCTGCATCTTTAAATACAAATCCTGATTGCCCATTTTGCATCTGATGCTTAGCCTGTAGTCATTAATATTTATATGAGACTTACAAAACCCTATCTTTTTGTGGCTCTGAACATAAAAGGTCTAATGACTTTGAAGAACACTGAAGAGCAATAGCCAGGTGTTCGAGGATAAGTGCTTTTGGAACCACTCAACAAAACTATAGGGGAAGATGCAGACATGATCACTTCTCTGCAGAAAAGAACCAGAGACAAAAGATCATCCTGGGAGCGAGAGGGCTTCTTTTTTTCTTCTCAAGTATGCACGTGCCAGCTGAGAAAGCTGGAATAGATCGAATAGAAGGGAGTAATTCTAGGAGCACAACTGACATCTTTGTGAGCATTTTTGGTCTTTCTTTCATCAAAGTATATTGGCCTTAAATCTGACTTCTGGTGAATCTTACAATGATATAATTAAGAAAGCAAACACGGGAAATCATCTGGAAATAATTTTTATATGCAGTAAGAATTCATATTTTAACTTAATACAAAAAGAAAATTTTTCCATACAGTATAAACTCTATATAAAAGGAATAATCATTCTATTTAGTGTTAAAGAGTTTGCAGAGTACTTATATAGAATGTCAGAGTAAAATTGATTTCATAATAGTGTTTTTTTTTTAACTGCAGAAAAGTTGAACCAAAGGCTTTAAGTAATACAGTAAACCATCTTATGTTTGTGTCAAGCATTCTTGGTTTTAGCCTTCAAGTAGTATCTCTATTTCCCAGTAAAAACAAACAAAAGTTAAAACCCAGAATATAGAATCTTTCTTATAGCTCAGTAATAAATCAGGACAGAGATACTGACTGAATCTAGGTTTCTGAATGTTTTTCAGTTTCTTTTACAACTGAATTAAACAAATAGCTGATAGGAAAAATAAGTCATTTTAGGCAGAAATTTTTGACATTTTTTCCCCTTGTTAATTTTTTAAGCAATTAAATTGCTAACATGGAAGTTTGCTGAGCATTGTGACCATTTCAATTTTTGTAGGTCAAAAGCAGGAGGGGTCTCACGGCGCAGTGCTCAGATTAACCCACCCCGTCTTCATATGCTGGTCCTGATCATATTCCCATTTCAACATTAACTGAAATCATATTACCCTATATTCTTTATGGCCTAAATATATTTCATTGCAGAAATTGACATTAGGTAAATAAATCAGTTTTGCCCACTTGCCACTAGATTACTAAAACGAATACAATTCGTATGAACATCAAAATAAAGCAGAGAATGTTAGACATGAAGGGGCCTTTAGAAATTATCTAGTGCAAGGTTTCTTAGCCTCAGCATATTGACATTTTGGACTGGGTGGTTCTTTGTTTGGGAGCTGGGAGTGGGCAGTCTTGTGTATCACAGGATGTTTACCAATATTCCTGGTCTCTATTCACTAAATGTCAGTAGTACACCTTCCCCCTCCCCTCCTCAGACTATACAAAGTTTCTTGATATTGCTAAATGCTACCTGAGGGGCAAAATCACCTTCACTTGAGAACCACTGATCTAGTGCAGACACTTCATTACAAAATAATGCCCGTGTCTTACCTATGTTTTCTGAATTAAGAGACTTTTTATTTACCTAGTTAGTATCATAGCAGGTCTAGAATGCCAGAGGTAAGAGAAAAAAAAGAATGCAGTTATGGATATAATATAAAGCCTGATCTTAAGTAGAATTGAAGACAAGAAATTTTTATTTAGTAAGTTTCTTCTTGCTTTTATGTTCCTTTCTATTATATTTAATTCCTTTTCTAGAGCCTTCAGTTTGTGCTGTAGATCAGTGCTACGCAAAGTCACTAAACACACTATTTAATTCAGATAACTTTTTCTTTTTGGCAACAAGACTTTCTCAAGGAAGCAGTGTGTGGATTTACACTTTAGTGTAGAGAGTTGAAAGCATCCACCTGTGGTCCCTTGTTTGGTAGCACTAATATAGATAGATGATCAGGGCCTGAAGGTAACTCCCCATCCAGGCCTTCATTTCTTACCTTGAAGCTCTGTTCTCTGCCTGGTATATTCACAGAGTGAATGATATTATTAACTTCACTAAGTTTGTTATATGCAAATAGTTCTTTGTCAGTTCTCTTAAAATTCATATTTGCAGCTTTATAAGAATGTCCTAGGAAGGGAGATATTTTGGGACAGATACATATTTTGATGGGAACACTAACTCAATCAGACATTGACAAAATAAATAAATAAATAAATAAATATATACATATCAGAGAAAGAGAAATAGGATGAGAAGGAGGTAGGCAACAAAAGAGATGGGAATACTTTCAGCAAGAGTGTTTGGGCAGAGAAGTGTGTGCAGACTCCAAGGCAGGGAGGAGGAGCATGGTGCCTTCCAGAATGGGAAGAAGGTTACTGAAGCTGAAGCTAGAGTTCAAGGGGGTAATGAGGCCTTGCAAGAGTAAACAAAAGAGATATGGTGGAGGGCTTGTAAGCCAAATTAAGTATAGTTTAGATTTCATCATAAAGACAATGGAAAGCCAGGGATGATTTAATAGAGATTTAATAAAGAATATCTATCAGAAAGCTATTTTCATGATCCAAGGGTTTCCAGTCTTTTGTTACTTTAATCATAGAACTGGCTTTAAAACTGACCTAATGGAGAAGAACCACATCATAATTGTTAGGATATTGAGGAAATGTTATTTTTTAAATGTGTTTGTGGAACAATGTCAAGCTAAACAGAGTGATCAATGTCAGATCACAATTTCACACAGATGCAAGAGGATATTTGGTTCAGAACCTAACTGCCAGGAAAAAGATCTAGAAATATGACCTGATCGGTTAGGCAAGAGAGAAAAGAAACAGTCTCTAAACTCAACTTTGAGAGCTAGTGGCTACAATAACTTCTATTAGGGTTTGAATAAATAACCTTAGCCCCAAGTAGAGCACGCACATTTGGAAAAAAATCAGTTTTGGAGAAGGCTGCTGTTGGTTCAGTTTTTGTGCTGCTGATGGAGCAATCTGTTCCTATTATGGTGCCCTGCTACCTCGGGGAAATAGATTGCAAGCTGTACAACTGGGAAACCAACAAAGTCAAGCTGTCCAGACTTTTCTGGTTTAGCCTTTGAATCGTCAATTTAGTTATAAACTGGGACATGTTTAACACAGGAGGAGGCCCATATTGCCACCCCCAAATGTAGAATGCTTATTACTTTTTCCAGATTTAATTAAACATATGACCTGTGCAATATGAAGAGTGTGTGGCCAATGAATCAGAGGATGACTAAAATGACACCATGGTGCTCTTTGATGTAAAACCAAAGTTTATGTAATAGAGTGGGGTCTGGCAATAAATGCTGCCATTATTCAACTTTTAAAGAGTAAGTCCTAACTCCTTCCTATTGTACTTCATATAGATGACCAAGACAATGATAAAATTAATAGGAAATTCCAGTTAGTACTTTCTCCTGAAGCTGTAGGACAAAATCTTTTCCTATCATGAGCTAATACATTGGAACCTAGTATTTTAAAATGCTTGCTGCCTCTCAGACTTTGAATGGCAAGAAGTTTTTTATTGTGAGTTAAAAGAAATATCCTTTTCAGGACTGTTTTTGGATGTATATAGGGTAAATGTATCTTTCAAAATGTTTTAAAATAAATGTTAAGTATTTAGCACAATATTTTGGAATGCTTAAACACTGAAAGAACGTGTGTGAGTTTCCACATTAAAATATCAAAATTCTTTTCAAATGAGGCTTTGGGGAAAATTATTTTGGTCATATTGGCTTTGATAGTAACTCCATTCATTCAATATGCTTTATTGCCTGCCTTTTGAAATACTGGTTTTGATTCTGAGAAAATTAAGAAAGCCAATGTGAAAAAGGCAAGTTTTCTTTTATGAAAAAAATAGAAAGTCTTAATAATTTTCAACTTTATATTTTTTTGCATTCACGTATGGGGTTACATTAAAAAATATCTTTCAAAATTTATATATTTTGCTTTTCTTATTTGTGGTGGGGAAGGGTGGTGGTTAGACCACAACTGGAACTTTCAGCATTATTGGAGTTTTTTTCTACATGATTCTTCAGGAATTTCCTCACTTGGAACAGAACAAAGATATTTAAGTGTAAAAGTTGCAGGGTAAAACTAAAAATATTATACTTCCATACTTAAGAACTATGTTAAAATAAGAATGGAGGAGTCTACCGTGGTAGAGACATGTCTCCCAAGATTGTCAGATGGCATGCAAGAGAACACTGGGGATAAGAAAGACATTTTTGGTAGATCATGGATATCTAGAACTAGCTATGTTTTCTGAGGAAAGAGGAATGAGTTGTAATTGAGTGGGTTTTGATTTACTGCTCATGTTTATTCACTTTCACCTGAATCAGTAAGTCTCTATATTCCACCAGCTCTTTGTTTTAAGAGGAAAATTTCTAGTTATTATATTTCAGCTCCTTTGCAAAATGGTAGATATGAAAAGTTTAGGCATACTGATAGTAGTTGGGGAATCTGTTGATAGTCTTCCACAAACAGATATTTGGGCAGTCCTCTTGATTTCTGTCATGGCAGTGACTAGTAATATTGATTCGCAGGCTCTGTCATTATTTACCATTTATCCATATAGTCAAATCTAAATGCTTTTTGTTATCGTCATTCTGCTTTCTTCTTCTTGGGTACTTAGGATCTCCCACAATAAATATTTAATGTATTTTTTCTGTCTTTTTCAGTTCTCTTCCAATTTCTCAAGCTTCTGACAGTTTTTAATGTGTAGTATGTGTGATGAATAGTGTGCAAACTAGCTACATGTGTACTTTGAACATGATCTTTACCCTGGAAAATGAGGAGCTGGACTAAAGCAGTTTATCTCTGGAGATTATCATAAGTTGGGTTCTGTGAAAACAGATTATCAGAATGGAGGAATTTCTGCTGTGGTAGAGACATGTATCCCAAGATTATCAAATGGTGTGGAAGAGAACACTGGGGATAAGAAAGCCTTTTTTTGGTGGACAGCAGATGTCTAGAACTAAGGGGAGTTGACTGCAGAAGTTTTAGTGGTATATGTTCACAGGAGAAACTCCTGTGACGAAGTTAGGAAGGCAGGATTGTTCAGAGAGAAAAATCTGGCTTGCAATAGTATAGCAACTAAGGCCTCTCAGCCAATCCTATAGGGAGCTTTAGGGATGGGGAGGCCCTATGTAGTTGTCCCAGGTTGAAGCAGAGGAGGCAGGCCTTTGTATCCTTTATTAGCCAGATACCACCTATGGTTTGCTCCATAGGGAGGTGGAATAAACTTCGGCAGTGCCTAATAAGGGACATAGCTGTGATCCATAAACAAACAATATTCCCAACAACTAAGGGGTGGGTGCTTTGGCTTTGAGGAGGGGTTCTGGGCAAAGCATCAGTTTCAACTACTGGTACTTTTGGCAGGGAAATTCTTTGCTTTATGGAAATAACACAGGCATTGTAGGCATGTAGCATGCCTGGTCCCATCCTCTAGGACTGTCAAGCCTTCTCCCGCATTACCAAACAACTCTTAAGACTCTGGTTGGGAATCATTGGAGATTAATTATTTGGCTGAAGCATTGCTCAGTCAACTGTGGCTCTAATGTTGTTTATGGACTAGTGACTATATTCTGAGAGTATAGTATTCTGAGAGTACCACCTGATCAAAGTTAGAAAAGATGTGGCAAAAGAATGAGTCTACTGTGACTCAATTAATGCCGTGCTGACCCTAGTTGAATATAAATCATTCTGGATAATTACTGGGTCAAAGGGCATGAAGATTTTAAAGAATGTTGCTATGTATTGCTCTGCAGAGTGGTTGGGCCCATTTATATTTTCACTAGCAATCCAAAAACATACATATTTTTCCTTTTTTTAAATCAACTTGAGCTATGTATATTTCATTGCTGTTGTAGATGGAGAGTAGAAAGGTAGGTAAGGAAGTGGAACTTGTGTACCACAAGCTCTGCCGCTCTGCCTATTTTTATCCAGGCTTCACTAATGCTTCCAAGGACTACTCTGACAACAGGAAGAAGACTCAGCCAAGGGGAAGCAGAAGAATTGCTAGGTGCCTTATCTATAGTTACTGCTCAGGAGAAAAACAGAGCATTTAAAAGAGATTAGCATTTATGGGGAAGAAAAGGGAAATGTTTTAGATTTTTACTGTACAATTCAAAGAGGGTAAACCTGTTATTCCAACTTAAAAGGTTTAGATTAGTTCAAATCTATCCTTTTAATATCTATTAACAGTTCAAAAAAAAGTCTGCTGTTAGCTTCGTCTTGTTCCCAAGGGGCCAGCTGGTGCTGGGTTTGGCAGCTTCTTTGGAGAAAGACTCAATGAATGTAGAGATTAAAATAACAAGCTTGTTTTGATGCTGAGTGCTTCCAGAACATGATTTGAGACTTTAAAAATTAATTACAGAAGTATCCAGCTATCATCTATGAACAGAAGAGCCTGTTTTCTTCCACATTTACACACAATTCTTGTGGTTGATTTCAGGATCCTTTATTTCACCTGTGTTTATTTACCTTTTCTGTAATTCTAATTCACACAGTTAATAATCCGTCATCATATTCTAGTGTGTCAGTAGATTATGACATTTTTTTACAGTGCTGGAAAATGAGCCAGCCAATCGATAGCATATGTGGGACACCAATATTGAGTCACCCATGTTACTTTAAAAAACAAATTGACCTGTGCAAAGACTTACAATTTTATTTTTGTCAGGCTAACATATGAGGGCTAGATCAAGTATTTAACTGTGTCCCTTGATTTTACATTTTTAGAATGGAATAATCGATTATCCTAAATATGAAAAAGTAATACTAGGAAGGTTGGTGTATTTTGCTATAGGAGCAAAAAACAGTATTCTGCTATAAAAACAGATTTGTTTTCTGTAATTAATGTTTATGGGTCTATTAAAAGATGGATATTTTAATTTAGATTCTTTGGTTGTAAGACATTTAAGTGATTATTACAAGACATACAGACATTAATTGAAGAAAAATCAGAAGCCATAGAAACGAAAGGAAGAAAAAAAAATTCATAATTCAACCATTCATAGAGAGTCATGTTTATATAAACCTTGGTTTGTATTCTTCTAAGCCCTGTTCTTTTTTGGTTACACCTTTCCAGACTTAGAAAAAGGTCATTTAGTTATATAAAATGCATGGTGTTATTAATAATTATTTTCTAGCTGACTTTAATCAAGTGATAGTTTGTCATGAACAACTTTCTAAATATCAATCCACTTAATTTTCCAAACAAATGAATAACACTTCATAGTATGGAAACCCCATAATTTGACCAATAAATTGAGGGACATTTATGTTGTTTTAAATATGCCATTGTTTTGTGTAGCATGGTGACTAATTAATAATACCGTGTCCTATACTTGAAAGTTTCTAAGAGAATAAATCTTAAATGTTATTACCACACAAATACATAAAACTGTAATCATGTGACGGAATGGAGATGTTAACTAACCTTTTGTGGTAATCCCTTTACAATATATTCATGTACCTAATCATCAAATTGTACACCTTAAACTTATATATGTTATATGTCAATGATATCTTAATAAAGCTAGGAAGAAATGAAATTCAAAAAGTCATCCTTTTAAGTAATTCTTCAGGAATATCTTTGTATATCATTCATTGACTGTTAGATTTGTTCCTTAGAACCATTCCTAGCAGAATTGCCATGTTTGAAGGCATGCATATTTTGAATTTGTTGTAGATGGCCAGATTCCTGTCTGGAAAATTTGTTGTACCAATTTACACTGTCATAAACAGTGAATTGAGTCCCTAACTGCCATCCCCCCAGCACTAGACATTAACAATAGTATTAATTCTTGACAAGTGATTATCAGTTTGTTGTTTTAATTGTTATCTTTTGATCATTAGTGGGTTCAAATATCTTTTCTTACAGTTATTGCCTATTTGTACTTCTATGAATTGTCTGTCTTTTGATTTTTAAGAACTGTGGCTTTCATCTTTTTATTAAAAGTACTCTATATTGACTAAATATATTAAATCTGTCATATACTCTACACGGAGTTTTTTCAATAATTTGTCTTTTAATTTTGTTTATGGTGTATTTTCTTGAACAAAAGCTTTAATTTTTACATGTAACATCTTTTAATATTTTCCTTCATGATTTCTTAAGTTTCAGTTCATGCCTAGAAAGAAGTCTCAAGATAAAAATATTATAATTTTTAAAATATGGCATTGGATTTTTTACATAAAACTTTATTGCTTCTGAAATTTATTTATTTTTGTGTTGTGGTGTGAGGTAGGATCTCTGTTTTCTAAAACTGAGGGCAAATTATATTCATTTTATAATTCATTCTTCCATATTTATTTGAAATTAACCTCTTCCACTATCTGTAGATGTATCTAGATTTTCTATTCTCTATTAATACTTGTGTTTACAATGGAATAAGGGAAGATTGTTAACTTCCATGTCTTATGAGAATGAGTCTAGTGTTTCATTATTAAGAATATTTGCTTTTGTGTTTATTTGAAAAATATTTTGACCATGGTGAAGGAATTTTTCTATCCTTAGTTTACTAAAAGCTTAAAAAATATATCATTATGGATGTCAGTTTCTTTCAGCTGCGTTTTCAGGAGCCTTGGGAATGATCCAGCTGTTCTCATTTAGTCTCTTATTGTAATGACTTCCACTGACAGCCTAGTGTTGAACTTTTCTTGCACTCTTTGTACAAAGACTACCTGTTTTTCATGTTATTTTTAAGTAAACTGTTGGATATGAATTTTTAATGTTTTAATAGGAGGCTTGCATTTATATTCTAAATGAAATTCACCCATTGTTTTCTGCTTCTGTCTTCTTTTTGTCAGCTTTTGGTACTAAGACTATGTGAGATTCCGAAAATAATTTACATACCTTTTTTATTTTGTTCCCATGCTTGGAATTTTTGAAATAGTATATCAATTATATTTTCCTTGAAAATTTGATATAATTACTGTAAGAAAGCACTGAGTCTGGCAGGTTTTTGAGGGTACTTCTGTGACAAAAACCTCATTTTTTTCCCTATGGTATTAGATTAGTTTTCCTCTCCTTTTACATGGTTGATTTTTGTAGTAGGCATTTTTCCTGTAAGAACATCTTTATGTTTGCAGAATTTTTAGTATGGTGTTTTTCAAAGTGGTCTCTTATACTCTTTTCAAAATCTTTGTGTTCTGATTTCTTCCCTTTTTGGGTCAATAACAGTATGTTGATAGATCAGAGATGCACTGAGGGGCCACACTGCCTAGGTTTGAATCTTGGCTTCACTATTTACCATCTGTGTAACCTTCAGTAAATTACCTTATTTTTCCTGCCTTTCCATCTATAAAATGGAGAAAAAATGTAGTTCCTCCCCTACAGGGTTGTGGTGAAGATGAACTGAAGCAATATGTGTTAGAAGTGCTTGGGACATTGACTGGCATATATAAACACTCTATAAGTGCTTGTATTATTATTACTTGATCCTTAATTTTGCGGTCATCCCTCTTTTCCCTTGAAAGTATTAGGCTATTTGGTGATTTATCTATTACATTTGTTTTGTCTTAATTATTATCTCCCAATTTATCCTTTGTCCGGATTTCCTCTCATTTTTGTCCTTTGCTATATACATATCATTATAAACTACCTCAAATATAAAGCATTTGATAATAAGTACTTAAAATGCTTAAACATTTGATAAATGCTTTATTTCATTTGAGGAAATTTATAAAAGTATGTATGGTATGTCTTTACCGCAGGTATAAACAAACAAAATGTATACTTAGGAGGTCATAGATCCATGCCAGTATTCTCTTCCAGAATCACAGATGCCAGAGTTCAGACTCATCAGGGAATCCTCTGGTTGGGCAGTTTCAAGGTAGTTCTCCTTGACCTGATAAAGGTCATCCATCTCCTGTTGCTGTCAAGTCTGCCGTTGCTGTTGAAGAGCACTTAGGGGTCCGTATTCTGTCTGCTTAGGGGAGAGGCTCTGCAGGCAGCTCAGCAGGAGGCCAAGGTGAGGCAAGGGCTGAGGACCTTCTGATATGACTCTTATCCTGGAGCGTTCCCTCTACATAGACTTCTTACAAACTGGAGGCATTAGGCTTGGGCTCTGATGGTATTTGCAGTGATCTTGAAGCAAATCTTGGTCACCAAATCCATAGAGCTCTTTATCTATTTCCTCTTATTCACACATAGCCTCTGTTGCACCAGTTTCCATCATGGCTGTCTCAACAGACTTGCCTATCCAAGGGCTTGCCAGTTTTGAGAAGGTCTTCCCTCTCCAGGAAAGATTCTATGTTCACTGAAATAGGATTGAACTCCAAATTCTATTTTATCACAATGATACACAAATTGCAGGAGTGCAAAAGAAGCCAAATGATTCCCTTTTTATACCCTAGTCAATGCAATGCTAAGCAATGTACAAACACTAACCATATTGAATCTGGGCTCTGATGGCATTTGTAGTGATCCAGAGTCCCCCAGAGCAGTGTACATTACCCCAGGACAGGGCAGATGATGGTGGGGTTTTCTTTGCCTTTTGGATGGGTTTCTGTAGACCTTGAAGGCTGCTGTACCAAGAGATGGTTGTGTGTGTGGGGGTCTGGTGAAGTAGGAGCTATGGTGTCTTTTTGAACATATTTTATAATATAATTTATAAATTACCAGCAGACATGACGGCTCATGGGACATCCAGGCATGAGTTTCTTATCTCATTTGAGACACTGTAGAATGAGAGAGCAGGCAGAGTGAGGCAGGGAAAGAGAAAAAAAACCAATATGAAGGTGTGTTATTGAGGTTGCTGCTATAGTCCTTGGGGCACTATTCCATCTGTACTTCTCAGAACTGTGCACTCAAAGAATAGGAGGCTGGAGTTTGAATCCATGGGCTTCCATTGACCACTTATTGAGGGTCAACCCTTGGGCATTGACTCCCTCCACTTACCAGTGTGTCTGAATCCCCCTGTTCAAGACAAAATGTCTGGACCCTTTTACTTTCTGCTTTTAACTCCTGCTTTTCTAATTCATTCCTGAGTATATTTAGTTCTAATTTCCTGACACTGCATGCTGTTTCCAGACCTTGCGTTAGCCCTTTCTGCTGATGACAAAATTGTCTTCTTCAATTTTAACCCTTTGCACTCTGTCAAGTATTGTTTGGCAAAACTAAAACCAAAAATGATCCTGCTGTTGTCTTGGTGTTGTATACTTGCTTCTGATCATCCCTCTCCTTTAAGCTTAACTCTCCTGGAATCCAATCCTGCTGTTTATCTTTGCTTCTGTGCTAAAGCTTTGGTCTTCTCCCAAATCCCAGCCTAGAGGATCAGATCCTGGCCCAGTGAGGAAAGGTAGGGTGCTAAAGGGAAGGTGTGACTAGAAGAATGGTTAACCCCAGCTTGCAAGTACAAAAGGGACACCCTGGTGGGAAGCCAGTGTCCAGGACACATCACAGGCAGAACCCACTGTTTACCCATTGCCGCCTGTTCTTGAGCTTGCTTTTGGTTCTAGTACATCTAGGTCCATGACCCCCATTTGCTGCCTGTAACCTGGGCTAGTTCCTTAATTTCTTTGACCTTTGGTTTCTGAAGCAATAGAATGAGAATATGTATAGATAATGATAGAACCATCTTAGCTGGATTATTGTGTCTGGCATATTAGCTACAGTTTTAGTTAGAATCTTGTGTTTTCCAACCCAGCAGTCCAGAAGCTCCACAATGGTTGCTCTCTGGACTGTCTTCAGAATTCAGGGCCAGCAAGGTATGTGGGACCTACTATGCTGGTCCTTGTCCACTCTCTGACTTTGTCTTCTGACATAAAGACCCCAAAACCTACAGGGTCTGAGAGTTAATAATCGGTGTCATACACTTTCTCACAAAACATACGTTTTAGGGTCTTTATATATGTTAACTCATATAATCCTCTTGGAAGATAGATTTTATAATCTCTGTTCTGTAGCTTAAAACCAAAAGCAAAACAAAACAAACAACAGAAAAAAATCAGAGGCTCTTAGTGATTTCATAACTGGCCTAAAGTTCTACATTCTGGACGTGTTCCTATCAGGATTCCAATTCGTGCTTTCAATTTTAAGCAATTCTTCAAAGTGCATTTCTTCAGCATTTTGATCTCTGGTTTTTTGGCCTGTTGTCCAAAGACAAAAAAAAAAAGATCTCCATTTAAATATTTTTAAACACATCTCGTCATTTTTATTCACTCTCATTGTAAACTTGAGAGCCAAGGTGCATGTTTGGTAAATATATCTTGACTTACTGCTCATCACTGCAACAACTTATTCCCTATTTCCTTCATCTGTGTTCTTGAAGGGATTTGCTATACTTTCATTTAATCTGTGAAAAGCCCAGAAAGATACCAGCATCTCTTAACTACTTTCCCCTGTCTTGGAAACATTTGTGGCAGCCAGGCCTCTTGCCACATAAAACTACTTATGTAATGGAATGCTTGAAAGCTTCTCTGACTTTATTTCAACCTTGATGACATTCCTGCTTGCTTTCTTATCAGTTTGGTGTGGGGAATTCAACTAAAGGAAATTGCCAGATGTAAGAGATACAGTAATTGTGGAATAGGTTAAAGTTTGGAAGCTTCTGTATTTGGACTAACTCAAGCTTCTAGCCAGCTTTGCATTTTCAGAAAAATAACAAGACATTAAGTCCTGCTTTTCTTCAATTTTCTTATCCACTGTCCTATTTTTCAGGTATCAGATGCTTATAGTTTTTATACTGAGTTCTACTGTAAAAAAAAAAATCACCAGATGAACACATGCATGTTCATTCAGAAGTCCAAAAGTCTGAAATCTGTTTTAGAGTGTGCCCAGTGTGACATAGTGGTGAAAAGTTACAAGTCAGTGTTGTTGGTGAATTATGACGAAGGTCATGGAAAGCACATTGCTTTTTCTAGTGGTTCCATGATTATCAGGCCTCTGATGATAAAGCTGTGCCCACCGGAAATGCAGTTAACTTACCTTGGTGATTTTGATTGATTAGCCTGGCAAAGGACAAGGTTGCCCATCTGTTAGTTCTTGTTTTATATTTGAATAGCTTGGAAGCATATAAATTTGAGGCACAGGTTAAAGTTTGTCTAGCTGTCTCATGTTTCATAGAGGGCACCTGATCAGAAAACTTTACTTCTGTCATTTCTATTGTGACACTGCTCAGTTTTTAATATACTGAGGACATCTGATTTACATTTTCGAGAATTTAACTTTGTGATTAGTAAAGTTTCATAGTACTGTCAGAACTATAATAAAAACATGAAAATTACAGGTGAACTATCAGCTTCACTTGGGGAGTAAGAGTTAAATAGTTTAAAGGGAGGACACTGAAGAAATAGTGATGGATAAAGTGTATTCTATTAAGCTTCTCTTTGAGCTTTTATTCAAAATAGACATGACCCTGAAGATCTTTTTTAAAAACTGTACTTAATTTTAATTATACAGAGGAATCTTTGAGCATTGGTCTGGAGTGGCATAAAGAAGATTCTTGAATGAAAGGATGTGACTGGAATGAGAGCTTAATGAGTACTGGCTTTGAGTGATAAAATGCAGATTAATTTCAGGGGTCAACTGCCCACTAAGCAGTTGTGTATCAGCCTGAGTCCTCCTTTCTCCTTCCTTATTGCCACCTGAGGCAACCTGAGGCATAGCACAGTAGTGGGAGCTTTGAGAGTAAGTCCTTGTTGCAGGGTTTCTGATCCTTCCCTGTACCGTCATTTTGGGTAGGACAGTTCTTTGTTGTGGGGATTAGAGAAACTGTCCTGTGCATTTTAGTGGGTAGCTAGATGCCAGTAGCACTACCCCCAGTTGTGACAACCAGAAATGTCCCTGGACGTTGCCAAATGTTTCCGGGGTGGGGGTCAAAATCGCCCCGATTGAGGACCAATGTTTGACACTGATGATGTAGGCAAGAATGACCAGTGACAAGGTATCCCATTTTGAAGACATCACAGAGCATGTATTAAAATCAGGTGCAAATCACAATATGTAGCCCATTTGACACTAAGCCAACTGTTATAAATTTAAGCCAGTCAGAGATGTCTGCAGTGTTGTTTCAGTATTGCAGATCTGGCAACTGTACCACATTTGATAGTTTCGCATCTGATACTGCATTTGAATACAACATTGATCAAGTCTTTCGATATAATTTAATACTTGGCATTTATAAATACTGAGTTTTTAATCATTATGAATGACAGTAATTTTATAGTCATATTAAACATTTTCAGGGAGGAAAAATGAGGAATGTTTATCTTTCCATCAACTTCTATTGATTCTTTTTAACTTTTACATGTTAAAGTAGAGTCTTTTTTCTGTGAGGCATTTTATTATTTTCTGTGGTCAGATTTGGTGTTTTTCACAAAGAAGCTTAGCCTGTACTCTTGCCTGGACTAGAAAAGCTCACCTACATATAAGCAGTGTGATAGTAATAGCCAATTATCATCTAGTACATCACAAGGAAATATTCTGATTCTAGAATATTCTTTTGCTGTATAATGAACACAGGTGTTATGTGAGAAGTAGGAACTAATCACAGGGTTGACAGGATCTAGAAAACTACCTCAATTATTCGTTAGTTATTTGAAATTGGTTTAAAAAATTTTAAACAATGTAAAGTTGGATAATTAAAGATTATAAAAAGAATAAAGGAAGAATACAGGGATTAAGTGCTGTCATGCAAGTGAGATCATTATGATTTTGGGGCAGTGAATTCATTGCTAAAAGTTTCCTTAGAGCTAAGGTAAAAGGTAAGTAGTTAAGTAGTATCAGTTGGGTTAAACATTATTTATTATGTTTTTTAAAAAGCTTTTAAATTCTGCAAAGCATATTTTTTTTTCTTATGGAATTTGTCCAAAGAAATAAATTTTTTTAGGATTTCACAATTATATTTATAGAGTTTTTTTGCTTAGAGATGTTGAGATAAATAGTTAACAGTGTTTTCTGTTTTATAAGACAGGAGAATGTTGTCAGTTGGCTCTCAGAATTCTGTGCCTTATAGGAAGGAAAGCAGTGGTCTCAGAAGGAAAAATGTTAAGGTTACTAATACACCACCTTGTATTGTATTGTATAAAAAACAATGAAAGCACCTTGGCCAATGTCTGTTTTTAAGTAGCATTGCATCCCCATGCAACCTCAGTGATAAACTATACCTCCATGTAGCTTTCTGAGTTGATTTACTTATTTGGGCTACTTAAAAATTTCCATTTAAAAGTTGAATTTTGCCAGATTCAATACACTTAGTGTTAATGCTCAGCTGTTATAACTTTTGTCAGTAAAGACCAATGCTTCTTTAAGAGCCTTTTTTACGAAGATAAAATCATGTCATTTTCAAGGAGTAGGACACTTTAGTTTTTGCTCCTTTTTAAAAAATACTCCGTTGCTAAATCATGTTGTTTAGATATAGATTTTTAGATAGTTCTTGGACACAGACATATTTATTCTCTGGAAAGATTCATATTGAATGACAGATGAGAAAAATCCAGATTTTAGGTATAGTAATTCAGATTCTGAAGTGGTAATATAGGATCTATGTGAGCATTATCATTTTTTACTATGGATAATCTCTGTCCATTGGTCAAATGCTAATGATAGATTAAAAAGATAGATCAAAGAAATTATTCAGGGAAATTATTCCTAACTGTTTGTAAGTGAGATGGAACAGAGGTGAAATGATTGTTAGAATCACCATTCTAGACACCTGGTTGGTATTTGTTTTGTTATGAAGAAAGCTGTCATGGAGTTCAGAAAACATACTAAGAAATGTTACCAATCTATTCTGGAGTGATTAAGTATAAAAATCACCTTGTCCATCTTGAGTAATTGTCCCTTAGACTTAGTTAAGATAATTAGCTTGATAAGGACTGGGTGTTCTTTCAGAACAGGTTGTGAATACAGTTCTGGTGATAAGAGATCATCATTTTCTAGCGCTGTTCATAGCTAATTATGTTTTCAAGGGGAGGAAGTTACAGGCTTCCAACATGATTTGGATATGGAAATATCAATATAAATGATCATTTTGGGGTGAAATTACTTGATCAGTATCTGATGGAAATTTGTACTTCAGTATTTACTCTTGGAATGTCTTGCATTTTTAAACGTAATTTTCTGTATTTGAGAAGTTGGTAGTGTGCAAAAAATTTTTCTGATGAGTATTAAAGAACCTAAGACCTAGGCCTTGTTTGATTTTCTGTATCTTAAGCTCCTCAAGACAGTCTCACTGTTTATTTTTAGAAATGTAGAGCAATCAGAAGATTCTTTTCAACTGCATCCTTCCATTGGGGACCTCTTCATGAAGCCCCAGACCCCAGCATGTTCCTAATGAACTGCGTATTTCCAATTCTTGGGAGGTTTGTAAGGGAGCTTTGGGGTTCTCAGTGGGTCAGAGCAGATTTTGTACTTTGTCAGGTTGTGAGAAAATCCAAGAGGCAACCTCTGCTAAAGACTGCAATAGTAATTTTGGCACCTGCTGATTTCCTTCTTTTTCCAAGGAGAGAAGAACATTGTTGAGGACTAACCAATGAAAGAGTTCTTTAAAGGATTTCTTTGAGATGTGGATGTTTACTCCAGCTCAGTATAAAGATGATTTAAACAAGATTCTAGTAATTTAAGTAAAAACCCTCGATTAGGCTTAGAGACTCTAAAAACCCTCTATTTGGTATTCTCTAGAAGACTTGTTTTCTACTTAAAATTAAACATGTGGAGAAACTGCACCCAAGGACACCCAGTTCAATTCTTTTTCAAACTTCAACTGGTCTGGTTGGACAGATGAGGAAATATTCTTGAATTATTTTATTGATGATTTTCTCTCCTCTGTTTTCTCTTCCTGGATATTTTGCTTTACATTGTTGAACCTCGTGGACTGGTCTCCCACCTTTCAAATCTCTTCTGTCCTTTTTTTAAAAAAAATTTTGTCTTTTTGATTTACTTCCTGGGAAATTTCTCCAATTTAACTTGTAAACATTATATTGATTTCTAAATTTCTTCTATCTTGCTTTTTAGTTTCTAAAAGCTTTTTTATGGTTGTTCTTTGAATGTTCTTTATCTGTGGCATTTTTGTCTCCTGTATCAATAGATGAGGTATCTGGAGTTACTGCTCTGATTTCAAAAAGCGCTTTTTTCTGTATGAATGGCATCTGTGCCTTGAAGTTGCTTTTTAAATAAGTTGTTTGTTTTGGCCTATCTTCCCTAAGTAGGGGACTGAAAAGCTGCTTGGAAGCTCTGAGCTCTTAAGCAGTGTCTAATTTGAGCTTTACTGTGGGTGCCTGGGTGGGCCATTAATTGGGGTGAACAAACTCCCTAGAAAAATGTGTTCTAATCTCCTTTCTGGAGAGATAAATTCTAGCTTCCAGTCTTCTGGCATTAGGAAAGGGGCTCTGTGGGTGGAAGGATGTATCAACACCCTGCGTCCTACATGCAGAATTACTTAATCCTGCTGTTTTCAGTAGGTTTCTCATGTCCTCAGTTGCTTGGGATCCTCCCAATTCAAAGTCCCTCTGTTTTATTCTTTCCAGACTTCAGTGGGAGTGGTGAAGGTGGAAGGGGGCAGGCATGAGGGGCATCACTCAGCCAAGTGGAGTAGTGGAAGACATGTAGGTACCTAACCCTTCTCAAATAGCTTTTATCCAGTCCTTCTTATTTTAGGTTCCCACCTGCCTACCCAACTTTATCCCCAGTTCTAGAGAACCTGGTGCTACCAGGTGCTGAATATTTTGGGGAAACTGTTGTGTAACTAGTTCGTTCCTGGAAACTGTTGTGTAACTAGTTTTTCCACTGCCCAGTTAAGACTGAGCGCTCTTGGGTCTGGTAATTCAGTTACTACTTATGCCCCAGCTTTCCACCTTCCAAAATTTAGTTGTCATTGTCTCCTCCCCCCTCTTCTTCCCATTCTTCTGGGTTCATGTCTTCAAAAAGAAAGTCCAAATTAGATGTATTTGTCCAGTATGCTCACTTGCCCTGGAACACACTATTCAAAATGTACCTTTGAATAAGAAGTTGTACCTTTAAATGGGAAGTTTCAGAAGACAGATCTTAACTTAATGGTACACTATTGTCTGGTTAGAACATTTACTTAGCTGTAAAAAGGGATTTTTTTTTGATCTAAAAGAAAAAATATCAATTAAAATGTTCTCATTTGGGTATAGACATGGCAACTTTTTCTTTCTTGTGTGGTAGTTTTCTATCCAGCCACCCATGTGAATCTTAAAAATAAAGTCAAAGCATAATATTTTTTATTAAAGTATACAATCTTATGATGGTTTCACATAAGCAACACAGTGGTTTCAACATTCACCCAAACTATCAAGTCCTCAAGCCCCTCTTTGCAATCACTGTCTATCAGCATAGTAAGATGTCATAGAGTCATTAATTGTCTTCTCCTTGTTATACTGCCTTCCCCGTGACCTACCTATATTGTGATTGTGAATTATAGTGCCCCTTAATCCCCTTCTACCTCCCTCCCCACACCCCTCCCCAACCTTTCCCCTTTGATAACCACCAGTCCCTTTTCGGTGTCTGTTAATTTGCTATTTTGTTCCTTCAGTTTTGCTTTGTGTTTATACTCTACAAATGAGTGAAGTCACTTGGTATTTGTCTTTTTCTGCCTGGCTTATTTCACTGACCATAATACCCTCTAGCTCCATCCACGTGTTGCAAATGGTAGAATTTTTCTTTTTATGGCTGAATAATATTCCATTGTGTATATGTGCCACATCTTCTTTATCCATTCATCTACTGATGGACACTTAGGTTGCTTCTGTATCTTGGCTATTGTAAATAGTGCAGTGATAAACATAGGAGTGCATATGTCTTTTTGAATCAGGGATCTTGTTTTCTTCATATAAATTCCTACGAGTGGAATTACTGGGCCAAATGGTATTTCTAGTTTAAGTTTTTTGAGGAACCTCCATATTGCTTTCCACAATGGTTGAACCAATTTACATTCCCACCAACAGTGTAGGAGGGTTCATCTTTCTCTGCATTCTCACCAGCATTTGTTGTTGCTTGCCTTTTGGATGGTGGCCATCCTAACTGGTGTGAGATGATATCTCATTGTGGTTTTATTTGCATTTCCTTGATGTGCAGCATCTTTTCATGTGCCTGTTGGCCATCTAAATCTCTTCTTTGGAGAAGTGTCTGTGCATATCCTCCAAAGTATAATATTTTTAATGCAGTGAAGAAGTTAACCAAAGACTAAGGATAGCCTGACATTTTTGCAGGAAGATGCTCAGAACTCTGAGATATTAATGCAGTTGAATCATAACCAGGGTCAAGTTGTTGATTTTTTACAACTGTTGCTACAAAGTAAAATGTTAAAGGCTTTTATCATGACCAGAGAAATCTGCATTGTCACCTTGTTATAGGAGAGGCAAAACTTAAAATTAGCCAGGGCAGAGGATCAGCTTTAATTTATTTTAATCAAACTGGAGTCAAAGAGTAAACAGTTTCTTTTCTCTACATTTTATTACTGGAATAAGGCAGAAAAAAATACACTGTCAATCAAAGCAAAAGAGGAGTTGTAATTGCTTCTAACCCATTTCACCAACAATAAAGATATGACATTATTTTAATTATCAGTGTTACTCCAAAATGTTTTGATGTTATATAACTAAATTTTAAGAGGATAATCTGTAAATAATATTTGGGGAATAGGAATTTCTAACTGTCACTTAAGATGTGTGTGTGTGTGTGTGTGCTTGTATAGATCATCTAGAAGGTAGGATAGATGGCATGTGAGAGGCTGAATTTTACCGTGAAATTTGTAGAAGCTCTTTAGCGATTATATTCTCATTTGTGTCTTTGCAGTAAGAGGGCCTGTCATGTATTTCTGGTGCTCATTCCCATCCCCCAGTTAAAAGTGAAAAAACATGTAATGATCTAAAAAGGTTATCTGTTGGGTCATTTCCATGTGACAAAGGATTTGACCTTTGTCATAGTGATATTTGGTGTTTAAGAAAGGCTCTTGGGAATTTGACTCTAAGTTAAAAGAAGCATTTGTATTTCTCAGTTCACCCAGAGGAGTAATAAACCATACTTCAACTTCTGAAGTCTGTTTCAAAGTCAGGTGCCTTCCTTTGAGAGTACTTTGCTGCTCACTTATAAAACTGGAAAAGGGCATTTTAGTCAATGCTTTATTCTCCTACTCAGGAGCTGAGGCTGAGGGGGTGGCCACTGACAGGGATAATTTAAGGGACCCTCAAAAGGCTCTTCTACCAAAACATATCTCCTGACAGAAACCTATCTATGTCTCCCTTCTTTTTTGAACTGTTTCAAATTCTATTTATTACAGAGCCACTTAGATTATAGTGTCCTCTTTTAAAATAAAAATATCTCAGGGAGGGTTAAGTAGTCTGTTACTCAATCATTCACAATCCAATGTGGCTTCATTTAATTAAACTGCTTTTTTCTAGTTAATGGAAGTTTTTATGGGGGTCGGAAGAGAGAAAAGGGAGGTAATTTAATCCTTCAGGTTCTTCAATGTAAGACAAACCTGAACAAAAGGCACTAAATGGGCTCACTTTTGATGTCCAAAGGGCAGCATGAGGGCACTAAATACCTGGGATTGTGAAGACGAGGTGCAGGAGCTGAGAGAATGAGTGAAGAAACAGAAGTGGGAAAATGGCAAAGACATACTTTTAACTTTGAAATATTGTGAGCCTGTAAGTTAATATTTTTGGGTACTATGGAGAAATGGCTTTGTATTTTTGCTTGGAATTTGTGTTATATTTCATGAAATACATATATTAATATTTTGGGGAAGAGAATATAGACCCTTAAAAACTGACAAACTGTATTAAAATGATTGCATAAAACATATATAGTGCTCTTATATTTTGTTCATTAAATAATTGTTTAATGTTTAAACAATTAAATGTTATTCATTACACTTCTATTAACTAGAGGAAAGTGATTTAATTAAGCTATTTTTTTTAAACTTGAGGGAATAAATAATCAGGGTTATGAGACTAATTATTGTCAAATGCAAAGAGATCGCGAGATTATTCAGTAAAGCAATTCTGCAACTCGATTAAAAGAAAAATTTCTTTCAGAGATATACCTTTTTCTTTGTGTTCTACTATGTGGCAGGGATAATGCAATGTAGTTGCGTCCTTGTGGGCCTGAAAATGTGTTAGCTTAAGCAAGTGTTCTCTTTTTTTTTAAAGCTTGTTCTAAATCATAAAGCTTTTGAAATATAACCCATTTACTTTAGAAATTGTTAGGCTTGAAATAGCATATGTGAGTAGAAAAACAAGCTAACATATTCTTGTTTAATTACACCAAAGGGAAACTGACAGCTATACTGGAGTCCAGATGCCTTCTACCACTTTTGAGTTTTTATCTTAACTACAGATATTTCACCTGTGAAGAAATAAATGATTGCATTCATACCAACTTGGCAAAATTAAATCTGGAAGATTAGAAGCTACAGCTTCATGTATAAATAGCGAGTGTGACCATGTGATTTATCATCAAATCCAAATCCAGGTAGTTTCAAGAGTGAAAAGTGATGTTCAAAATAATTAAAATGTTATCCATCTGTTCTTTATGCCCAGTTTGAACTTAATCACTTCTGACCTCTCTGCAAGTTTAGTACTTCTCTTCTACATTGCACAATTTGAAGTTGAGTCCATCCAAAGAATTTTAAAATTTCAGATACTTTGTTTTCCAGCTTTAGAATTTTCCTTTAGTTCTTTCTCAGTTTCCATTTATCTCCTGAATACTCCATCTCTTCAACCATTGTATCTTTCTTCTATCAAATATATATTTTCTTGATTATGAGTTTATCTCTTTGAGGATTCTTTTAGTTTAAAAAATTATATCTTATACATTGTTTATTAAAGAGCAATAAAGGTAGAAATGTCTTCATCTATATCTGTACGTGTATATCTTACTTTTTAATTTATTATTTCTTTTTACTCCGTGATTATCTTGCCTTTATATTATAGCTCTTTCATTGAATTTTAATTTTAATTTATACTTTTAATTTAATTAAATTTAAGTTATACTTTTAATTTCCCTTAAATCTTATTTTCTAATTACTCCTTCCCCCCCCTCCCCCAGATAAACTATTTTTTATTATATGGATGCAATATTTTTTAGATTTTCTCTTGTGCTACTCATTTTTCTCAAATGTCTGGTAACTTATGGTTGTTCGTTCTTACTTGTCAAGTAATGGGGAAATCTGATTAACACAACTCATTGCCAGAGCTTTCCTTTGCCATTGAATATCTCTACTTCCTCCGAATGAAGGAGTTAAGTATCAACTATGTGTACTTGAGTAGGCCTGATGACTGGTAGACAGGCTTGAATTTAATATGTGCCCTGTAGACAGACAGTCTGGTGCTTTCCTTTGGAGTGTAGCCCTTCCAACAAAAATCATTTAAACTCACTACAGATGAGCTGTGTCATACAGCATTTCTGCCAGTTGTCTGAAAGTAAAAGTGGGAGAGATTTAACCAGCTGTTCAGTAAGTAGTCAGCCCTTTCCTCATATGCCCTCAGTACTGCTTGTACAGCCTACAGTTGCCTTCCCCACCTCCAGGTTGTGTTGTTAGGGCCTTTCTGGGTTCTCCCTTGGGCAAAACAGACCCACCTTCTGTGCAGCCCTCATCTGCCACCCCAGACTTTGTTTGTGCACCCTGTTTTCTCTATCCACTGAACATTGTAGAACACTTAACATTTGTTGTCCACTCTGCTTTCCTACCCCATTCACTTTTTTTTATTGTAGTCCCTTTCTCCATTTTTGATTCATTTAGTGTGATTTGAGAGGGAGAAAGGTAATTGTGCTCAGGCTGCCATCCTACCTCAGTAGTAGCATGTCATTTGACTGTTAACCTTGTTTTTAAAATGTTTATGCTCTTACCTTTTTTGGTTTTTAAAGACTTTTAGGGGCATTAAAAGCAAGTTTAAGTATCTTACAGGTTTTTTCACTCTCTTTATCCCTTACAGATTCTGTCATATACTGGCTGAATGCTGGACAGACTCAGCAAATACTTGTTGAGTGACTAATTCTTAAGCCCACTAACATGAAACCCTAACTGAAATTATTAAAGAGCATGGGAAAGTTTTGTTGTGGCGAATTTGTGTTCTGGAAAAAGTAGAAAAACTAAATACCAACTTCTAGCAACCATATTTAAAACAATATATGGTTTAAGTGAATTTTACTTTCAAACAATCTTTAGTTTTGCCTGATTTTGTAGTGAGGAAGCAGGAAAGGATAGAGGGGAGTGGGTTAAAAGCTGGTGAAATTAGAGGAGAGAGGCACCAGTAAAGGAGGAGTAAAGTAAAGGAACTGACAGTCAGTGGGGGAAAGAGGTGTCTAAAGGTAAAGAGTGAAAAAGGGAACTACCTGGTCTCCTGCCTCCTGGTTCCTTCAGCATGGAAGAAATTTTGAGGTAGCTCTGACCCCGAGTTCTGAGAACTCAAAACAACAGAAAAACAGATTTGAGTTTCTGTAGATGATCTGGATAAAAATGCTGCAGATTCATGAGTTCTCCTTAGTCAGAAGGTAGCTGTCTGCTTACACCAGTGGAGTGTTAATGTGAACTAGTAAGGAGATACAAACCTCTCTTGACGCTACTTAATTAGGCTGAAATCCCATCAAGGGATTTGTGCTGACCTCGTAAGTAATAAATGTGAAATTTAATTTTCCAAAGTCACAGATGTCCAGTCAAGGATATAGGCTATTCATGTATCTTTTTCAGGGCAGGGTATTGCATGTGATCATTGCTCCAGTGCAGAAATGCAAGGGCCCAAGCATGGAGTTTACTTTTACACCCATGGTTGAAAACTTCTGAAAGTCTTTGTTTCCCTAAACACTTTGGAGACCAGTCAGGCACATTATTGCCTGACTCACTTTAATTTTGCAGTATTGCTGTATTTTTCATGATTTGGTTTGATTGTTTGCTTTTTTAATCCCTGGAGATGACCTAGCAAATAAAAACAGTAAGCACAGCAGCCAATTATGGCTTCTGTTTATGCACACGCTGACTACCCATAAATAATAGAAGGTAACTGACTATGGGTCAAAGACAAAAGTAGAGATTACTTATATATTTAATTTTCTGTTGTTTGAAAATCACCTCTGGTGCATTTTGGGAACAAAACATATATATATGTATTTTTTATTAATATACAATTAGAAGAGCAACATTATGGTTACTAGACTCCCCCTATTATCAAGTCCCCACCACATACCCCATTGCAGTTACTGTCCATCAGCATAGTAGGATGTTATAGAATCACTGTAGTCTTCTCTGTGTTATACTGCCGTCCCTGTATCCCCTCACCCCACCCCCACCCCCACTACATTATGTGTGCTAATTGTAATAGCCCTTTTTCGCCCTTCTCCCTCCCTTCCCACCCCTCTTCCCCAGTCCCTTTCCCTTTGGTAACTGTTAGTCCATCCTTGGGTTCTGTGAGTCTGCTGCGGTTTTGTTCCTTCAGTTTTT
The DNA here is from genome assembly GCA_032199065.1 of Smutsia gigantea. Classification (NCBI taxonomy): domain Eukaryota; kingdom Metazoa; phylum Chordata; class Mammalia; order Pholidota; family Manidae; genus Smutsia; species Smutsia gigantea. The sequence goes on along the minus strand of JAVSCE010015129.1, from coordinate 111,074 downwards.
TCTTTGTTCTTATACTCCACAGATGAGTGAAATCATTTGATACTTGTCTTTCTCTGCCTGACTTATTTCACTTAGACAAAACATATTTTTAAAAAATTTACTTCCTCTCCAGGCTACCTAACTTTCCAGTGATGAATTGGTCCAAACAGGTAGTTTTACAAAAACTACAATATGGCTCTTTGAGTTATAATATTTGGCAATTAACATCACATAAAACAAAGTGCTCCTGCCTGAGAAATTTATATTTAATTTTAATCTTGCAGCATTACACAATAATTGTGTAAACAGTCTTACACTATCAAAAGTGAGCCTAAATTGCATATTTTAATTTTTACATATGGTAAAATTTTCTAAAGTGAATTAAAATACTGTTAATCTTTCATTGAATAATAAATATGGGCTTCCCTTTGATATAATTACTGCAGCCTATACTGTTCAGTAGAGAGCAGAAATGTTAAACCATACATAAAAAAGTGGCTAAGAGTTATGTCATTACCAAACCAATTCTGCAATATACAAAGAGTTATTGAAAATGTTATTCACTTCTTGGGGAAAACCTTTGGCAGAAAGCTGAATTTTACTTGGCATCTCATTTGCATCAGTTTAGTCTCTGGTTAGCCTGCTCTTGTTGTCAGTTGTATACACACTCTCTTCATGTTGTGGAAGAAAAAATGACTTTAGTTCTCAACCCATATTTATTTTTCCACTGATACTTAGTCTCTGTGTTGAGTTTAGGATTTAAGATTCCAGTGTGATAGTTTAAATGTGTACTGTTTGCAGTAATGACAATTTCCAAGTGATTGAATGGGATTCTATAGTTTTGCTTCTTATTATATTATAGGCTCTTCATCTATATATTACACCCAGGGTATAAAGTAAGGACATCACATGAAGTATGGTTATGTTTTTGATGTGCAACGAACCTTTTAGAATTCTTGGCCATTCTATAGCATGACTGCAGAATGCACATTAAATAATTTTCTAGGTGAAAAAGAGGGTAATTACAGTCAGTGGAAGAAAGATGGAGAAAAACAGCAAGAATAGTGAAATTTAGTCAATACATAGTATACCTACAAAAGCTATTTATGTGTAATGAAATTGAAACATAAACCTCATTATTATCATTTCATTGGAATTTTTGGTTCCTGAATAAAATTATTTGTACTTTAAGTTGCTTTGCTTTTTAATTATTGAAGATTTGATTATCTGACATAACCATTGCTCTTTCTAAAATGAAATCAGTGACCTAACATATAAACAAATATTAAGGAGTATAAATTCATAATATTTATCTTCCTACTAGTCTTGAAAGGATAAATTTAAAAGATAAAGACCATTAAAATTGGATGCTGAGTTACTTACCTCAAGTCATCAGATTTTATTACCATAAATGTAGAAGAGCTAGATTTGGTGTCTGTTTAATTGATACTAGAGAGAAAGGGATGTGCATATGAGTGTATATATTTTTCCTTGACATGTGGCCTGACCCCTGGGGTTATCTCAGAGTGGATTTATTGTTGCTGAGCTGTGCTGTTTCACTGTCAATTTTGAAAGGATATTATGATTTCAGTCTATGTTCTAGGGAGAATTTCATTCTTAATTATGTAAGGACCCTCCCACTTAGTCTTTAATTTATCTTTGAATTGAGGGACCAGATTATCATTACCCCTACAAGTTATATGAGTTAGTCATTCCACCAACACTTCAGGGTTTCTTGTGTCAGAGAACACATTTTATTCAAGTTTTATGGTACCTGATCCATAGTAGAGGTTATACTTAAGTGATTTTGACAGTATTCCTCAGTTAAATTCAAGGCATCATTCACCCTCCTTCCAAATATAAATTATGTATGTGAATGGTGGTGGGTCTTGGGAAGGAAATGTGTATTTATGTTAGACTACTATGTAAGTTTTTAGTTACCACAATGGATCTATGGTATGACTAGGTTAGGTTATTATTAATTCTACTATAAAAATGAAGAAACTCAGATTTAAGACATTAGGTAACAAGCTCAAAGTTATATGGGGTAGTAAAATGTGGAAGTTGAATTTGAAGCTAGGTCTTTCTACTTCAAAGCCTTTGCTATCCACCACTAACATATGCCAGCCTCCTGAAAGCCAGTGGTTTCCTTGGAGATATTATATGTAAATAGTGTGCTGGTGGTGTAGATTCAGTGGTGACTAAAAGTAAACACAGTTCCTTCTTTCCTTATGTTTACAGACTCATTGGAGAGGATTGATAGTTTTCAAATATTGTATTAATATTGGAAGTACAACTACAACTGTGATAAATGCTCTAAAAGTAGAAAACTTTATGTGTCCAAGTAAATACTAATGAAAGAAGCTTGTGCTGAGATGGGAAGGAATAATAAGAATTGGCTGCTGAGCAATGATGGAGGAGCATTTCAGAAGGAATAGGAAATAAAAAACCCTGTAGAAGGAGAAAACATGATGGTTTAGAGATGAAAATGTAGGGCAGGGCAGTTGTAAAGAAGGCGAAGAAGAAAACCAAGGTGGTGTAGAATTGGGAGTCTAGAGGGTTTTAAAGGTGTTTTTCTGTTTATACTGAGAACCATGGGAAGCCATGAAGGGCTTAAATCAGCCTATGGGATCATTACATTTGCAATTAATAGGGGTAAGCATTTACCAGAATATCTGCAATTAAGCTCTTTAGAGGCATCCAAAGATATAGTAGACACAACTTTTGTTCTATTCACTTTCAAAGAGCACTCTAGTTGGGTTTCTGTTCCCTTTTTGCTAGCAACTTGCTAACATTTTAGTGAAGTTCTCTGATACTTTCAGCTGAAATAATGTGTGAATACGGCTTCTAGAACAGTGAAGTACTGTATATCAGGCATTTTTATAAAGCTGTAGCTTGGTATTGAGTATCAATACAATGTAATTAGTCTATTTTCACCCAATTAGATGGACAATTGCTAGCTTTCTTCTTTCTGATGCCTCAAATTTCCATCTAGTAAAGAGCCCAAATTTACTTGTAGTGGCAGAACTGAACAGGCATCTGAGGATCATGAGCTGAGCAGTAAAAAGACATCCTTGGTGGTGGGGGTGAGGTCTAGGTCAAGAAGGTTGAAGGTAAGAGGAAATTATCAGAGGAAGATAGGTGAACACCAGAAACATATCAAAGGAAGTAAGAGGGAGCTATAGATACTTAGCAATAGCCTAAGGCACCAGCTTAGTATAATGGTCAGATAATTTTTGTCTGTAATTTTGCCTTGGAGTATTAAACAAAATATGCATGAACATGCACTTATTTATTAATTCTAGACAGATTCTGTTATGGCACATAGAGGGCACAAACAAGGCACATTGCCCCTGGTTGTTATTTATGCTCCCTAGACCTTTTATGAAGGCAGGCATCTGGATGATTGGTGTCCGGAGGGTGCTAGTAAGCCACTACTCACCCCAGTTGATGGGGGAAGTATGGGACCAGAGAAGTCTGGGGACAGTCAGTAGTTGTAATATGAGGACAATGGTGATGTCTGTGTCGACAGCACCTAACACAATTTGTAAAAGCCAGCAGGTTCTCAAAAATTTATTGAATGAATGAATGAAGTGGAGGTGATTCAGGGTTGCAGTCATGCAGTAAAAAACAACAAAAATATCATCCCTCAGGACCAAAGAAGCCTTAAAAGTGCAACACAAGTAGGGTTTTTATTTTGAGGAATGCAGTTATTAGGTCTAGGGAACAAAGTCAGTAAGGGGCCCAACAGCAAGGCTTTGTCAATACAAAATTGCTGATCTGGGGTCCTTAAATTCTTCAAGATTAGAAATCTTGGTGTAGGACTCAAAGGGAAAGGGGGTGGGGAGGGAGGGAGAAGGCGATTAAGGGGCATTATGATTAGCACACATAATGTAGGGGGGTCATGGGGAAGGCAATATTGCGTAGAGAAGACAAGTAGTGACTCTGCAGCATCTTACTATGCTGATGGACAGTGACTGCAGTGGGGTGTGAGGGGGACTTGATAACATGGGCGAATGTAGTAACCACAGTATTGCTCATGTGAAACCTTCATAAGATTGTATAATCTTGGTGTAGGACTGAGCTTGTAGGTGGGGGATAAGAGGTCTTAGATTTAACAATTAGAAGGATGAAGGAGTGATAGTAGGAGACCTCTTCCTAAACTGATTTTCTGGGCGAAACAGCAAAAGTGTCACTTGTTTTGCTTTTTGCTTGTGTTAGATACTTTTATATCTGCCTTAAGCTTTACTCATCATTTGGCACAGCAAATAGGTATGGATCTGAAACACTCTTCTCTTTTTTTTGTTTTCACCCCCTTAAGTTTAGTAGTGTTTAACACAGAATATTTTCATGAGGAACTTTGGCTTCTTCTGACCTGTTTTGTCAGATAAGAACATGGCAGTTTCTAGTGGATATTTTAACACATGAATTCCAGACAGCCCAAAATGATGGGATATTAGTATCATGGTGTTTCTGTAGAGGCCACAGTTTGATCTGTATATGATGTGGCTAATAGCCTTGGATAGTGAATATCCAAGTTTCTGGTACCAGCTGTTCTTTATTTTTCATCTTTTGGTAGTACTTTACTGACATTTCTTAGAGAATTACATGTCATCTATTTTTATTCCGTGTGGTTTGGGTATATCTCAAGAGGAGGGTATAACCCACTCCTGACCAAAGAGAACATGTGGCCCAAGCCAAGGCCTGCAGAGCCAGTGATAATTTATCCATGGACTTTTGCTAAAACTAAGGCAATCAGGATATACCGAGCTCCAACAAAGTAAGCCTAGAACTGTTGGAAGCCATCTTTTCATTGTGTATCATGATCTTGCCAGGGGTAGAGCCAACGCAGGTAAGGGCTGATGGGAAGAGAGAAAAGTGAGGCCTGATGAAATTTTCAGGCCCCTAGAGCCAAGCATGCCTAAATGTTTTACTTTGGACTTTAATTTCATGAGCCTGTGTGTTCCTCTTTTGTTGACCTCAAGTTTTACTTTACTCTCTAAAACTGCTTCAGAAAGAGACACAGTTTTCTTTGTTTCTGGAAGGCAGGCAACAAAGAATCAGAAGATGGTGAATATTAAACAGTGATAGAGGATGAAATAAAAATCAGATTTTTATCAAATGCCAAATTATGTATTTTCTGAATGATTAAAATGACATGCTGCAAGTATGGTTGGTCTAAGGTATCATAGTAATATAGGAATAGTTGATATGAAGAACTTTACTGATTTAATAAGCTATTTTTTTTGATAATCAGTGGCTCAAATCAACAGATGCTTTCCAACGTGCATATGTGATTAAGACATTTATCTCTTGATCTGAATACTTGCCCTTTTCTGTAGTACATGACTGATAAATTTGAGCAGATATTTGCCTGAGAAGTATCAATTACCAGAAAGCCATATACCATGACCTACTGACTGAAATGATCATTACAACCAGTTCTTTAATGAAGAAGAAATATAAATACGGATACAATACTTCACCTCTATATTTTAAAACTAGATTACTAAGGGCATGAACCCAGCTAAATATGCTGAGGAAACGTGCCAGGTTGGAGCTAAAAGCCCAGGGATTGCATGGAAGGTTTGTCAGTGAACTATATGGGAAATAAAGAGAGGACTCAAAGCATTCATTTGACTCTCTTCATTCAGTTACAGCAGAAAACTAAGGAGACAAAAACATGGAACTGTTAGACTCATCTGCCTCTTTTCAAATTAACTCTAACGTGATTACATTGAAACATTTCCTTAGGGGAAATGGAATGAGAAATTCTGAAGTATTCCCAAATAGATAAATGATACTATGACAGTAGGTATTTTCACTGAAAAATAATATAAATGTACTGGTTATTCAGGAGGTTTTTTTTAAAAAAGGAGTCTAAATATAGCTTGGCAATTTAAAAGTCATCTTAAAAATGTCTGTAGGATATGAATTTTAATATGATACACCTGAGAATTTTTTACATTTACTGAAATCAGCTTACTGATTTCCTTGTTTAAAAATTGAAGCCCAAGGATAATCACTCTTGAGGATGTGGTAGCAGATGGGATTTCCATTGCATCTACAGTAACATACTTAAAGAACAATATGAAATTCTGCATAGATAGATTTTGGAAAACACAAAGTTATTTGGGTAATGTATGTAAAGCACTCTTGAAAAAAATACAGTCTTAATAATACAGTAAGGTTAATTTCATCATACTGTTCTCTACATTTAATTGACTACTTTTAAGGTGTCTTTTTTCTTATCCTCAGAAGCAACTTTATTTTGTAGGAAAAAGACCACTTTCTTTCAGGAAAAGTATAATCCATTTTTGTTCTTTTACCTCATATTATCTCCAGTCTCCTACATAAGGGTAGAAACCCATTTTCTCCTTTTGTGAATGTTGGCCTGATATTACTCTATCCATTGATATTTTATTTCCTTAGATAAGTGAGTTATTTTTTAAGAGTAAGGTTGGAACAATTTTCCAGTTCTTCTCACAGCTGCATACAGGGATAGATACCAACCTTTCAGAGCCCAATTTCTCAAATAAGTGGTTTAAACCATTTTCTCCACTGCTTCACTACTCACTCACTGCCTGACACCTGTAATCTGGCTTCTCCATCTCCACTTTGTAGAAGCTGCACTGATCGTCCAATTACTAAACCAAATGGCCTCTTCTCAGCTTTCTTGCTTATTGAACTTTCTGCTGAATTTATCGCTATTGATTACCTATTCCTTCTTGAAATGCTCTTGTTCATTGACCTTCATGACGTTACACTAACTTGGGTCTTCAATCTTTTACTGTTTTCTAAAAGAATAATGATTTTATTATCCTAGCAAATTATCAAATTATCACCAATTAAGTGGCCTGAAAGAACACACACATTTATTATTTCACAGTTTCTGTGGGACGGGATTCCAGGCATGACTTGAATGTGTTTTGTGTTTTAAGGTCTAGCAAGGCTTCATTCACTGTATGTGCCAGGCCACATTCTCAGTTGGAGGCTTGACTGGTGAAAACGCACTTCCAAGCTCATCCTGGTTGTTGGCAAAATCCATGTCCTTGTGGTTATATAATGGAGGGACCCAATTTTTTGTTGACTGTTGGTTGGAGATCACCTCAGGTCTAGAGGCTGTGTGCACATCCTAGAGGCTGTGCAGTTCTTTGTCATGTATGTCGCTTCATGTTGCTGCTCACTTCATCAAGCCCCCAAGGAGAGTCCCATATGCTTATTATAGACACAAAAGGTGAAAAGTATCAGGGAATACAGCCCAACACAGCAATGAAATGAAAATTATTTTAATATGACCATAGTTCTTTAAAAGGATGACTTGTAAATATCACCAATGAATCAGCTAATTTTTGAGTTTTTAAGAAACTATCATTTTAGAAACAAAGAGATTGTAAAGGCTGAAAGAGAGGCATAAAAAATAAGTTGTATCAGGAGCTAATATTGAACTGGATAGTTCCCTCCCCCCCAAAAAAAGAAACATACATGTCTTTATATAATAGACATTTTTCCCTTGTCTGCAATGAATGGTCTGATATTGGATGTCAGTAGTTTTGCATTCTTGAAGACTGGAAACAGAAAAGGTTGCAATTTTAAAATGTCCAGGAATAACCTGCCAGTGGCTCTAAGAGTGGGGTAAAATTTTGTCTTAGAGTCTGTCTCTTTGTCCTGGAAGGGAAGATTTTTAGTAAGTAAGTTTGGAGAAATAATCCAAACCAGATAGTACTAACAGAACCTTGGTTATTCTGTTCAAGATTGTAAAAATATGATATAACCAGGCAGAAGTCTATATAGAATAAGTGGTCTGGAGGAGCCTGAGATTGATAGGAAAGAGAGGTTATTGTCAGAAGACAGAGATATTACTGACTTTTAAAATATTTATCTTGAGTATAGCTATGTTATAATTTAAAAAATTCTAGCCATTATCACTATCATTGTACAGAATTATTAGCAAAAAAAGATGATTTAATCTCTTTTTATCCCATATTGATTCATCACTACTTAGGAGAAAACTTCAAATAATAACAGTGGTAAAGACATTCCTCTTTACATTTTATTTTACTTGAAACAGTTTTACCTTTTTTTTTGTAAATCAACTTCTGTCATATAGTTTCCTTCCATTAATCTGCCCTCATTTATCCACATGAATTTTATAATGAAAATAGTAATACTGTCAACCTGTTTAGTGTTTTCTCCCTGTGTCTCTATATGGGTATTATAATCAGAAGAATGATGCTTCCCACATGTTGTGATTGCAGAATTTAATTATATATCTAGTGGTTACAGTTATTGATGAGGCAATTTGTTATAAGGGAAAGACATTAGATTTGGAATTAGAAAATCTCAGCTCAATCCTTGAACCCATCATTTGTAAACACATGCCCTTAGGTCAATTATTCTGTTTCTCTGAGCCTTAGTTTTCCTATCTAAAGGTGGGGATAGTGTTGTGTTATTTTTCTCATAGCTTTGTTTCCAGGAAAAAAATAAAATAAGATTTTTGTAAAATGCTTAGGAAACTGCAAAATATTGTATACCAGAGTTATATTTGATTTTACTTGAAACAGTTTTACCTTTTTTTTTGTAAGTCAACTTTTGTCATATAGTTTCCTTTTATTAATCTGCCCTCATTTATCCACATGAATTTTATAATGAAAACAGTAATACTGTCAACCTGTTAAGTGTTTTCTCCCTGTATCTCTATATGGGTACTATAATCTATATGGGTATCATAGGGTGACTGCATGCTCAGTATTCCTGGGACAGACCTGTTTGTCTGTTCCCTGTCCTTAAGTTTTAAAAGCGCTTCTCTCATTTTCCACAGTGTCCTAGTTTGAATAATACACTTTGTCACCCAGAATATAGTCTTTTTTAAACCTGTCATTTTGGGTGATTTGCAGCTGACTGGGGGCAGGGATAGTTACCCATCTCTCTGTTTGCTGTACCACCTAGCCCAGTGCCTTTCACTCAGGGTGCTTTTAGCCTAGAATTCATGATATTATTTACATAGGTAGTTAAACCTGTGGTAGTGTTTTGTGATGAACATCATTATCATGGCTGATATCAGAACTTCAAATACGTTGAGTGGGAGGGATTTGCAGCTATATAACATACTACCTTTTTCACCATGTACAAGCAAAGTATTATTTAAGAAATGTACCTGCTGTGAATTGGAAAATATGGTATTAGAATCATTAATTTGGTTAAAAGCCCTGTCAAACATATAGTGAGTCTATGACTTGTGTTGAAAAATAGAATGCCTGAAAAGAACATATAAAAATGGAAATTAAGAGATGATGGTTTCATCTCAGATTAAGTAGTTACATTTTAGTCATTTTAGGGATCCATTTTCTTGTCTGTTTATTGGCAGATTTAAGGTTCTTTTGAATGCAGTGCATGACTTGCTGGGTTATTATTACTAGCTTCCTTTCCGTAGATCTTAAAAACTTGAGACATTATTTTTTTACTTGGTATGAGAAATATGTACTCTGGGTCATATCTTGAAACATTTGCTTTGGGAGAAGCAACATTCAATCAGATACTTATTTCAGAGAAGATTCTTTCATTTAATCATCTTGAGAACATGGGTAAATCAAGAGGTCTATCTCTAAAAAAAAACTTTGAATTTCGGGTAGAATGAAAGAAAGAAATCTATCTTCTAAATATTCACAAAAAGGAGGAATAATACAAAGTGAAGTACCTGAGTTGCTGCACTGCCAAAGTAACTTCTTGGATTTTTTATTTTTTTTTGAGCAAAAAGAGCCCAAGAAAAATGTTGGCTTATTGCCAGGATCATTAAGTGCCAATGAAGCAGTCAAACCCATGAAGCTGCCCAATAATGTGGAAGTGATTACTTAGTGGTGAGAAAAATGAATGTCTCTCCTCATTACTGCAGCATCTTAACTTGCTAAATTAAAAAAAATTGAAAACAATTTTTTCTACCCTCTCATATATATTTTCCTCTCGGGAAAGAGAAAATTGGAGGTGTTTTTATTTCATCTTTCTGAATGTAATTTTTTTAAGGAAGTAGAGATTTTAATTTTACTGCAAAGCTTGTCACTGGTGCAGGTTGTGGAGGTGATGTATATTACGAAGTTAGGTTGTTCAGTTAATTATAATTATAGTCTTGCTATATTTGAACAGAACTAAGAAAAAAAACTGCTTAAATGCCTTTTACAGTTTTTTTTTCTAACAATCACTTTTCAAGTGTGATCAGGAAGAAATGCCCATTACCTTCAAATAGCTTTTATAGGTGCAGTAGTAGCCTCAATGCAATGTATGCTATGGCATTCAGAGAAACCTGGTATTTCAATAATGACTATGATTTTATACAAAACAAATGTGAGCTGAAACATTAGTGTGCATTTTCTCCCTGTTTTTACAGACATATTAGAAATATGAGAAAATATATACAAAGAACAAATGCTTAAAAACAGAAAACAGAATAATGGTTACCAGAGACAAAGAGGGAGGGGGGATGGGGTAATTGTTTAATGGGTATAAAGTTCTGTAAGAAACAGCTCTGGGGATCTGTTTAGCAACAGTGTGCATTACTTAATACTACTGAACAGGCCCTACTGAAAGAAAATGGGATTATTATGAATGTGATGGTTATGGTGGTATATTTGTGTGTGTGTGTGTGTGTGTGTGTTTTAACCACAGTAGTAATAATAATAAAAGCAAATTCTTGCTTGGCCAGTGTAGTCTATTTTCTGCAAATAAACTCTCTGCTTGAGGAAGTTATCTAGAAATCTACAATAATGAAGTCTAGGGATATTTATGGTCCATTCTCTTGGAATGAATGACATTTACCTTGGATGTAGGGCAGGACAAAGGATCAGTCATTTGCAAAATGTATATTCAATTGTGGTAAAATCAGAACTCTGAGTTAGGCTAGATAAGCTCAGCACTGTCCTGTTATTGTTGTTACAGATTGGCATTTCAGGGAAGACGAGATGACAATTACATTCGAAATCCTTAATTGTATAATTAGTTAGCAACCAGAAATTAGCGAAAGCTAAGGGAGATAGCTAGTAGGGATAAAATGGTTAAGAGAGCTCTCACAATACTCTTTTACCTCTTTGGCCAGTGGTATTAAATGTTGACATGAGGTCTTTCATTTTAACTTTTAACACGCACAAGAGTCAGCTCATCTGAATGAACTCCTCTCCGCCCCCTCCACCTCTAGTGGGAATGTTAATGAACAGTCAAGTGGCTGAGAATAATCACTTGACCATTAAATGATGAAACAACAGCTGTATCTCACAGTTTGATGTAAAACGAAATGTGAGCAATGCAGATGAAATCTCAGGAATAGTAACATCATATCATGCCAATTTGGAGGGGTCATTAGAGAACAGTGTCTTGCAAATGAGTTTCAGCTCCAGGCAAGTTCGCTATAGATTCACTGTGACCAAAGAAATTTACAGCAAAGGGTTCTTGGGGTGAAAAGGGTATACCCAACTTTATTTCGAGGTGGCAGTTCAGTCCCCTGGCGCTGCCACCACTCCAGCCTCTGCTCCGCTCTCCTACAGCCTTCCAGCCCCCCACCCAGTCTCCGGGGCGAGCACTGGGCGGAACTCCTTACATTAACACAATAATGTCTTATTGCCTAAAGGTGTGGAACCGGTAGCATAGCAACAGGCCAGTTACATTTAAGTTCAGTGAGGATCCTGGCCATAGGAACCCCACTTTACCCACAAACAGTAAGTCTAAATTCCCATCAATGCCTAGCTTCTCTCTCTCTCAGACAGGATTAGGAAGGATATCTTCATGAACAACAGCAGATTCCAAAGTGGGTTGCCATGCGGGTTCTTTTGCACAGTTGACATTCCATGTATATAGTGGTTAGTACAATTCCCAAGTAGTTGGAAAGGGGAAGCTCACTGCCTGTGGAAAGATCCTACTTCATCCTTAGTTAGCTCAGACCATTCACTAGATGACACAAAACTGGTGTCCACTTACATTTCCACTTCCCTGGTATAAGCATTCCCAGTGTCTTTAAGTGTTCTTCATATAACATTCAAGGTTTTAAAAAATTTTATCTTAGTTGCTATCCTTTAACTATGTTCCATTAAAAAAAATTCTTTTTAAAATGCCCACAGTATAATATCAAGGTGACTTTCTGCTGTTACAAGTTTAAGTAAGACTATATACTATCCTATCCTAGTTTTAGACATCTTTTTCTGTTTGAATTAGTAACCCCTGAAAAGGATGACAGCACAGTAAATGATCAGTGTTACTAACGAATGTTACCATGTTATTTTTAAAGAAACTTCTTGCTTTATGCTTCATTTACTTACTTAAATTGGTCTCTCTACTGCCAAAACTCCAAAGTGGTGGATCTTTCTTCATTCTGATTCTTTTTCTGCTTTTGGAGTCATGTTTATTTTTTTCTGGGTGATAACATTATTAAAGAAAAATGAAATTGAAAAATACAGCAGAATTTGAAGAAAAAGTTATTCATAATCATTATCCAGAGATAACCATTCATCATTTTGCATATTTCTGTTTTTCTGGATGGTGTGTGTGTGTGTCTATGAAATACATTACATGTAATAGGGTAGGTATTGTACTACAAATACACTGTGTACTTTATTTTTTCTGTCAAAATTATATGTTGAGTATTTCTCACTCAACTATTTTTAGAAACAAATGTTTAGGGGCTGCATAGTACTCCATTTATTTATGAACTGTTATTTATTAAATGATTTGTCTATTGTTAGCCTTTAAGTTGTTTATATTTTGTGACTGAATAATCTCATAATGGACATGTTTGCATACAAATGAACATTTGTACATCTCTGATTATTTCCTTTGAATAGATTTCTTGAAGGATTATTAAATCAAGAGACATGAACATTCCTTAAATCTCAGAGTAACCTGTCTAAAAGATAGGGTGCCATATATCATCTAAGCCAGGACACTTTTACCAGAACAAATGCTAAACTGAACAGAACTGGAACAATAGGTACAAACAAAGACTGAACTCATTGAAATGGGACAATAGGGTCATCCTACTAAGAGAAAATATGATTATTTCCCACTTAAATTCCTCCAATGCTATCCCCATTAGAAATAAAAAAATCCCTTAACATGACTGATTTCTAATAAAGGTAATAAAAGTATATTGTCATAACAATTCATTATGAATTAAAGAATTTATTCTTGCTTACTCACCAAACAGGTCTGTTCATGATAAACTTGAAACTATGTTGTGTTGGAAATCACACATACACACAGCTGCAGAATGACTGTGTAACTCCATTATCAAATTATGAATAGATTTGAACATAACCCATCTTAAAGCATTACTGTAGACAGGAAGCCTGAACTAAGAGACCAACAAGTAAATAAGGAAGGATGAAAGAACTTGAGTAACCTAAATCTTGTCCTTCAAATAAAATGAGAAAGGAATTCCACTCTGCAGTAGGCTGTTTGGAAGAGAGAACTTTCCCAATGAAAATGAATAAATTAATTAGCTTGTAATAAGAGGAAATTATGAGACAGTATGATATTTAAATATGACATAACTGTTTTAGTGTAGTCTTTGTCTTTATTCTTTATCCTCTTGCCTTCATTTTACTTGCATCCTGTGATAAGGCATTGTGTTTGACAGGGGCAGATATTTAAATGATAATTCTAAGACAGAAATTAAGTAGGACATTTTTAAAAGCAGATTTCCCAGTGGTTGCCATGAAGGTTCTTGGCACATAGTGATGTTCAATGTGTTTAACGCAAGTTCCCTTGGGTCATCTGACAAAAAAAAGTATGTTCTTCATAGGAAATACATAATTACTGATGATCTTGTTCTAATTTTAATTTAATTGTAGAATTCTTGTACTATTTAAAATATAGGTAGGAAGTATAATCATAAAGTTAGAGGTATGGTAGAAAGGTCACTGGACGAGTAAACACAATTTTCTTTCTTTTCCAATCTGCATGACCTTTCATTTCATTTTCATTTTCTTTTTGCACTGAGTAGGACCTCCAGTGCACAGCTGTAGAGAAGTGGTAAGAGCGGGCATCCTTGACTTGTTTCTGATCTTGGTGGAAATTGTTCAGTCTTCTGCCATTATGTATGTTAACTGTGGATTTTTCATATATGTTCTTTATCATGTTCAGGAAATTACTTTATATTCAAAGCCTGCTAAGAGTTTATTATTATTATTATTATTATTATTATTATTATTAAGGGTGGATGTTGATATCTGTCCAAATATTTTTCTGAATCTTTTGATATGCTTATAAGGGTTTTCTCTTTAAGTTTGTTAATATGGTGAAATACATTTATTGATACTTGATATTTAAACTAATCTTGCATTACTGGGATAAACCTCACTTTGTCATAATGTATGATGCTTCTTATATGTTACTAGATGTATTTTACTAATATTTTGGTAGGATTTTTTGCATCTGTTTTTAGGAGGGATATTGTCTGTAGGCTTTATTTTGTTTTCCTTATTTTGTGTTTTGTTTGTAATGTATCTATCTGGTTTTGTCCTAGTGCTCGCCTCATAGAAGGAGTTGGGGAGTATTTTTGCCTTTTCCAATTTTCTGGTAAAGCTTATATAAAACTGGTATGTTCTCCTTAGATTTGGTAGAATTCACCAGTAAGGCCATCTGGGCCTGGAGTTTTCTTTGGGGAAAAGTTTATTTTTTATGATTGTAGTATGGTCTATCTTCTCTATCCTAGTTTTAACTTCTCTTAACTATTGAGCACCGTGCATTTTTGGGCTCTAGATTTTATGTGTTGGGTCTCTGATCTCACTTTGTACTTTTGAGGGACCTGGCCTATATCTTCTCTCTTCCATTGTGCCCCATTAAAATCTTGGGTCTGAATGATTGATAGTTTTCTTTGGAGAGGGACACATTTTGGATATAAAAAATCATGGGTTTTATCTAGTTAAGTTGAGTTTGTGATTCCTGATGTGCTACCTTGGGAGATATATGTCTTGCAGGCAGTTGAATATATGGTTCTAGAACTCAGGAGATATCAGCCAATGGAATACTTAAATTTATGGATGTAAATGAATTCCCTTAGGAAAGCTGTTCAGAATGAGAAAAGGACCAAGAATAAAAAGCTGGCAAGCTTGGATATTTATTGAGAAAGAATCTGTAGTTTAGGTAAGTTCTAATGCAGTCATGGATACTTAACAGTAATGAAAGTTTCTTATATCTATGAATGTTAAATGCAAATGATAGTGAATCCTTTATCATAGAAAATTATTTGGATATTTCATTTTATGGTTTGTGGAGATGTTAATATTCCTTCTAAAGTATTTGATCTAAATTAACACCCTAAATAGTTTTAAGTTATCCATAAGTATGTTTCTACATTTAGTCTCAGATGCTGCAAAGAATTCAATTGTCCTGATGTACAAGTTACTTAAAGTGCTCAAAGGCTTAAATTTGTCAGCTGTTTTGTTCATAGCACTTAGTGCCAAGTAGTACCACAGAGGTGTCACATATCTTAAACCCTCAGTAAATATGTGATTCAATTGCCAAATCTCCTGAGTGTGTTTTCCTGAATGATCCTTGGTCGCTGTTGAACTGCTCTGTTGTTGAGTAACCTTACTCTGATTAGGGTTGGTGAAAATATTGAGATAATCCCATTATAGACTGAAATGTCACAGGCTGGATTCTACAAGTCTTGGCAACAGATACTCAAGTTCCTGAGGGCTGTTCAGAAAATTGATCCTAAATAGGATTTTAGTTTAACTGTAAAATGCACTTGAATGAAATTTTTCAAGAGATGAAATATTTGACATAGTATCTCTGAATTTTTTTCTTGTTGCCTGTTGTTTCTGCTCAGTGTAATTTATTATGCTTGTAACAATCCAAAGATAGGCTAGAAAATCAGGTGATTCATTATAAATGATTTATGTAGTGAGTAAACATTTCCTTTTTTAATCCTGGTTTTATTACAGAGATTTTGAAGTGGACAAGGTCACTCTGCCCCCTGGTGTTGCAGTTAATCCAGTTTCCAAATTGTAGAAGCTTTCATAGTAATTGTGAAGTTATGTCACTGCTGAAGGCGTGATTACTAACTGTTTAATCTACCTACCCCTTCACCATTTTTTGTGTGTGAAATGAAAGTTTAATTTGAAGCAGAATGCAAGATGTGTTAAAAAGAACCTCATCTGTTGAATTATCTTTCAAGGATAACATTTCTTATATCAGAGCTGTGAGTTACTTTCCTTGAGAGATGGGGCTGGTAGTTGTAGTTACTATATAGATTTTTTTCTAGGTCTATATAACTAAAATTAGGCCTGATATGTAGATTAAAATAGCCCTAAACTCTGAAACAGACCTCCTTAGTATATAGACATTTATAAAAGGACATTTTATGTTGTCTCTCCCTCTTTTTTTTAATGCATCCATCATCTCTCCTACATTTCCATTCATTCTCTTATTTTTCAAAAGAGTATTTACACATAAAGATTACACTTCTTCAAATACCACTTTAACTTGTCATCTAATGCAAAGACTAATGATCAACAATGATGATGACACAGCTCAACAGACCACTTAATATTCCGAGCTAAAACATACAGTTACAGTATGGAAATTTTCCCTCTAACTAACATAGTGGAGAGAAGACCACAGGCGCTCAAACAAAATGCACTCTTGAAACTAGGCTCAAGTTCAGGAAATATTACCCGCTAAAATGCTAGTACCACATGTAGGTAGAATATTCTATTTATAGCCATGTCTTTTAGAAGTGACTCATCTAGTGTAATTTTGAAATGATGGGAGCTAACTCCGATACGAGGAACAAACTATACTAAGGATATAGTTAAATATAATGAAAAAATACATTATGGAGATATTTTGAAATAAACAAACAGAATGTTCTTTTGTGGATCTTTGGAAAATTGGAGTTGCAGAGTAAGTATTTCAACAAAGACACAAACATCTTAGTGTGCCAGGGTTCCTCAGGCAAGATGGCATCCAGTTTAATGGTCTGATAGCAGTGTCTGTGTAATGCCTGTCCCCATGAAGAGCTTCATGATAGTATAAGAAATGGATAAATTGCCCTTTGGTGATAGATGATTTTGGTTAGCTAATGAAAATTGTTTCATTAGATTTTACTTCTTCTTGTTCCCTCTCTTAAAAATTACATGAATAATGCATGTTGTTTTTATGAAAATTAGAAAATAAAAATAAAAAATCATGAAATTGCAAATACAACTTTATTTGTATTTTTTTACACAATATGATTATTTTTTATAGTATATTGCTACCTAACATTTGTTTTTGTTAATAATATCATTAGGTAAAAATATTTCAATTAGCCCAGGTAAAGTAACAAAAAATATGATTACTACTATTAGGGTCATTATTAATCCCTTTCTTTTCCAGCATTTTTCCCATTAAAGTGGAAAGAATAGAAGCAGTGATATTAAATGTAAAAATTGGAGAGTTTTTTAACTTGCGAACATGAGAACCAAATCCTGTACCAATGGGGACCCACCAAATTTCCTATTTTCATAAACCATCTTTGTTAGGTTGATTGTTTCATAATAATTCTGCCAGTTGGGGAGTAATGGTTGCAAAATATTGAATGCTCTGTGATTTTTTTAGCAAATCATAGGAATATAAAAATAGTGATTAACACAGAGCTCTTTATTTTTTTCACTCCTTATCTTCAAAATTACTTCATCTTTGATTTTTCTCTTATAGTTCTCACACTGTCTTGTCTTGGTCATTATCTGCAGGCTCTTACTTCATGATAAAGCCATCTTTATTCCATAGTGCTCCTGAAGAGCACTTTAGGCAAACACTTTTCCAGAAACACCCTGACCTTGGTTTCCCGGTTCCCAGCATTTGCTGGCACATAAAATGCACAAGTGTTTAGTTACAATATAAATTTTACAAGTATAGTTCTTGGAGAAATATATTTTTTGATGCTTTTCATATGTTTAAAGTGGTTTTGAGGTGATAGGGGGTTAGGTAGAGGGAAACATTTTTTCCCTATGTTTAGAAGCTGTCAACTGCACTCCTCTTTTATCATTTCTAGGTTGGTAGCATAGCCAAACATCACTCTAAGACCGTCCTACTGTCATAATTCTTGATTTCTTTAACATTCAGATTGAAGTGAGTATTAAAGCAGTGCCTCTAATGAGTTTGAGTAAGGTTATAGTAGTTAAAACTTAAGTGTAAAATTTTAGGTAAATCATCCAAATCCTCACTGAACAGAGATAAGTGGCTTGGGACTTTTAATTTTTGTTAAGGAATGACTTGTAGGATGTAAAGCTTTTATCTAGCCGTGATGTCTGTGGGGCCTGTTTCTTTCTGCACTAAGGCATACAGTGGCATCCTGATGGAACATGCCCACAGTGCTGCCATCAGGCACTTTGGTCCCAGGGTCAACTTGGGATTTTTATTTTTTCAGGAAAATGCACCCTTTCCCTGGTACATAAGGCACATTGCTCAGCATTCACACTGACACCAAGCACTTTTTCCTCTCACTTACTTTTCCTCATTACAGAGAATGAGAATGTTCCAGATTAAAAAAGAGTAACTTCCTCATTCTTTAGGCATTGCATCTTTCTGTGGGACTTTTTCTTCATTCCTTTCATTGTGAGACACAACAAGCTCAATGTTTAAAAACTTGAATTTTCCAGTCGTTGAGTCCAGAGTTGAATCCCGACTCTGCCACCTATAGTTCTTTTGCCTGGAACAAGTTACTACACCGTTTCTTATGTAAGCCCCCATGCTCTTATGTAGGAAGTATCGAGAAACAAGTTGAGATTGTTAGTACTAAGGGTGGAACATTGTTGTGGATCTTTAATAAAATCATGATTTAGACAGTTTAACATAGTGAAGATCAGACACTGGGGGCTTCCTACACCAAATACTCTTTATTTCATAAATTTTTGTGAGATTCTAATGTTCCAGTTTGAGGAGGAAAACCTTGGCTCTTTTTCTTTTCCAAAACTCTCTCCCTCCTTTTAGGAGGCTTGTAAAGTCCCACGTCGTCCATGTCTTTATGTATATACCTTTACTCAACATGCATGAATAGAACTTTGCAATGGCTGCACATGTTTTTTGTTTGTTCTCTGTATAAATCATGCTGTACTGTACAGTACACCTGTAGCATGCTGTATTGTCTAAATTACTGCTTTCTGATAATGACCGTGATGATGATGGACTATATAAATAGGAAGCCATCATTTTTTAGGATAAAGACCAGTATTAGATTAAATTTAATTATATTTAAATCTCACTCATTGAATGTACTTGACAGCTTTGTTATCAAACTTTGCTGTTACCAGAGTAAGGACCTGGTTTGTGCGTGTGTGTGTGTGTGTGTGTGTGTGTGCATGCATTCCATGTATAAATGTATTTAAATCTACCGTTTTTACTAAAGCTGCTACTGAAAATTGCATGGCAAAGGGATTAACATCTCTGGGAACCTCTAATAAGACTAATGAGGAAAAGTGATTTAAATAGAGTCTGTTGTCTGTTAGAGGTTGTAGAGATCTGTGGAGAACCTTATCCCTGAATTACAACTAAATAAGTTTTTATAAATTAATCTGAACTGGAAATTATTTTCTTCTAATCCCTCATGTGAAACTGTACCAAAACTTATTAAATAATAAGGCAATTAAATCTAATTCTCCTCCTGGCAGCATTGACTGCCTTATAGAGAGGGCCAGATGAGCAGAGCTTACAAGATTGAGATGCCTATATAATGCAGAAATACTACAGCCTTTGTCTTCAATGCGCACATCTCCCTAATGAGAGGGCTACATGAGTGAGAATGTCCTTTCCAATTAGCCTCTTCGTGCTACCTCACAGATGCCGAAATAAAATGCTTGATAATTCTTTTTAAGAATTTGATACAGTTTGTTGTGAAACACAATTCTGTAATTATATGGTGATTTGAATATGAAGCTTGGAAGTAGATAACTTTTTTCCCAGAGTGTATCCTGGTGTTTATCTTTTAAACCACCCTCCTCCATTGAGCTTGTCATTGAAGAGAAGAATAGCTTGGGAGGCTGACTGAGAAGGATTATTCTCCAAGTATGATCTTGTTCTGTTCATTACTTTTTAATTCACATATTCTTAAATTTCTCCATCAATGAAGAACTTCTCCTGTCATGTTGTTCAAGCTATTAGACACTTTCTTGTATTTTACTTAAAATATCATGCAGTTTTTCTTGATGTTTTACTTAAAATTGTCTTGGTGTATCTTAACTTTATTACTTCTTTTTTAAAATTGAGATATAATTGACATACAGTAGTTTCTAGTGTATAACATAATGATTTGATATTTGTATATGATATGAAATGATCAAAAGTCTAGTTAATATCTGTTACCATACCTAATTATATATATGTTTTTTTCTGGTAATAATAATTTTTAAGATCTTCCTTAACAACTTTCAAATATACAGTACAGTGTTAATAACTATAGTTATTTTGTACATTATAACCCTATGCCTTACTTGTTTTGTAACTGGAGGTTTGTATCCTTTGACCTCCTTTACCCATTTCACTTACCCCCAGCCTGTGCCTTTGACAACCATCAATCTGTTCTCTGTCCCAATTAATTCTTTTTTTTATTTGTTTGTTGTTAAATCCCATATATAAATTAGATCATATAGTATTTGTCTTTCTCTGAGTTATTTCACTTAGCATAATGCCCTCAAGGTCCATCCATGTTGTTGCAAATGGAAAGATTTTCTTCCTTTTTATGGCTGAATAGTATTCCATTGTATATTTATCCCACATTTTCTTTATCCATTCATCCATCAATAGACACTTAGGTTACTTTTATATCTTGGCTATTGTAAATGATGCTGCAGTGAACATGGAGGTGCATATATCTTTTTGAGTTAGTGTTTTCATTTTCTTTGGATAAATACCCAGAAGTAGAAGTGCTGGTTCACACTGTAGTTCTGTTTTTAATTTTTTGAGGACACTACATTATGCTTTTCATACTAGGTATACCTCCTTCCATTCTATCAACAATGTACAGAGTTCACTTCTCTCCACATGCCAATACTTGTTATCTCTTATCTTTTTGATAACAGCCATTCTAATGAGGGATATCTCATTGTGGTTTTCACTGGCATTTCCCTGATGATTGAATGATTAACAGATACTGTTTCATGTGTCTCTCACTGTCTTTGGAAAAATGTTCAGATCCGCTGGTCATTTCTTTTTATTATTATATATATATTTTAAACTTATTTTGGTATCATTAATCTACAATTACATGTACAATATTATGGTTATTAAACTACCCCCTTCATCAGTTCACCCTCACCAACCCCATTACAGTCACTGTCTATCAGTGTAGTGAGATGCTATAGAATCACTACTCGTCTTCTCTGAGTTGTACAGGCCTCCCCGCGCCCCCCCAACATTATGTCTGGTAATAGTAATGCCCCTTTTTCCCCCTTATCACTCCCTTTCCACCCATCCTCCCCAGTCCCTTTCCCTT
The DNA here is from genome assembly GCA_032199065.1 of Smutsia gigantea. NCBI lineage: Eukaryota > Metazoa > Chordata > Mammalia > Pholidota > Manidae > Smutsia > Smutsia gigantea. The sequence goes on along the minus strand of JAVSCE010015129.1, from coordinate 89,641 downwards.
TGGTAACTATTAGTCCATTCTTGGGTTCTGTGAGTCTGCTGCTGTTTTGTTCCTTCAGTTTTTTTCTTTGTTCTTATACTCCACATATGAGTGAAATCATTTGATACTTGTCCTTTTTGGCTTGGCTTATTTCACTGAGCAAAATACCCTCTAGCTCCATCCATGTTGTTGCAAATGGTAGGATTTGTTTTCTTCTTATGGCTGAATAATATTCCATTGTGTATATGTACCACATCTTCTTTATCCATTCATCTACTGATGGACACTTAGGTTGTTTCCATTTCTTGGCTATTCTAAATAGTGCTGTGATAAACATGGGGGTGCATCTGTCTTTTTCAAATTGGGCTGCTGCATGCTTAGGGTAAATTCCTAGGAGTGGGATTCCTGGGTCAAATGGTATTTCTATTTTAAGTTTTTTGAGGAACCTCCATACTGCTTTCCACAATGGTTGAACTAATTTGCAGTCCCACCAGCAGTGTAGGAGGGTTCCCTTTTCTCCACATCCTCGCCAACATTTGTTGTTGTTTGTATTTTGGATGTTGGCCATCCTCACTGGTGTGAGGTGCTATCTCATTGCGGTTTTAATCTGCATTTCTCTGATGATTAGTGATGTGGAGCATCTTTTCATGTGCCTGTTGGCCATCAGAATTTCTTCTTTAGAGAAGTGTGTATTCATGTCCTCTGCTCATTTCTTAATTGGATTATTTGCTTTTTGTTTGTTGAGGTGCGTGAGTTCTTTATATATTTTCGATGTCAACCCCTTATCGGATACGTCATTTATGAATATATTCTCCCATACTGTAGGATGTCTTTTTGTTCTACTGATGGTGTCTTTGCTGTACTTTCAGCTTGATATAGTCCCACTTGTTCATTTTTGCTTTTGTTTCCCTTGTCCGGGGAGATATGTTCATGAAGAAGTCGTTCATGTTGATGTCCAAGAGATTTTTGCCTTTGTTTTTTTCTAAGAGTTTTATGGTTTCATGACTTACATTCAGGTCTTTGATCCACCTTGAGTTTACCTCTGTGTATGGGGTTAGAGTGTAGTCCAGTTTCATTCTCTTACATGTAGCTGTCCAGTTTTTCCAACACCAGCTGCTGAAGAGGCTGTCATCTCCCCATTGTATATCCAAGGCACTTTTATCAAATATTAATTGACTGTATATGTTTGGGTTAATGTTTGGATTTTCTATTCTGTTCCACTCGTCTGTGGGTCTGTTTTTGTGCCAGTACCAAATTGTCTTGATTACTGTGGCTTTCTAGTAGAGCTTGAAGTCAGGGAGTGTAATTCCACCTGTTTAATTCCTCCTTCTCAGGATTGCTTTGGCTATTTGGGATCTTTTGTGGTTCCATATGAATTTTAGAATTATTTGTTCCAGTTCATTGAAGAAAGCTGTTGGTAGCTTGATAGGGATTGCATTGAATCTGTAGATTGCTTTAGGTAGTATAGCCATTTTGACAATATTTATTCTTCCTAGCCAAGAGCATGGGATGCATTTCCATTTGTTAGTGTCCTCTTTAATTTCTCTTAGGAGTGTCTTGTAGTTTTCAGAGTACAGGTCTTTCACTTCCTTCGTTAGGTTTATTCCTAGGTATTTTATTCTTTTTGATGCAATTGTGAATGGAATTGTTTTTCTGATTTCTCTTTCTGTTAGTTCATCATTAGTGTATAGGAAAGCAACAGATTTCTGTGTGTTAATTTTGTATCCTGCAATTTTGCTGAATTCAGATATTAGTTCTAGTAGTTTTGGAATGGAATCTTTAGGGTTTTTTATGTACAGTATCATGTCATCTGCAAATAGTGACAATTTGACTTCTTCTTTACCAATCTGGATGCCTTGTATGTCTTTGTTTTGTCTGATTGCTGTGGCTAGGACCTCCAGTACTATGTTGAACAGTGGAGAGAGTGGGCATCCCTGTCTTGTTCCCGATCTTAGATGAAAAGCTTTCAGCTTCTCGCCATTAAGTATGATCTTACCTGTGGGTTTGTCATATATGGCCTTTATTATGTTGAGGTACTTGCCCTCTATACCAATTCTGTTGAGAGTTTTAATCACGAATGGACGCTGAATTTTGTCAAATGCTTTTTCAGCATCTATGGAGATGATCATGTGGTTTTTGTTCTTCTTTTTGTTGATATGGTGGATGATGTTGATGGATTTTCGAATGTTGTACCATCCTTGCATCCCTGGGATGAATCCCACTTGATCATTGTGTATGATCCTCTTGATGTATTTTTGGATTCGGTTTGCTAATATTTTGTTGAGTAGTTTTGCATCTACGTTCATCAGGGATATTGGTCTGTAATTTTGTTTTTTGGTGAGGTCTTTGCCCGGTTTTGGTATTAGAGTGATACTGGCTTCATAGAATGAGTTTGGAAGTATTCGCTCCTTCTATTTTTTGGAAAACTTTAAGGAGAATGGGTTTTATTTCTTCTCTATATGTCTGGTAGAATTCAGAGGTGAATCCATCAGGTCCGGGGGTTTTGTTCTTGTGTAGTTTTTGGATTACTGATTCAATTTCTTTGCTGGTGATTGGTCTGTTTAGTTTTTCTGTTTCTTGCTTGGTCAGTCTTGCAAGGTTGTATTTTTCTAAGAAGTGGTCCATTTCTTCTAGGTTTTCCAGCTTGTTAGCATATAGATTCTCATAATATTCTCTTATAATTCTTTGTATTTCTGTGGCGTCCGTCATGATTTTTCCTTTCTCATTTCTGATTCTGTTTATGTGTGTAGATTCTCTTTTTCTTTTAATGAGTCTGGCTAGGGGTTTATCTATTTTGTTTATTTTTTCAAAGAACTAGTTTTTGGTTTCATACATTTTTTCTTGTTTTATTCTTCTCAATTTTATTATTTATTTCTTATCTTTATTATGTCCCTCCTTCTGGTGACTTTGGGCCTCATTTGTTCTTCTTTTTCCAATTTCAGTAATTGTGTCTTTAGACTATTCATTTGGGAATGTTCTTCCTTCTTTAAATAGGCCTGGATTGCAATATACTTTCCTCTTAGAACTGCCTTTGCTGCGTCCCACAGAAGTTGTGGCTTTGTGTTGTTGTTGTCATTAGTCTCCATATATTCTTTGATTTCTGTTTTGATTTGGTCATTAACTCATTGATTAGTTAGGAGAATGTTGTTAAGTCTCCATGTGTTTGTGAACCTTTTTGATATCTTTCTAAAATTTATTTTTAGTTTTGTACCTTTGTGATCTGAGAAGTTGGTTGGTAGAATTTCAATATTTTTGAATTTATTGAGTTTGTTTTTGTGGCCTAGTATATGATCTATTCTGGAAAATGTTCCATGTGCACTTGAGAAGAATGTGTACCCTGTTGCTTTTGGGTGTAGAGTTCTGTAGATGTCTGTTATGTCCATTGGTGCTAGTGTGTTGTTCAGTGCCTCTATGTTTTTTCTTTTCTTTTGTCTGGTTGATCTGTCCTTTGGAGTGAGTGGTGTGTTGAAGTCTCCTAAAATGAATGCATTGCTGTCTGTTTCCTACTTTAATTCTGTTAGTATTTGTTTCACATATGGTGCTCCTGTGTTGGGTGCATATATATTTATAATGGTTATATCCTCTTGTTGGACTGACCCCTTTATCATTATGTAATGTCCTTCTTTATCTCTTTATACTTTCTTCGTTTTGAAGTGTATTTTGTGTGATACAAGTACTGCAACACCTGCTTTTTTCTCCTTGTTATTTGCATGAAATATCTTTTTCCATCCTTTCACTTTTAGTCTGGGGATATCTTTGCGTTTGAGGTGAGTGTCTAGTAGGCAGCATATAGATATGTCTTGCTTTTTTATCCACTCTGTTACTCTGTGTCTTTTGATTGGTGCATTCAGTCCATTTACATTTAGGGTGATTATCGATAGATATGTACTTATTGCCATTGCTGGCTTTAGATTCGTGTTTACCAAAGGTTCAGAGGTTGCTTCTTAACTATCTAACAATCTAACAACTTTCTTGTTAAGTTATTGTAAACACAGTCTGATGTTTCTTTATTTCTCTGCCTTCTTATTCTTCCTCCTTCATTCTTTATATACAAGGTGTTTTATTCTTTGCCTTTAGTTAGTATTTGGATGGTCTGCTTTCTTTGCTATGATTTTATTTTCTCTGGTGACATCTTTTTAGCCTTAGGAGTGCTTTCTTCTAGAGGAGTTCCTTCAAGATGTCCTGCAGGGGTGGTTTATGGGAGGCAAAAAGAGAAAGAAAAGAAAGAAGGAAAAGAAAGAAAAAAATAAATGTCCATCAGAAGTAGATTCTTTGGGAATGCTGTAGGTGGCGCTGTTGCTCCACTATTCCACAGCAGGGCCCTTTGTAGCTCTGGCCAGGGCGGGAACGAATGGGAGGCTGTTGATCTCTCTGGGATGTCTGAGTGTGGCTACTCTTTCCCAGTTGCCAGCCAAGGGGTCCGAAGTTTCCTGGACTCCCAGCCTGCTGGGCTGAGTGTGCTGGGACGATCCTGGGCCCTTGTCTCTTTAAGACCACTAAAAAAAAAAGCACGTGCTTTTCTTTTGTCCCAGGAGCCAGCTGCGAGTACCCCGGTGCGTTCCCAAGCTCAGATCCTGCACCCTCTCTCTCTCCAATCTCCGATACACTGGGCGATGTGTGTCCACGCTCCCCGCACAGGTCACCAGGGCTGGTTATTTCGCGGGCCTGTGCTTCTAGTCCCTCTAGGCTCTGAATCCTCTCCTCCTGCTGGTGTGCTGGGGTGGGGGAGTGCTTGGGTCCTGCCTGGTCATGGCTCCATATCTTACCCACCTCGCAGGGTGCCGATTCCTCTCAGGTGTAGATGTAGGCTGTGTGCTGTCCTTTATCTTCTGGTCTCTTTTTTAGGAATAGTTGTATTTGTTGTATTTTCATAAATACGTATGGTTTTAGGAGGAGATTTCCGCCGTCCTGCTCACGCCGCTATCTTTCCGGAAGTCCTCTTTTCATATATTTTTAAGGAATATTTCCTCCTATATCTCTTGGTGGAGTCTTAACCTACTTATTTAACATTCTTTCTTATATTGTTTTATTGCTTTCATTTCCTATGGAGTGAATTACTATTCCAATTGTTGATTTTCTTGGCTGTCTTTCTGAATGTTTGTTTTAGACATGTGTTGTATAATTTAAAAATTATTTTATAATCATTCTCAGTCTTATGTAGAGTAGGAAGTTTAATTATATTTTTATATTTTATTTACTTCTACACTCACCACTTTTTGATTCACTGTATTTTAGTTGCCTCTACATTTCCCATTTCAGAACCAGGTCTTATATTGGTTCCCTGGGTCTCTTGCCCCTGTGGCATTGATGATGTTTCCAATCCTGTTTCTGAGTCAGTGGCTGACGTGGCTAGGTCCTAGTGGTTAGACGTGAATGTAACTTATGCCTCCTGAATACAGAGCTTATAATAAGCCCTTGTCCCCAGGCAACAGTTTGGGTTGTATTTTTTCTGCCTCTTATCATTGAATTCAAAAGCCCTGTCTCCCTACTTCATGTGGAAATTGTGTCAAGGTCTGGGTAATCTACTGGAGCTTACCTGCAGGTTGCCTCTGCCTGCATCTAGGAGCTGGGACGTCATCTACAACTTCAGTCCCATCACCACTCTGCATTTATTTTCTATTTCTGGTTCTTGAAGATGACTGAAAGTATATCGTATCTTACCTATGCCTGTGTCATTCCTGAGGGAAAAGATTTTTTAAGCAGATACTGGTGAGAATAAGATAGGTACTTTGATATTTGTTGTTCAGTGTGTTATTCCTTTCAGAGTTTTTCTTTTCCTAGAAAAATGTAAATGCTAGATGTGGTACTCTTTCAGTGATATGGTCATTGAGGACATTTTAGGCTTTTTTGAGGAGTCTTCATGTTTCTAAAGGTATCCTATGAAGTGGACAAAATATAATAACTATCCCTTATCCTCACTTCTTCCTTCTTACTTAAAAAAATATTTATAGAATACACATATATTTATAGACTCAATAGTACAATTTATTACTAAGCCCTTGCATGCTTGACACGGCCCCGGAACTCCCTCCCTGCTTGTACATGTTGACCAGTGCGGCCTTGAGGCGCTCTCCTTCCTTAGTAAGGTTCTCTTTCTTTTATACACTTTGCACCTCCCACGAATCTGCTTGTCTCGTTTATCAGAAAACTTATTCTCTCTTTAGGCTTTGCATATTACCTTTGTTTTAAACATCTTTCAAATTTATGTATCCAACACAGAAGAGACCCAAGAGGAAGTGACAGATATGAAAATGAGTGCTTAAATTATTATCCATATTTTATAGATGAAAGTGCTCAAGGTTAGAGAGTTAAGTAAGTAGCTGCCCTAATTTGTCTGGCACTGAGTTGGCTGTGGGGACTCAGGACCTTCAGTTTTTTTTTTTTTTAGAGCCAGGGTAGAGGCTTTTATTCAGAAATAAAGTGGGAGGAAAGAGCTCCTGGCTCATGCCAGAGGGGACAAGAGAGCCCCAGGACCTTCAGTTTTAAAACCAGGAAAGTCCCAACAAACTGGGATGAATTGGTGTCCTGAGGCCTAAGATCAAAGACTAAGAAGTGGTGAAATCTGGACTTGAACCCAGGCCCATTTGAGCCTAAGGCCTTTGCTCTTCACAATGATGTAATATATTGCCTCCATTAGAACAAAGTGGAAAAAAAGGACTGATGGAAAGAGGAGGTAGAAGGTAAAGGCATGAAAGAATTCATGAGGGTAAATACTGTTTCATGGAAGGAATTCTGTCAAGGGAAATTGTGCTTTATCAGGTGTCAGGAGAGTGGAAGTTTGGTTCCAGTTGGTTAACAAAAGCAGTGTTGAGTAGAACAAATCACTTATATGCCCATGCTGCTGTTTTCCTCACCTGTAAAATGAGGGGCTAACAAGAAGACAGCTCCAAAGATTATTTCAAATTTTAAAATTGTATTATTTGAATCTGTCCCTTAAATATAAATTCTTCAAAACCATTTCAAAGCCCATAAATATTAGCTAGTATTTGCAAGGTCATAGAGGAAGAAGAAATATAAAATAGATGCCAGGATTTACAATGTTTCATGATTTTTCTCAAATTTCTAGATCTGGCTCTTTAATATCAGTATTTCTGAGCACAGCAAAATTTCATTGCAACAGTGTAACAGTTTTGGCCCTTAATGTATTTTATTTGTGGTAATTAACTTTATGGTGTTTTCATTGTTGTCTTTAACTGTTTATATAATGTCCCAAACATCTCAGCAGGAAATCAAGTTTTCACTCTTTATTATTTATAAAATGTTAATGTCTTCTATTTAAGGCATGAGTGATTAATAGCTGAGAGAATGTACTTTTATAACAGCACTATTTTGATCTGTGAAAATCACCAGAAAAACAGTCACAACATGCCACAACTATCATCGAAGGCATAACTGCACGTATTGACATGGGAATCTTCATAAGATATTTTGAAAGCATTTCAGATTAAATAGAGTACTTAAGAAATAAGGCAGTATAACCTTTTTTCTTGTTGTTCTGGGACATGTGTTCTATCTGATACGTTTTCTAACCAAAATTTTCCTCAAATAAAATTTATGATATATATAACTTCTAGTTATTTTTAACATTTTACTCAAGAAAAACCCCACCCTCCTTATGACCTCCACCACTGATCCTTTCTGTAGGCCTCTGGAGGTTGAATTCAAAGACTGGATGGGAGCTTAAGGTGAGAAAAATGTAAAATAATGTGGGTTATTTTACAAGTGATGTATAACAGATAATCAGAGACGTGCACAGTTCCTAAGTATACAGCTCATAGAATATTCACGAAGTGAACATGCCTGTATAACCACCATCCGAGAGAGTATTTCCAGCAACTGAGCTTTCCTTGTGTCCCTTCAGACACTACACCCTTTCCCCCAAGGTATCCATTATCATTGACAAGTTTAGCCTATTTTTGAGCTTTATGTTAACAAAAGCAGACTGTCCTCTTTATGTTGGCTTCTTTCTCTCAAGATTATGCGTGTGAGAATCAGTTACATCTTTGTGTATAGCAGTTCATTCTCTGCTATGAAACTGTATGAATAAACTGAAGTTTATTTATCTACTCTACTGCCAAGGGACATTTGAGTTGCTTCCAGTTTTTACCTGTTACAAAATAGTGCTGTTGGATCATTATTGTATGTGTCTTTCAGTGTACATTATAAAGAATTTCTGTTGGGAGTGGAAGCGCTGTCTTGTAGTTAGGTATAGATTAGGTTTTGAAGATACTGCTGAATAGCTTTCCAAAGATGACTAATTTACACTCTGATGGGCAGTATATGAATATTTCAGTAGTTCTATATCCTTGTCAACAGTTAATATTTTGTTAAAGCCATTCCTTTGGTTATGTGGTGATTGCAGTTTTACTTTGTGTTTCCTTGATGAACAATGAATTTTGAGCACGTTTTTACATACTGATTTTCCATTTGGAAATCCCTTTTGCAAAGTGCCTTTTACAATTGTTTGCTTACTTTATATTGGATTGTCTGTGTTTTTCACTGATTTGTGAAACTTATTTATATTGTTTATGTTATGTTTGGGCTTATAATTTTGGAAAACAGAGGGGAAATAATTCAGTATTTTAATTCCCTCTGGTAGTTAATCTCTTTATTGGGGTATGGCTCCATCTGACATTGATCACTTCCTCTTCCCTGCAAGTTACACCACTTAACCACTGTGGAAGGATAGTCTTATCTTACAGGTTCCAACCCATCATCTCCTGTTGGCAATTTTTGATTCTTAGTGGCCTTCAGTGTAGATGTTTATGTATTGCGAAATCCTACTTTGTACATCTCTATATCAAAACCCTAAGATGTAGAAAAACTCCATAGCTTATTGAATATTGTTCAGAAAGACCAGTTTTCTTTTATACATTGAGGCAAAATGTGATTTTATGTTTTAGGTAAAAAGAGAAATCATTTTAAAGAATAATGTGAGTCTTCTCAGTTTAGCATGTCCTATTTAATGACTTGAGAACTGAAATGAAATTAATAGGCTTCTTTTGTGACTTAAATATTTTACGTAAAACCAGGAATATTTGGGATCTCTTAATTAGTGTCAATGTCCATTCAGGCCCACAAAGAGATAGAACATAACATCTGTAATTCCAGGGGGAAAATGAGTTCCCACCCTGGGGCAAATAAATACACCTTTGAAGCCAAAGGGAAAAATAAAGGGGGAGAAAACCATTTATTGCTTACAAGAAGTCACCTACTCCCATTTGCTTGTGTCTCTTGTGACCTGACTGCCAAGGCCCCACCAAACCTTTCCGGTCCAGGTGCAGGCTTGCTCTCCACCTCCCTTGTAATCACCTGTTGATATGGAGATGGACTTCTCTCTACCCCTTGGAAACACCTATTGATACAGAGATGCACTGAGGCCAACCAAGAGATTCTGGAAATACTGCAGTTTTACCCACAGCCCACCCCTTCAGAAATCTCGCCTCTCAGTCTATTCATTCTCCACCTTCCTCAATGGCCCCTGTGTGAGAAAACTGGAGCACTGTAACCAGACTAATAACATAGAGTACCAACAGCAATAAAATCTTGATAACCCTCAAGCCAGAGGATCCAGCTATGTTCAAAGTCCTTTGCAGGTTAAGTCTGTAGCTTGCCCATTCCACAGGAAGCCAATAGCTGAACCAGTAGGGAGTTCCATGCATACTCAGCAAGGGGGCAGGTCCAAGCCACAATGACTGTAGAAGAAAATAACCTTAAGGGTGATAAGATACATGTTTCAATGACAGGAGCATTGGTAAATCTTGTCCATCGGGTAGGATGCATGCAAAAGAGTGGTCCTGTGAAAGGACTGTGGCAGGAATGGGATCTTGTCCTGGTCTAGTATACCAGACCTTCACTCCCCTCCCTGTGGGAGTTACAGATGGGTCAATATATAGGGCTATGGGAAGTACATGCACTGCCATAAAGATAAAACAAAAGTTCCCCATAAGATACTCTTATCTTCTGGCCATTTGGGGTACACTACCATGATGGGGGTCACTCTGCTGTTATTCCCGAAACACACAGGAGGCCAATTTCCAGGCCTTTTCCCCAAGGTGCCAGAAGAGCCAGCTGTCACTGCTCCATGTGTCAAAATGTCCAGGGCCACGTACACTCAACAGAGTCTCCAGGGTTTAACACAGTTGGGGCTGGCAGCAGGATGTTGCTCTGTTGGCTGTATCCAGGCTTCAATAACTCCTCTTTGGTTTGCACATATAGTTGTATAGGAGAGGCAGCAATGTGTGTTGGCATATCCACAGGGCTCAAGCTCCTTTTCAGGGCTTCTCATTCAAACACCATAGCACTGTCCATAAATGAACTGATCAGCCCCATAGACTATTGGTGTCTGACTTCAGGCCAGATTTCAACAAAGCATTGTACCTCTCTATCATACCTACCTTGGTAGGGTTATATGGTACATGAAACTTCCATTTTATCCATAATTTCTGTTCCCATTCTTATAACGCATGTCCAGTAAGGTGGGTGCCTTGATTGTTCTCAATCACCTGCGGCCAGCCATAGGTTGCAAAGAAATGCTCTAGGCCCCTTTTGGTCATTTGCTGATCAGCATGGCATGCAGGAAAAGCAACCAACAGTCCAGTAGCTGTGTCCACACAAGTCATGGCATACTGATATTCTTCTGATATGGGCAGAGGCCCAATATACTCTATTTGCCACCTGACAAGGGGTATCAGTCCCTTTACTATTGTTCCATGTTGCTGCGGGACTTGGTACAAGTCCCTCTTAGAGCACATAAGGCACTTCTTCTGGGCTCTGATGACTTCTTCAAAGGTCAACAGCAAGCCCCACTGACAGGCTATAGTCCATATTGTCTTTTTTCCTGCATGCAACAAATGCTGATGTGATCATTGGGCTACATCACAGACAGGCTTTCCTTCTAGCCAACTCACCTGGGCCAGTGTGTCTGCTTCATCATTCTTGGGGGATGCCAAAGGCAAATGGCCAGTCACATGATAAATGGTAATTGTCTTAGTCTGACCAGATGCCCATAGGTCTTGCCACAAGTCTTGCTCCCAAAGGGGCTGGTGACCAACCATCCAGCTGGCATGGTACCATGTTAGTAGCCACAGGGTCAAGCCCTGATAGACAGCGTAGCTGTCAGTGCAGACAACTATAGGGGAGGGCTCCTGGGTGATCACGAGCCATATGGCCTGCTACTCAGCCCATTGACTGCTCTTCCCCTCTCCATCCTCCATCCATATTGTTTCAGTCTTAGGATAGAAGGTCACAGCCCTCCACTTTTGGGTCTGCCTACAACTGGAGCTGTCTGTGTATCAAGAACCTTTAGCTATGGGGGCTTTTACCTCATGATACAGACTCTTGGCTACCAATAGCTCAAAAGCAAGTTCTTCCTGCTTTCCACTGGTATATGTCACTGGCCCCAATAAGCATTGGCGTTCCTCACTTAAAAGACTAGTGGAAAGGGCTATGCTGCTGTAAATATGTGTCCCATCTGGCCAGCGTAGGCATTTGTGCCATGCCACTCTAGCCTTTGCATCCAGTCTCGCACCCACCTGACGATGGGATAGGTGGTTATTATCTTGGTTGGAGCTATTTCAGTGATGGGCTCTGTAGCCAGCAAGGCATGGTACACAGCAGCCAGTTGCTTCTCTATCAAGGTTTACAAGATCTCTGCTCCTTTCCATAGTTGTGACCAGAATTCAACAGGTTGGCGTGTCTGTTCAAGCCACTGCCAAAAGCCCCATCCATAACCCATCTTCATTACATGAACATCTAGCTCACAGGGCCTTGATGAGTCCATTACACTCAAGGCCTTTATGGCCTTAACTGCTTGCTTAGAGGCAGTAAAAGTAACTGCACATGTTTCATTCCAGTCCCACCTGATGTCCTTTCATACCAACCAGTATAAGGGCTTCAGAATTTGTGCCAAGTGTGGGATAAACACTCTACAGTATCCCAAAAGACCCCCAAACTCTTGTAAGACTGTCATAGTGGTAGGGGTAGGGAAATCCTGGTCCTTGTCTATGACTGCTTCTGGGATAACTTTAGTTTACCCGACCAGACAACCCCTAAGACCTTTACTGACAAACCAGGCCCCTGAAACTTGTTGCTGTTCACAGCCCATCCTTTCTCCTGTAGATGTTGCTGCAGTATAGGAAATGCCCTTTCTGAATCTGCAAGAGAATCAGACGTGAATATCATCACCAATGTAGTGATACAGATGCACCATTTATGGTTCTTCCATGTGGCCAAGTTCTGGGCTGCAAGTCCATGACAAATGGTGGGACTGTGGAGGTATCCTTGTGGAAGGACAGTGAGTGTCCACTGCCGGCCTTCCCATGTGAAGGCAAACTGTTCTTGAATTTCCTATGCTATGTCAATGGAGAAGAAAGCATTAGCAAGGTCCACAACATAATGATACGTCCCTAGTTCATGATTGAGGGTGTCCATAAGGGCTGCTATAGAGAGGACAGTGGCAGGCAAAGGGGGTGTCACTTTATTCAGTTCCCTGTAATGCATGGTTGTACGCCAGGAGCAGTCTGGCTTTTTCACTGGCTACACCAGGGAATTAAGAGGACGATGAGTGAGTGGCTTTATGATGCCCACCTTCTCCAACTCCTGTAGAGTTTCTCCAATTTCCTTGTGTCCCCCAGGCAATTTATACTGCTTAGTATTTGTCACCCACCGATCTACAGACAGAGCTATGGGTAGGTGCTGAGCACATCCCCTCAGAACTGCCTTTATCACACATACCCTCAGTCTGAACTCACCTGCAGTGGTCTATAACCACAGGCCCTGCAGGATATCTACCCTCAAAATATATTAAGGAATGGGAGAGATGTACACAGTATACTCCTTTGGGAGAAAACACCCTATTCCCAATGGGATTTGGGCTTTCTTCACTCTAATTGCCTTACCCCCATAGCCATCTATCACAGCAGGGGTTCCAGGAAAATGCTCAGGGTTGCCATAAATCAGAGAACATTCAGCTCCTGTGTCCACCAGTGTCAGGACATGTACATTCATGGGAGACCAATGAATTGCTAATTCTACATGTGACCTCTGGTCTCCACCACGTCCCCCATGGTGGGGACCTTGACACCCCCTCAGTCAAACCACAACACACAATCGTCCTCCTGTGGGGGTGAGGGTCCTGGTGGTGCCTGAGTACTGTCCCCCAGGAAGTCCCACAGGGACACAGGCAGGACATGGGGCTTTGCCTCTCCTTCTGTGTCCTGGACCTCAGTGGCCAGAACTGCTGCTCTGGCTTTAATTGGTTCCACAGTTCTAACAACAGTATTGGGCTGCCCATCAAGTTTTTTTTTTACTACCCCTGCCTTTATCAAATCAACCCACATCTGGGTCCTCAAGACTATCACGGGCCTTTTGCACCTCTCCTTTCAGTCGTATCCCGTATTTCCTTCCAGGCTCTTAATGTTTCAACCTCCCCCAGATCTGCTAAAGTATGAGTTGCTTCACTTATGGGTTGCCCTATGCGAAGGGCAAGAATAGTCACTAGGGACCCAAAGAGAGATAGGGGAGCTGTATGGAACACCAGACTTCTCATTCCTGTATTGAACAACTCCTTATTATGGCCCTGGGGGTCCACATTATAGATGATATTTTTCACACCCAGCTCCCTTAATACCTGCTGGAGTTCTGTGTACACTTTCTAGCTAGTGAGTAAGTATGGAAAATCACCTTGATTAGGCCAAATTGCCCTAAAGCTGTTGTCAGCCAATCCAGAAGTGCCTGATTCCCTGGGGTGTGATAGGCACTTTATAATCATTGCCGGAAGGGGGTGGGGTGAGTCTTCAGGGAAGCTAGTCTACCCATTTCAGAACCCAACATAACAATGTTTTCCACCCCCATATCCCAAATATGCAATAGCTATGTAGGCAGAGGTTCCTATGGCTTCTGTGGAAACTGGATGCACATATCCACCAGCTCATCCTTGGTGTAGGGGCGGGGCATGGGGTGCTCCACAACCTAGGGAGGAGGTGGCTCCTCTCCCTGCAGTTGTTGCATTTTTATTTTCTTAATTACAATTGGACTGGCCTTTATTATGGGAGAGGCTGGTACCTCAGGCAGTGGTCTCAGCAACATTTTGGCTCTCAGCTCCACTCCCTCATCCTCCCCGATATCTCCTCTACCATCTCTGGGGCTGAAGGTACCACTTCTTTCTCCCCCTCCCCGATTGCCTCCTGCAACACAGATTCTCACGCTGCCTCCTCCCTCGCTGCTAACGTATCTTTCAGGAACATGATCTGACTTCTCAATAATTGTCTGTCTTTCTTATGGGCATCCCATAGGTCATTGCCCAGCTCATCCAAGCAATGCTGAAGCTTGTCTCTCTCCTCAATAAATCTTTCTAATATCTTGAGAAACAGAAAATCCCACAATCCCAATTGCCACATGGCCACTCAGGGCCTCTAAACAGTCTTCTATCTCACGGAGGGCTAATTACATAGCTTCTGGTGTCTCCACCCTTTTCAGTTTGGGGGAAGTCCCACCCATCTAGGAGGTGTTTTACCCTAAACCAATTCCCCACTATGGGCTCCCTGAATGGAAGCCCCACAGGTGGGAGGTTCCCAGGTGAAGTCTCACCATCCACAGGGTGGTCACCCCCTGCAGCAGCCACCAGGGCCTCCTCACCATCCACAGGCAGGTTTCCAGGTATCTCCCCACCATCTCTAGGGGCAGTCCTCCCAAGCATTGCACCCATGAAGACAGATTTTGAGTTCAGAGGTCCTGCAGACTGCTTCCAGGTGTAACTCCTAGGGAAAATGTGTTCCCAGGCCAGGGCAAGTGTATCTTTGAAACCAAAATCAGTCAAAGGGAAAAATAAAGTGGGAAAAACCCATTTATTGTGTACAAGAGGCCATCTACTCCCATTTGCCTGGGTGTCTCATGACCCAGCTGTGAAGGCTCCCCTGAACCTCTCCAGTCCAGGTGTGTGCTTGCTCTTCACCCCCCTTGTAATCACCTATTGATACGGAGATGGACTAAGGCCAGGCAAGAGATTCTGGAAATATTGCAGTTTTACCCACAACTATTTTGTGAAACAGTGAAGCTTTTGTGCAGAAGGCACCTGTGAAATCATTGACTGGGCTTCTCTGTTCCTGGAGTGCTGGGATTCGGGGTGGGTGTCAGTGACCAGGTGTCGTGGAGTGAGACTCTGAGACCCTCCAAAGTCAAACAAGCAGGCTTTCGTCTGCTTTTCTCATTGACTTCTGCAAGAGTTCCTTTAAACAGGTTGAAGCTGCTCTTTTTAAAATTGTGGGTGCATTTTAAATCCTTCACTTACAGACAAGGAGGTGCAGTTCAGTGAGGTTAAGTGGTTTGGCTGAGATCACACACTTTGGCGATTGCAGAATCAGGACTGAAATCCAGCTTTGCTTTTGCTGTAGTGCTCTGAAACTCTGATTTTGTGTCAGCTGGAGCAATAGCCTAATGAATCAATTATGTCCATTTTCTTCCCACTTCCTGGCTCTGAGAAATATATTAACCTGAGTTAATTAGAGAATCAGAGGGAGGTTTCTGAGTCAGGAAAGGAGGATTACTCCATGTGCTTCCAGTGTTGCATGTGTTCCCCAGCAGCCCAGTTTAGCTGACATTAATTGGTCATGAATTCATAGAATATATTCTTTCTATTTCATTTTATGGCCCTCTGACTAAGTTGGTTTATAATCTTAACTATTTGCTAAATTTTTAAATTCTCTTATTGTCTGATAGGCCTCTTTACCTATTCTAGATGCCTTATTTTGGCATCTAACTAGTACCTAGTTAGTACTTACTCTGTTTTGTTTTCCTTACCTGCCCTCCTTCTTCTTTTCTCATTACTATTGCTTGGTGCCTGCATATCTGCTGTTTGATCAGAGGAATATGGAGACTTGATAGAAGTCAGTCAGGAAGCAAGTCTGGGAAATGACCTAAAGGTCCTTGTTGACTTGGAAGAGGAAAGTGGGGAAGGGCTCACACTTCTCAGAGAAGGGAAACAGTGAACAGGACAAAATCGGAGAAGGAGTCCCCAATGGCCAAGGGTTGAGAGGCCCTTGAGAAAGGCTGCAGCTGGGGACATGACCAGAGGAGGCCAGCCCTCGGCCACTTTCCTGGATATGCTGCTCCTGAATTCCAGAGAACAGAGGAAAGTGGCGAGAGATAGGAGAGATGCTAGAACTCTTAACCATGAAGTTGATTTTCGAGATTTGGTGCCTGTTAGCATTGCATACAAAAGCAATGGAATAATGAATTATAGAAACACATAGGGCCTTTGAGGTCTTCTTGCCTAGTAATTTTATTTTGCAAGTGAGGAAACTAAGGTAAAGAGAAATCAAAGCAAGCCCCTTGGCTCAGTTCTGGGTAGATTTGTTGGATGCCAGTCCTATACTTTTCATCTGTATTTACTCAGTTGCATGAGGAAGAAGAGCCCAGAGCTAGATGGTAGTTTTTATTGTAAATTCAGGTGGAAGTCATGGAAGGGAAATGATATGATCTAATACACATTTATGATGAATCCTGCTGTGTGGAGAATGAGTTGGAATAGGATAAGAGTAGAAATCAAGAGAGTGGTTAGGATACTATTTCATCATTCCAGGAAACAAATGATTATGGCTGGGAGAGGGAAAAATGAGGAGAAGCAGATATATTTTGAAGTTAAAATATAGAAGACTTGATTGATTGGATGTGGTGGGTAAAAATACAGGAGGAATCAAAGTTTTATGGCTTGAGCAACTGGGTGGATATAAGTAAAATTGCTAACATGGAGAAGTGGGGACGCGGAATGTGACATTGGATGTTAAGAGGATTTGGATGGGGGGACAGTGGGGAGAAAATTTGAGGTCAAAAATGAAGCTTTGCTCTCACCCTTATATCAACAGGTGCAACTGCCTGTCTACATCCCTGGACTATGAGCTGTTTTCCAAGTCCTGCCAAGTATCAAAGGGCTGGTCTTAGGATAGTTACACCCCAGCAAAATCCTATCAGCCATCTGCTTTGGAAGGACCAGCTACGGATATAAGGTAGGGAAGTACTGTTTCCATTTGTTTGCCTTTTATCCATACAGAAATGGAATTAAAGTATTCCATGTATATATCAAAATTTTGTTTTATGCTTTTACCTTTTCTCCCAAAATAGATGGCTTGCCCCTTGCAAAACTCAGACACTAGATATGTGCTTATTAATTGATAAGCGCATCAGGAGGGTCTCAGTGTCTCATAACTGTCTTCTGGGGACTTAAATGGAGAGGGATCCTGTCTGCTGATACTCTGTCAGTGTGTTGCTCATCCTTAAGCAGTTCCTTCCTCCAGGGCCTTCTTCCACCCCCAGCCACTGTCTCACAGACCTCTCCCATCACCTCTGGTTTGTGGGGGCATTACCATGCCAGAACCTTCTAAGATGCTTGGCTAGTTCTTTGCATTAAAAGGACAGTGGGATGTATTGCTTGCCAGCCAATTTAATGCAGCTGACACTCCTGGCACATTGAATTGAGGTGGAGGGGCCAAATTGCCCCAGAGAAGAGTCCATTTCTATGGAGATTAAAACAAGAAAATGACAGAACACAAAACACCTTTATTTTCTTCTGTTCTAACTGCAAAGAAGACAGTAATTAAGCCAGACTAGAAGATGAGTTCTGATTGTTAATTGCTAAGGGAGGTGCAGTATTTTAATTTATCCCAGTTCACTTGTAGAGCTAGGCAGACAAGGTACATGTTTTGTGCTCTTGCCCATGGTACAATGCTGACAATTTGAGAATTAATCATTTTTAGATGTTCCAGATTTGGTATTTTAAAACTGTAACTGCAGTAGTATTTTCCCCCTCTGGGTAGAAGCTAAGGAAAATCGCTGTAGCCTTTTTTCTAAGAGCATGTAGCTATACAGTCATGACTTCCATAGGGCAAAGCCAGGTTATGGATTTACTCAAATAATCCTCAAATTATTTTATAGGTCTTGAAAACTTCACCACAGTTTGATGCTCTACTCAGCTAACTAAAAATTCTACTTAGAGCTTTAGAACAAGAGGCTCCATGGGGCTCTGTAAAGCATTAAGGATTCTATTTGTAATTATAAAGCAGTGAGCATGCAAGGGTATGCATTGGTGTAATTGATTCCCTGGCTGTAGAGGGAAAATTTGATGCATTTTGGATAATCCTTTGGAAGTAATGATAATTTCAAATGTTGGAGGAAAGACTTAACTCAATCAACGCATTAACCAGTCCTTTATTGAGTACCTGCAGAATGAGATACTCTGAGCTGGGTCGAGACACCAGGCAGGGAGGGATTCACTCCTCTAACAGAACATTTAAATTATGGGGGAAACTTTAAAAAATACAGGTGCCTAGGCCCCTCTCTAGACTTTTGATATATTTTTAACCCCCTTCCCTCAGGCAATTCTAATAGCCATCCAGGGTTGATATTGGCTGGTATAGTTTTCTTTTCAAGGTACTTAGAGTCTAATTGGAAAAAGTAGGACTTCTATTTTTTTTACTTATTTTTTTATTTTGGTATCATTAATGTACAATCACTTGAACATCATTATCATTACTAGACCCCTATTATCAAGTCCCCCCCACATACCCCACAAGAGTCACTGTCCATCAGCGTAGTAAGATGCTATAGAATCATTACTTGTCTTCTCGATAAATACTGCCTTTCCCATGTCCCCCGCCGCTGTATTACGTGTGCTAATTGTAATGCCCCTTTTCCCCCCATCCCTCCCTTCCCACCCATCCTCCCCAGTCCCTTTCCCTTTGGTAACTGTTAGTCCATTCTTGGGTTCTGTGAGTCTGCTGCTGATTTGTTCCTTCAGTTTTATCTTTGTTCTTATACTCCACAAATGAGTGAAATCATTTGATACTTGTCTTTCTTCGCCTGGCTTATTTCACTGAGCATAATACCCTCTAGCTCCATCCATGTTGTTGCAAATGGTAGGATTTGTTTTCTTCTTATGGCTGAATAATATTCCATTGTGTATATGTACCACATCTTCTTTATCCATTCATCTACTGATGGACACTTAGGTTGCTTCCATTTCTTGGCTATTGTAAATAGTGCTGCAATAAACATAGGGGTGCATCTGGCTTTTTCAAAATAGGCTGCTGCATTCTTAGGGTAAATTCCTAGGAGTGGGATTCCTGGGTCAAATGGTATTTCTATTTTGAGTTTTTTGAGGAACCTCCATACTGCTTTCCACAATGGTTGAACTAGTTTACATTCCCACCAGCAGTGTAGGAGGGTGCCCCTTTCTCTACATCCTCGCCAACATTTGTTGTTGTTTGTGTTTTGGATGTTGGCCATCCTCACTGGTGTGAGGTGATATCTCATTGTGTTTTAATTTGCATTTTTCTGATGATTAGCGATGTGGAGCATCTTTTCATGTGCCTGTTGGCCATCTGAATTTCTTCTTTAGAGAAGTGTCTGTTCAGCTCCTCTGCCCATTTTTTAATTGGGTTATTTTCTTTTTGGGTGTTGAGGTGCGTGAGCTCTTTATATAATTTGGATGTCAACCCCTTATCAGATATGTCATTTATGAATATATTCTCCCATACTGTAGGATGTCTTTTGTTCTACTAGTGGTGTCCTTTGCTGTACAGAAGCTTTTTAGTTTGATATAGTCTCATTTGTTAATTTTTGCTTTTTGTTTCCCTTGCTTGGGGAGATATGTTCATGAAGAAGTCACTCATGTTTATGTCCAAGAGATT
Organism: Smutsia gigantea; assembly: GCA_032199065.1. NCBI lineage: Eukaryota > Metazoa > Chordata > Mammalia > Pholidota > Manidae > Smutsia > Smutsia gigantea. The sequence continues at coordinate 69,980 of JAVSCE010015129.1, read as the reverse complement.
TTTGCCTATGATGTTTTTCAAAGAGTTTTATTGTTTCATGACTGACATTCAGGTCTTTGATCCATTTTGAGTTGACTTTTGTGTATGGGGTTAGACAGTAATCCAGTTTCATTCTCCTACATGTAGCTGTCCAGTTCTGCCAACACCAGCTGTTGAAGAGGCTGTTATTTCCCTGTTGTATATCCATGGCTCCTTTATCGTATATTAACTCACCATATATGCTTGGGTTTATATCTGGGCTCTCTATTCTGTTCCACTGCTCTATGGGTCTGTTCTTGTGCCAGTACCAAATTGTCTTGATTACTGTGGCTTGTAGTAGAGCTTGAAGTCAGGGAGCGTAATTCCCCCTGTTTTATTCCTCCTTCTCAGGATAGCTTTGGCTATTCGGGGTGTTTTGTGGTTCCATATGAATTTTAGAACTATTTGCTCTAGTTCATTGAAGAATGCTGTTGCTGTTTTGATAGGGATGTGTTGAATCTGTAGATTGCTTTAGGCAGAATGGCCATTTTGACAATATTAATTCTTCCTAGCCAAGAGCATAGGATGAATTTCCATTTATTAGTGTCCTCTTTAATTTTCTTAAGAGTGTCTTGTATTTTTCAGGGTATAGGTCTTTCACCTACTTGGTTAGGTTTATTCCTAGGCATTTAATTCTTTTTGATGCAATTGTTAATGGAATTGTTTTTCTGATTTCTATTTCTGTTAGTTCATTATTAGTGTATAGGAATGCAACAGATTTCTGTGTATAAATTTTGTATACTGCAACTTTGTTGAATTGAGATATTAGATCTAGTAGTTTTGGAGTGGATTCTTTAGGGTTTTTAATGTACAATATCATTTTTTCTGCCAACAGGGACAGTTTGAGTTCTTCCTTGCCAATCTGGATGCCTTTTATTTCTTTGTGTTGTCTGACTGCTGTGGCTAGGACCTCCAGTACTATGTTGAATAGAAGTGGGGTAGGGGGCATCTTGTCTTGTTCCCGATCTTGAAGGAAAAGCTTTCAGCTTCTTGCTGTTAAGTATAATGTTGGCTGTGGGTTTGTCATATATGGCCTTTATTATGTTGAGGTACTTGCCCTCTATATCCATTTTGTTGACAGTTTTTATCATGAATGACTGTTGAATTTTACTGAATGCTTTTTCAGCATCTATGAAGATGTCCTTCTTTTTGTCAATGTAGTGGATGATGTTGATGGATTTTCAAATGTTGTACCAACCTTGTATCCCTGGGATGAATCCCACTTGATCATGAAGGATGATCTTTTTGATGTATTTTTGAATTTGGTTTGCTAATATTTTGTTGAGTATTTTTGCATGTATGTTCATCAGGGATATTGGTCTGTAATTTTCTTTTTTTGTGGTGTCTTTGCCTGGTTTCAGTATTAGAGTGATGTTGGCCTCGTAGAATTAGTTTGGGGGTATTCTTTCCTTTCTACTTTTTGGAAAACTTTAAGGAGGATGGGTATTAGGTCTTCACTAAATGTTTGATAGAATTCAGCAGTGAAACCATCTGGTTCAGCTGTTTTGTTCTTAGATAGTTTTTTGATTACCAATTCAATTTCTTTGCTGGTGATTGGTCTATTCAGATATTCTGTTTCTTCCTGGGTCAGCCATGGAAGGTTGTATTTTTCTTGAAAGTTGTGCATTTGTTCTAGGTTATCCAGTTTGTTACCATATATTTTTTCATAGTGTTCTCTCATAATTCTTTGTATTTCTGTGGTGTCTGTAGTGATTTTTTCTTTCTCTTTTCTGATTCTGTTTATGTGTGTAGACTCTTTTTTTCTTGATAAGTCTGGCTAGTGTTTATCCATTTTGTTTATTTTCTCAAAGAACCAACTCCTGCTTTCATTGATTCTTTCTATTGTTTTACTCTTCTCAATTTTATTTATTTCTGTTTAATCTTTATTATGTCCCTCCTTCTACTGACTTTGGGCCTCATTTGTTCATCCTTTTCTAGTTTCATTAATTGTGAGTTTAGACTCTTCATTTGGGGTTGTTCTTCTTTCCTTGGGTAGGCCTCTATTGCAATATATTTCCCTCTTAGCATGGCCTTTGCTGCATCCCACAGATTTTGTGGTGTTGAATTATTGTTGTCATTTGTCTCCATCTCTGTTTTTATTTGGTCATTGATCCATTGATTATTTAGGAGCATGTTATTAAGCCTCCATGTGTTTGTGGGCTTTTTCATTTTCTTTGTGTAATTTATTTCTAGTTTCATACCTTTCTGATGTGAGAAGCTTGTTGGTACAATTTCAATCTTTTTGAATTTACTGAGGCTATTTTTGTGGCCTAATATATGATCTATTCTTGAATATGTTCCATGTGCACTTGAAAAGAATGTGTATCCTGTTGCTTTTGGATGGAGTGTTCTGTAGATGTCCGTTAGGTCCATCTTTTCTAATGTCTTGTTCAGTGCCTCTGTCTTTTTTCTTATTTTCTGTCTGGTTGATCTATCCTTTGGAGTGAGTGGTGTGTTGAAGTCTCCTAGGATGAATTCATTGCATTCTATTTCCCCCTTTAATTCTGTTCGTATTTGTTTCTGTTAGTACGTAGGTGACCTGTGTTTGGTGCATAGATATTTATAATAGTTATATCCCCTTGTTGGACTGACCCTTTTATCATTATGTAATGTCCTTCTTTGTCTCTTGTGACTTTCTTTGTTTTGAAGTCTATTTTGTCTGATACAAGTACTGCAACTCCTGCTTTTTTCTCCCTATTAGTTGCATGAAATATCTTTTTCCATTCCTTTACTTTCGGTCTGTGTACGTCTTTGGGTTTGAAGTGAGTCTCTTGTAGGCAGCGTATAGATGGGTCTTGTTTTTTATCCATTCAGTAACTCTATGTCTTTTGATTGGTGCAATCAGACCATTTACATTTAGGGTAATTATCGATAGGTATGTTCTAATTGCCATTGCAGGCTTTAGATTCGTGGTTACCTAAGGGTCAAGGGAAATTCTCTTACTATCTAACAGTCTTATTTAACTTACTTCATATACTATTAGAAATACAACCTAAAGGTTCTTTTTCTTTTTCCTCCTCCATTTTTTGTTATGAATCGTATTCTGTTCTCTTTGTCTTCTCTTCTGTGACATCTATTTAGGCTTAGGAATACTCCATGTATAGGAGTCCCTCCAAAATGCACCATAGAGGTGGTTTGTGGGAGGTAAATTCTCTCAGCTTTTGCTTATCTGAAAATTGTTTAATCCCTCCTTCAAATTTAAATGATAACGTTGCCAGGTAGAGTATTCTTGGTTCAAGGCCCTTTGGCTTCATTGCATTAAATATATCATGCCACTCCCTTCTGGCCTGTAAAGTTTCTGTTTTGAAGTCTGATGATAGCCTGATGGGTTTTCCTTTGTATGTGATCTTTTTTCTCTCTCTAGCTGCTTTGAAAAGTCTGTCTTTATCCTTGATCTTTGCCATTTTAATTATTATATGTCTTGATGTTGTCTTCCTTGGGTCCCTTGTGTCGGGAGATCTCTGCACCTCCATGGCTTGAGATACTATCTCCTTCCCCAGATTGGGGAAGTTTTCAGCAATTACCTCCTCAATGACACTTTCTATCCCTTTTTCTCTCTTCTTCTTCTTTTGGTACCCCTATAATGTCAATATTTTTCCGTTTGGATTGATCACACGGTTCTCTCGATATTCTTTCATTCTGAGAGATCCTTTTTTCTCTCTGTGCCTCAGCTTCTTTGTATTCCTCTTCTCTAAATTATATTCCATTTACTGTCTCCTCTAGTACATCTAATCTGCTTTTGAATCCCTCCATTGTATGTTTCATTTCAGGTATGGAAGATTTTAATGATTGAATCTCCAACTTAAATTCGTTCCTGAGTTCTTGAATATTTTTCTGTACCTCCATGAGCATGTTTATAATTTTTATTTTGAACTCTCTTTCAGGAAGATTGGTTAGTTCGGTTTCATTTGGCCCTGTTTCTGGGGTTTGTGATATTTTGTTCTGAACCATGTTCTTTTACATTTCGTATTTCTGTGTGGTGCCCACTAGTGTGCAGAAACTCCAATCTCTGGAGCTGCTCAGCCCCTAGATTTAGGTTGGGGGTCATAGGGGAACGGAGCTGGTTCCTGGGTGTAGGAAAGGTCTGTTTCCTGATTCCCGTCTGCGGTGCTTATCTCCAGTGTCAGAGCCAGTGGCCAAGCACACATGCGTAAACCTCTGTGCTTTGCATCTCTAGCCTTTGTAGGCGGGGCCTCCATCTGGCTGGCCTGACGCCTGTGCAGTGACTGCCTGTTTGTGAGCAGGTGCCTGCAGGCCAGTAGGAAGGCTCAGCAGGCTGTGTGTCACAGTGGGCGTCTCATAGCTGAATAGGCAGCCAGGGGGATGGAGCACCTGAAGCTCCTCAAAGTTCCCAACCAGCTGGGCAGAGCGCACCCAGACAAACTTGTCCAGCTGTCCCTTCCCCAACACAGCAAGCTCCGTGCAATATCCGCCCCTTCAGCAGCCCTCTCGCTGCTAGGATGCCTCTCAGACTGCCTGCATTTCCTCTGACACAGAGTGTCCGGGTGTGGATCCCCTCCTCCACAAATGGCCGCAATGTCAATTTCTCAAGTACTCCGACTGTCTGAGCTCCCTAATATCCAGAGCACCACACACTATAGGATTCTGCTCACAAAGCAGATGTACAGGGCTAAGTGTTCAGCAGTCCGAGGCTTCCACCCCCTTCCCTGCTGCATTTCTTTCCCTCCCACTGGTGAGTTGGGGTTGGGGAAGGTCTTGGGTCCTGCCAGATTAAGGCTTTCATATGGTACCCTGTTTTGTGAGGTCTGCTCTGTTCATGTGGTGTGCATGCAGTCTGGTTCAGACTTCTTTCTTGTTTCTGTTTTAAGGTTAGTTGTATTAATTTACTGTATTTTTGTACTGTTTGTGGTTTTGGGAGAAGCTCACTGTCTCATCTCTCAAGCCACCATCTTGAATTCTAGGTATGTATTTCAACTCTATTTCTTTTGATTGGTGCATCCAGACCATTTACATTTACGGTGATTATTGATAGGTATGTACTCATTGCCATTGCAGGCTTTATATTCATGGTTTCCAAAGGTTCAAGGGTAATTCCCTTACTATCTAACAGTCTAATTTAATTCACTTTGTATGCTATTGCAAACACAACCTAAAGATTCTTTATCTTTTTCCTCCTTTTTCCTCCTCCTCCATTCTTTTTGTGTTATGGATCATATTCTGTACTCTTTGTCTAGCCCTTGGGTGACTTCTGTTTAGCCTTAGAAATACTTCCATTTATAGGAGTCCCTCCAAAATGTACTGTAGAAGTGGTTTGTGGGAGGTAAATTCTCTCAGCTTTTGCTTATCTGAAAATTGTTTAATCCCTCCTTCAAATTTAAATGATAACGTTGCCAGGTAGAGTATTCTTGGTTCAAGGCCCTTCGGCTTCATTGCATTAAATATATCATGCCACTCCCTTCTGGCCTGTAAAGTTTCTGTTTTGAAGTCTGATGATAGCCTGATGGGTTTTCCTTTGTATGTGATCTTTTCTCTCTCTCTAGCTGCTTTGAAAAGTCTGTCTTTATCCTTGATCTTTGCCATTTTAATTATTATATGTCTTGATGTTGTCTTCCTTGGGTCCCTTGTGTCGGGAGATCTCTGCACCTCCATGGCTTGAGATACTATCTCCTTCCCCAGATTGGGGAAGTTTTTAGCAATTACCTCCTCAATGACACTTTCTATCCCTTTTTCTCTCTTCTTCTTCTTTTGGTACCTCTATAATGTCAATATTTTTCCGTTTGGATTGATCACACGGTTCTCTCGATATTCTTTCATTCTTAGAGATCCTTTTTTCTCTCTGTGCCTCAGCTTCTTTGTATTCCTCTTCTCTAAATTATATTCCATTTACCGTCTCTTCTAGTACATCTAATATGCTTTGAATCCCTCCATTGTATGTTTCATTTCAGATATGGAATTTCTCATTCATTGAATCTCCAATTTAAATTCGTTGCTGAGTTCTTGAATATTTTTCTGTACCTCCATGAGCATGTTTATAATTTTTATTTTGAACTCTCTTTCAGGAAGATTGGTGAGTTCAGTTTCATTTGGCCCTGTTTCTGGGGTTTGTGAGATTTTGTTCTGAACCATGTTCTTTTACGTTTCATATTTCTGTGTGGTGCCCACTAGTGTGCAGAAACTCCAATCTCTGGAGCTGCTCAGCCCCTAGATTTAGGTTGGGGGTCATAGGGGAACGGAGCTGGTTCCTGGGTGTAGGAAAGGTCTGTTTCCTGATTCCCGTCTGCGGTGCCTATCTCCAGTGTCAGAGCCAGTGGCCAAGCACACGTGTAATCCTCTGTGCTTTGCATCTCTAGCTTTTGTAGGCGGGGCCTCCATCTGGCTGGCCTGACGCCTGTGCAGTGACTGCCTGTTTGCGAGCAGGTGCCTGCAGGCCAGTAGGAAGGCTCAGCAGGCTGTGTGTCACAGTGGGCGTCTTGTAGCTGAATAGGCAGCCAGGGGGATGGAGCACCTGAAGCTCCTCAAAGTTCCCAACCAGCTGGGCAGAGCGCACCCAGACAAACTTGTCCAGCTGTCCCTTCCCCAACACAGCAAGCTCCGTGCAATATCCGCCCCTTCAGCAGCCCTCTCGCTGCTAGGATGCCTCTCAGACTGCCTGCATTTCCTCTGACACAGAGTGTCCGGGTGTGGATCCCCTCCTCCACAAATGGCCACAATGTCAATTTCTCAAGTACTCCGACTGTCTGAGCTCCCTAATATCCAGAGCACCACACACTATAGGATTCTGCTCACAAAGCAGATGTACAGGGCTAAGTGTTCAGCAGTCCGAGGCTTCCACCCCTTCCCTGGTTTGTTTCTTTTCGTCCCTCTGGTGAGCTAGGGTGGGGGAAGGGCTTGGGTCTCACTGATTGAGGCTTTCATTCGTTACCCTGTTCGTGAGGTCTGCTCTGTTTGTGAGGTCTGTATGCAGTCTGGTTAAGCCTTCTTTCTTCTTGCTGTTTTAAGGTTAATTGTATTAATTTACTATATTTTTGTACTGTTTGTGGTTTTGGTGGGAGTTCTCTGTGTCACCTCTCACACCGCCATCTAGAATCCTCAGGAGTTCTATTTTTATCTATCACTCTTTCTTTAGCTCCTTACACAGAAGCATATGATATTTTTCAAGTGAGAGATGAAGACAACATAACTACTGGGTTTAAAGGGGAACAGTAGATCAACTAGATGCTGCGAGTGATGATGGAGGAGAGAGTACTTGAACCTATGCTTTAAGGGTAGGTAGGATAAAAATAAAGATGTGAGAACAGAAGAAAGACAAGCATAAATCCAAGCCCAAGTCTGTATGCTCAAGACAAGAGTATGCAAGGTATGTGCCAGGTATTAAGTGGATATTGGAAAACAGTGGGAAGTCTGGTGGGTCTGTATAGGGACTTTGGCTGAAAGATCTGGATTTGAGTTCTATGCATGCCACTAAATAACTGCTTATGTTGACAGATTATCTCACTTCTCTGAGTTCTAGCTTCTGCATCTGCCAAAAGTGGGACAGTAGTTCCTGTCAAGTTATTTGAAACCAGTAAGTTAATATGTATACAAACATTTGATCAACTACAGAGCCCTTCTCATTGCTAACTATTGTTATTATTGCTTTTTAGGGGGGAAGGCATTGAAGGCTTTATTTAGAGCAGAGGAGTGATGTATAAAAAGTGTTAGGCATTCATCCTGTTTTTTTCATGAGGAAGTGAAAGAAATAACTAAAAAATAAATATTTATCATCATCAAATTTACTTAATGCAATTATGTTTAGGTACTTGGAGCCCAACTTTCAAAAAGGATCACCTATCTGCCCATGATGGCTGCTGCAGATGTTCTGTCTGATAAAACAGAATGTGAGTATCCTCACTTCCCTAGCAATTCAATTTACAATGAGTGACACTCCAGCAGCTTTAGTGAAACTTTTCTTTTAATTATTAACTCTCAGTGTGCTAAATATATTGGCACACCTTGTAAGTACTCATCTCATTCTCTTTATCTGAATATACCAACTTTTGAGAGATCTATAGCAACTTTTAACTTAGTGTGCTGTCTAATATTGTATCCACTGGCCACATCTGGCTTTTCAGTGGTTAAAGTGTGGCTAGTGAAGAAAGGAACTGAATATTTAATTTTAATTCATTTTAATTTCAGTGTAAAAACTGATTAATTCTGTTATTGAAAACCTTTAATCATGTTTGGAGCAACTTGGATATGTGAACTACTTTCAAGTGGATGTTTTTATAAAATCTTAATACAGATCAAGTATATCTGAGAAAAATATAGTATCTGAGTTGAGATATATGTATGTGTGAAATATATACAGGGTTTTGAAGGTAGAGTGAAAAAATATAAAAATATCTCATTTTAATTTTTTGAATGAAGTATAGTTGATATACAGCATTATATTAGTTTCAGGTGTACAACATAATGATTTATCAATTATATACCTTATGAAATGCTTACCATAATAGGTGTGGTTACCATCTGTCACCATTCAAGTTGCTATAATATTATGTTCCCTATGCTGTACTTTCCAATCGATGAGACTTTTTTATGTTGTAATTGGGAGTTTTTCCGTCTTGATTCTCTTCACCTGTTTAAATATCCTTTTCCCCTGTGGCAACCAGCAGTTTGCTCTCTGTATTTATGAGTATAATTCTAGTTTGTTTTATTTTTTTTTAGATTCTAAGATTCCTCATATAAATGAAATTAATATGGTATTTGTCTTTTGCTGTTTCACTTATTTCACCTAGCATAATACCCTCTAGGTCTGTTTATGTTGTCGCAAATGGCAAGATTTCATTCTTTTTTATGGCTGAGTAATATTCTACTGTGTATATGTGCCAGATCTTTGTTATCCATTTGTCTTGCCAGTGGTTTCAGCCCTGGACAAGTTCAGCATGGATTCAATGAGACCAAAGAAATGACAGTAGAATGTTCTTGGGGTGAAAGGGTAATACCGAACTTTATTTCCATGGTGGCAGGTCAATCACTAGAATCCCATCCACTCAGAGCAAGTCTGCATGCAGTAAGTCTGCCTCTGGGCTTCTCTGGCCCTGCAGCCATCTCTGTCTCTGTCCTCAGCATTGCAACCACTCCAGCCTCTGCTCTCCTGCAGCCTTGCAGCCATGCAGCAGCTGTGCCACCGTGTTACCCAGAGCACTGAGTTGAGCACTTTATATAGAGTTAATAATGACATATTGCCCACACGTGTGTAGTGAGTTAGCCAACCAGGGCCAGGTGAGAATCCTGGCCACAGGAACCTTCACTTTATCCATACCATTCATCATTAATTTTTAGGATTGATTAATGTCAAAATGACAGTATTTGGACATATTTTGTTTATGTAAAATACCCATAATTATCATGTTATTGAAATTAATTTCACCTATTTTCACTTTTACAAAGGGTGACTACTAGTACATTTTAAATTGCATATTAGGCTCACATTGTATTTCTTTTAGAGCTGGTGTAGACTGGGAACACTGCAGGTAACCTTACATTTAGGCTTAGGTAGCATGATTGAGTAACATACAGTGCTGCATGTAGAGCTGGGATTATTAAAATTTCCTGTTGTACTACATCCCCTTGTCTCTTATGACCCCAGACAGTATATGATTCAAGCCAGCTGACTTGTCCAGCCTTATGAATAGAGCACTGTATGGCTCACTTTAGCTCTCTATTTGGATAACACAGCACATTTTCCAAGATGGAAAGGGCAGTGTCTTGCCAGTGGGTTGCAGCCCTGGGAAAGTTCACTATGGATTCAGTGTGACCATAGAAATGACAGTATAATATTCTTGGGGTGAAAGCGTTTATACCCAACTTTATTTCCATGGTAGCAGGTCAGTCACTAGAATCTCGTCCACTCAGAGCGAGTCTGCAAGCTGGTCTCTGCCTCTTGGCCTCTCTGCGCACACAGCCATCCCAGTATGTCCTTGGTGCTGCCACCACTCCAGCCTCTGCTCTGCTCTCCTGCAGCCTTGCAGCCCTGCCACTATGTCATGCAAAGCACTGGGCAGGGAGGGCTCTTTATATAGAGTTAATAACGATGTATTGCCCACATGTGTGTAGTGAGCTAGCCATCTAGGGCTAGGTGAGAATCCTGGCCACAGAAACCTTCACTTTATCCACAGGCAGAAAGGGAGGAAGATCCAGAAAGTGGAGGAGGAATGTTCTCTAGTTTTATTTGTCTTTGGGCCATGATCATGATTAGTAAATTATATTTGAAGTCTTGATAACTATGAGCTTGGATGCCCCTAAATCTCCTTAGCAACCTAACCCCACTCTGAGAAATATTAAAACAGATTTTTTTGGGGGGTAGGGATGCATTGTAAAATCTGAGGTATGTAGGAAACCATTAATCATTTGTTGTTGCAAAGAGGCTAAGACACTTTGCTGAAGAAAGAATAAAGAAAAGAGGGAAATGAAGAAAAGTGCATCTCCAAAAGACAAATCAACAGAATGCCTTAAATTAGAACTGAAGAGTTGAGTCCTAATGTAGAATGTGTCATGGAAGAAATATTATTGAATATAGGTTTTAGGAGATGATAGCAATATGGCACTTGAAATTTGGATTTTACTTGATTTTTAAATTCTTCTAAAAAATTAGAAATAAATTATGTTTATTCATTTATATGGACTGGATTTGAGGTTTCCCTTTTAAGAGCTTTTATTCACTTTATTGTTTCCACAGCTTTTTGCCCTAGAACTAGTGATCTTAGTTCCAGCTTCCCTTTCCTACTTCTCTCTAAGCTTCTTCCCCCTCTTAATCTCTTCATTGGAGCTTGCTTCTAGAAGATCTTTCTTCACATGCACTAATATTCAACCACTGTTAATTTTTTTTACTTGTTTGGTGTGTTTTTGGTATTTTTAGCCAAAGCATTTTTTCCTGCAAAATAAAACTTAGGAAGAGCTCAAATATGTAAACCAGGTAAGATTTGAACTGCTCTGATTGACAGAAGGAAGCACCCCTAAGGCATGTGAAATTGATCAAGCACTCTTAAAACCACTGCCTTAGCCTGGATTTGATTCACTGTTTTATTTCTTGGGATATTTCTGTTTTAAACTTTATCTCTAATAATCCAATGTAACTGTTTTCTCTTTTTTCTTTTTTTTTTGCATATGTTTTTTTATTAAGGTATTATTGATATACACTCTTATGATGGTTTCACATGAAAAAACAATGTGGTTAATACATTCACCCATATTATAGTGTCCCCTCCATACCCCAGTGCAGTCACTGTCCATCAGTGTAGTAATTTGCTTCTCTGTGATACACTGTCTTCCCCATGATCCCCCTGACACCATGTGTGCCAATCATAATACCGCTCAATCCCCTTCTCCCTCCCTCCCCACCCGCCCTACGCTGCCCCTCCCTTTTGGTAACCACTAGTCCCTTCTTGGAGTCTGTGAGTCCGTTGTTGTTTTTGTTCCTTCAGTTTTGCTTTGTTGTTGTACTCCACAAATGAGGGAAATCATTTGGTACTTGTCTTTCTCCACCTGGCTTATTTCACTGAGCATCATATCCTCCAGTTCCATCCATGTTGTTGCAAATGGTAGGATTTGGTTCTTTCTTATGGCTGAATAGTATTCCATTGTGTATATATCACAGCTTCTTTATCCATTCATCTACTGATGGACAGACACTTAGGTTGCTTCCATTGCTTGGCTATTGTAAATGGTGTTGCAGTAAACATAGAGGTGAATATGTCTTTTTGAATCTGAGAAATTATATTCTTTGGCTAAATTCCTAGGAGTGGGATTCCCGGGTCAAATGGTATTTCTATTTTTAGTTTTTTGAGGAACCTCCATATTGCTTTCCACAATGGTTGAACTAGCTTACATTCCCACCAGCAGTGTAGGAGGGTTCCCCTTTCTCTGCATCCTCACCAGCATTTGTTGTTCTTAGTCTTTCGATATTGGCCATCCTAACTGGTGTGAGGTGATATCTCATTGTGGGTTTTATTTGCATTTCCCTGATAATTAGTGATGTGGAGCATCTTTTCATGTGCCTGTTGGCCATCTGAATTTCTTCTTTGGAAAAGTGTGTGTTCAGCTCCTCTGCCCATTTTTTAATCGGGTTATTTGCTTTTTGAGTGTTGAGGTGTGTGTTCTTTATATATTTTGGATGTTAACCCCTTGTTGGATATGTCATTTACAAATATATTCTCCCATACTGTATAATGCCTTTTTGTTCTGTTGATGGTGTCCTTTGCCATACGGAAGCTTTTTAGTTTGATGTAATCCCACTTATTCATTTTTGCTTTTGTTTCCCTTGCCCAAAGAAATGCGTTCAGGAAAAAGTTGCTCATGTTTATATTCAGGAGATTTTTGCCTATGTAGTCTTCTAAGAGTTTTATGGTTTCATGACTTACATTCAGGTCTTTGATCCATTTCAAGTTTACTTTTGTGTGTGGGGATAGACAATAATCCAGTTTCATTCTCTTGCATGTAACTGTCCAGTTTTGCCAACACCAGTTGTTGAAGAGGTTGTCATTTCCCCATTGTATGTCCATGGCTCCTTGACTGTATATTAATTGACCATATGTGCTTGGGTTTATAACAGGGCTCTCTGGTCTGTTCCATTGGTATATGGGTCTGTTCTTGTGCCAGTACCAAACTGTCTTGATTACTGTGGCTTAGTAGTAGAGCTTGAAGTTGGGGAGCGTAATCTCCCCAGCTTTATTCTTCCTTTTCAGGATTGCTTTGGCTATTCAGGGTCTTCTGTGGATCCATATGAATTTTAGAACTTTCCATTTATTGGTATCTAATTTCTCTCAAGTGTCTTGTAGTTTTCAGAGCATAGGTCTTTCACTTCCTTCTTTAGGTTTGTTCCTAGGTATTTTATTCTCTTTGATGCAATTGTGAATGGAATTGTTTTCCTGATTTCTCTTTCTGCTAGTTCATTGTTGGTGTATAGAGAAGCAACAGATTTATGTGTGTTAATTTTGTATCCTGCAACTTTGCTGAATTTAGATATTAGATCTAGTAGTTTTGGACTGAATTCTTTAGGGTTTTTTTATGCACAGTATCATGTCATCTGCAAACAGTGACAGTTTAACTTCTTCTTTAGCAATCTGGATGCCCTTTATTTCTTTGTGTTGTCTGATTGCCGTGGTTAGGACCTCCAGAACTATGTTGAATAAAAGTGGGGAGAGTGGGCATCCTTGTCTAGTTCCTGAAAGGAAAGGCTTTCAGCGTCTTGCTGTTAAGTATGATGTTTTCTGTGGGTTTGTCATATATGGCCTTTATTATGTTGAGATACTTGCCCTCTATACTTATTTTGTTGGGAGGTTTTATCATGAATTTATGTTGAATTTTGTCAGATTCTTTTTCAGCATCTATGGAGATGATCGTGTGGTTTTTGTCCTTCTTTTTGTTGATATGGTGGGTAAAGTTGATGGATTTTTTAATATTGCACCATCCTTGCATCCCTGGAATAAATCCTACTTGATCATGATGGATGATCTTTTGATGTATTTTTGAATTTGGTTTGCTCATATTTTGTTGAGTATTTTTGTATCTATGTTCATCAGGGATATGGTCTGTAGTTTTCTTTTTTGTGGTGTCTTTATCTGGTTTTGGTACTAGGGTGATGCTGGCCTCATTCCCTCCTTTTCTACTTTTTGGAAATCTTTAAGGAGAATGGGTATTAGGTCTTCACTAAATGTTTGATAAAATTCAGTGGTGAAGCCATCTGGTACAGGGGTTTTGTTTGTAGGTAGTTTTTTGATTCCCAATTCAGTTTCATTGCTAGTAATTTGTCTGCTCAGATTTTCTGTTTCTTTCTGAGTCAGCCTTGGAAGATTGTATTTTTCTAGAAAGTTTTCCATTTCTTCTAGGTTATCCAGTTGTTAGCATATAAATTTTCATTGTATTCTATAATAATTCTTTGTATTTCAGTGGTGTCTGTAGTGATTTTTCCTTTCTCATTTTTGATTCTGTTTATGTGTGTGGACTCTTTTTTTCTTGATAAGTCTGGGCCTCATTTATTCTTCTTCTAGTTTCATTAATTATGAGTTTAGGCTGTTCATATTGGATTGTTCTTCTTTCCTGAGGTAGGCCTGTATTGCAATATACTTCTCTCTTAGCACGGCCTTCGCTGCATCCTACAGATTTTGCAGTGTTTAATTATTGTTGTCATTTGTCTCCATGTATTGCTTGATCTCTGTTTTCATTTTCTCATTGAGTCATTGGTTATTTAGGAGCATGTTGTGAAGCCTCCATGTATTTGTGGGATTTTTTGTATTCTTTGTGTGATTTATTTCTAATTTAATACCTTTTTTTGTCTGAGAAGCTGGTTGGTACAATTTCAATCTTTTTGAATTTACTGAGGCTCTTTTTGTGGCCTAGTATACGATCTATTCTTGAAAATGTTCCATGTGCACTTCAGATGAATGTTTATCCTGCTGCTTTTCAGTGGAGAGTTCCATAGATGTCTGTTAGGTCCATCTGTTCTAATGTGTTGTTCAGTGCCTGTCTCCTTACTTATTTTCTGTCTGGTTGTTCAATCTTTTGGAGTGAGTGGAGTGTTGAAGTCTCCTGGAAAGAATGCATTGCATTCTATTTCTGCTTTTAATTCTATTAGTATTTGTTTCACACATGTAGGTGCTGCTGTGTTGGATGCATAGATATTTATAATGGTTAAATACTCTTTTTGTATTGACCCCTTTGTCACTATGTAATGTCCTTCTTTGTCTCTTGTGACTTTCTTTGTTTTGAAGTCTATTTTGTCTGATACAAGTACTGCAACTCCTGCTTTTTTCTCCCTATTAGTTGCATGAAATATCTTTTTCCATCCCATCACTTTTAGTCTGTGTATGTGTTTGGGCTTGAAGTGAGTCTCTTGTAGGCAGCATATAGTTGGGTCTTGTTTTTTTATCCATTTAGTGTCTCTATGTCTTTTGATTGGTGCATTCAGACCATTTATATTTAGGGTGATTATCAATAGGTATGTACTTACTGCCATTGCAGGCTTTAGATTCGTGGTTACTAAAGTTTCAAGGGTAACTTCCTTAGTATCTAAGAGTCTAACTTAACTCACTTAATATGCTATTAAAAACACAATCTAAAGGTTCTTTTTTTATTTTTCTCCTCCTTTTTCGTCCTCCTCCAATCTTTATATATTAGGTATCATATTCTGTACTCTTTGTCTATCCTTTTAAACACTTTGGGGGTAGTTGATTTAATTTTGCATTTGCTTAGTAATTAACTGTTCTTCTTACTGTGGTTTTATTACCTCTGATGACAGCTATTTAACCTTAGGAACACTTCTATCTATATCAGTCCCTCCAAAATACACTGTAGGGATGGTTTGTGGGAGGTAAATTTTCTCAGCTTTTGCTTATCTGGAAATTGTTTAATCCCTCCTTTAATTTTAAATGATAATCTTTCCCGATATAGTATTCTTGGTTCGAGGCCCTTCTGCTTCACTACATTAAATATATCATTATACTCCCTTCTGGCCTGTAAGATTTCCACTGAGAAGTCTGATGATAGCCTGATGGGTTTTCCTTTGTATGTGATCTTTTCTCTCTCTCTGGCTGCTTTTAATAGTTTTTCCTTATCCTTGATCTTTGCCATTTTAATTATTATATGCCTTGATGTTGTCTTCTTTGGGTCCCTTGTGTTGAGAGATCTGTGCACCTCCATGGCCTGAGAGACTCTCTCCTTCAGCAGATTGGGGAAGTTTTCAGCAATTACTTTCTCAAAGACACTTTCTATCCCTTTTTCTCTCTCTCCTTCTGGTACCCCTATTATAGAAATATTGCTCCGTTTGGATTGGTCACACAATTCTCTCAGTATTCTGTCATTCCTAGAGATCCTTTTTTCTCTCTGTGTCTCAGCTTCTTTGTATTCCTCTTCTCTAATTTCTATTTCATTTATCGTCTCCTCCACTGTATCTAATCTGCTTTTAAAACCCTCCATAGTGTTCCACAATGACTGGATCTCTGTCCTAAATTTGTTCCTGAGTTCTTGAATATTTTTCTGTAACTCTATGACTATGTTTATGATTTTTATTTTCAAATCTCTTTCTGGAAGATTGATTAGTTCAGTCTCACTTGACCCTTTTCTGGTGTTTGTGAGATTTTCTTTGAACCAGGTTCCTTTGACCTTTCATATTTGTATGTGGCGCCATCTAGTGCCCAGAAGTTCTACTCTCTGGAGCTGCTCAGCTCCTGGAGGGATGTTGTGGGTCTCAGGGAGTGGTGCTCGTGCTTGGGGGGAGGAAAGAGCTGTTTCTTCTTCCCGACTGCTATGCTTGTTTCCACTGCCAGAACCAGTGGGCCAAACACGCAGGTGTAAGCCTCTATTCTTTGTGTTTGTACCTGCTGTAGGTGGGGCTTCCCTCTGGCTGGCTTGATGCCAGGGCAGGGGCTGCAAGTTAGCATGCCAGGTGTGGGCTGGCCTGGAGGGAGGCACCGCAGGCTGAGTATCATTGTGAGGGGCCTTGGAGCTCCATAGCCAGCCAGGTGGATTGAGTGCTTGAAGCTCCTGGAAGTTCCCAACCTGTTGTGCAGAGTGTGCCTGGACAATTTTGTCTTCCTGTCCTTTCTCCTGAGCCCTAAGCTCTGTGAAATCCTTGCCCCTTTAGCAGCCCTCTCACTGTTAGTAAGTCTCTCAGACTGCCTGCCTTTCTTTTGTCCCATAGCAGCCAGATATGGATCCCTATTTTACACAAGGAGCTGGAATCTCATTCTCTCCAGGTATTCTGCCTGTCTTAGCTTTCCAAGCCCACTAATCACCAGAGCACCATGCAATGTGGGTTCGTGCTCCCAGAGCAGATCTCCAGGTCTAGGTGGCCAGCAGTCCCACGCCTCCATTCCCGCCCTGCTCCATTTTTCTTCCTCCTCCTTGTGAGCTGAGGTGGGGGAAGGATTTGGGTCTTGCCAGGTCACAGCTTTGGTACGTTACCCTGTTCCATGAAGTCTGTTCTTTTCTCCGGGTGTATGTAGTCTGGTGCACTTTCAGGATTAGTTGTGTTAATTATATTTTCATATTATATGTGGTTTTAGGAGGAGGTGTCTGTTTCACCTCTCATGCTACCATCTTTAATCCTCTCAATGTAAGTGTTTTCTATAAAGGGACATTCATACCTTAGTGAGCTAGCAGTAGGTGGTGTTGGTGATTTATGTTGGCCTGTATCACAGCATATATCTTACTGAATGTTATAGCATTTATTTGCAATTTTTTTCTGGCATTAGGCTGTAATGTCTGGAGGGTATGGGTGCCAAGTGTCTTATTTATTTTAGCACATTAGAATGAAAATAGCATCTGGGATTTAGTAGGTGCTTAATGAACATATGCTGAGCTGAGTCTCATTGAATTGGAGGTAGGGTTTTTCTCTCACCTGTGAAATCAAGCAGGCCTTCTTCAGGCTCTCATTGTAACTGTATAGGCAAGGAAGGCCTCAGCCATGTGGCCATACATCATTGTCAGGATATCTTTTTAAGAAATTTTTGTGAAGTCTCTGAATAATTTCATCCTTTTCATGAACTTTATCATAAACTGTTTGTTGTTGCCCATGATGATTTTGTATTGCTTTTTGGGAATTTAGTAACTCGAAGAATCCAAAGTATGAAGAGATTCTGTTATTGCAAACCTCTTAATTAGTTTTTGATAAAATGGACTATAAGAAGACCAGATTCACTTGAATTAATTTATAAAGTTGAAATTTATCTTTGTGCTAATGAAGAAATGAATATTGGCTAATGAAATTAATAACATAAACATTCATGGGGAAAAGTTTAACCCAATGATAGTAATACAACAATAACTACAGTAATAGTCATTGCTCACATTTATTGAGAGCTTATTATGTGCCAGACACTGTGCTAAGTGCTTGTATCCAAGTCTAATTTAATCTTCACAAGTCTGTGTGAGACACATTATTATTATCTTCATTTGACAAATGAGAAAATGAAGCCTTAGATGATAAAATAAGGTTCAGGAGCAAAGTGGAATTCAAGAACAAAATAGTGTGACTCAGGAATGAGAGCTGTTAAAAATCATCCTGTATGCTATAGATATGTATTTGCAAATAAACAAAGCCTTAATTGTAGGTTTTTTAACAGAGACGGAGCAGACCTTGACAACTTCCTCTTAATAATTGAAGTTATAATGTGAATTTGAATGTATAAAAGCTCCATGCTTATATATTTACCCTGTTATGAACAAAGAAACAGGAGTTTCAAATATTAACTGGATGGATTCTTAATGTTAAAGTTGTTCAATTTTTTGTAATTTTAGACTCATTTGTTGAAAATACATACATCTTTGGAAATTATAAAAATAAAAAATACACTCTCTTTTTGCCTTTTCTAAAGCATTGAGAAACAAGTTACACTGTGCTACATTGACAGAATTTAACTCTGGTTCAAGGCTAATTTTTTGTTACTGGAGAAAGGCAGAACAGTTCTGAAGATACTTTTAATGCCAATGAGGATTTAAAATTGCCAACTTGTAGGCAGTGTGCCTTCAGTAGAGTCATTCAGAATCTGTGTGAAATTGTTGTCTTCTGGTGGTGGCTTCCTTTCTCTGCCCCTTTAGAACAATCCCAGGCTTTGCTCTGTTCAGGAGCCTCCTGGCCTTACTGGCCTCACTGTGACAGTATCTCAGTGAGTCAGAATCGACTTGCTGACTCCAGGAAGGCCATTACAATTGCCAGAGTGTACACTAGCCCCTCCACACTTCATAGGCAACAGGTGGCTGTTGGAGAGGGGGAAAATCAGACACACTGAGCAAAGAGCCCAGCTAGGAGGAAATTCTACCTTGGAAATTTAACTCTTTTGTCAAAAGCTAAGTTTTAGTTATGAAGGGGAAAATCAGAACAGCTCTATAAGCACATTAAATTATAACAAGGGCACAGGATTAGAAGCTTGACATGAAGTATCTGAGTCCATTTGGGCTACTATAATGAAATATCATAATCTGGCTTATGAACAGAAATTTATTTCTCACAGTTCTAGAGGCCAGAAAGTTGAAAATCATGGCATATTTGATGTCTGGTGAAGGTCTGCTTCCTCACTGATGGATGTTTTCTCACTCACTGTAAGCTCATTTGGTGGAAGGGGCTACCTAGGTCTCTGGAGTCTCTTTTGTAAGGACACTAATCTCAATCATGAGGACTACACCTTCCTTCATGAATTAATCACCTCCCAAAGGCCTTACCTCCTAATGCCATCATATTGGGCATCAGGATTCAGCATATGAATTTTGGGAGGACACATGTTCAGTCTGTAGCACAAAGTATTGATGAAATGTGAGTGTTTCACCAGGGTGGTCAGTCAAACCTCAGAAGAGTCTCGAGTATTCACAAGGAGTGCACAGCATCAGGAAAAGCAGTAGATATGTAGAAAAAAGCAGGAAGCAACTGAGGAGACCAGTACCAGTGCGGTCCCCAGCACGGCTAACTTTAGAAGAGACTCAGGCCCTCTGTGTGTCAGAGCTTCCCCTATAAATGAAAACTAGATAATCTCTAAAGTCTTGTTTGGAATGAAGAAGTGATGGTTTTTGTAAAGCTACATTTTCACCAAAACCCAGCAATTTAATAATTTCATATATTAATAAAACATATTGTTTGTCATGTGTATGACACATGGCAATATTATAATTATAAGGGAAGTTTGATTAGTCAGAATGTTACTGGCCAAGATGCTGTGTTTTCCCAGGATCGTGTCTTGGAGGCGACGAAGAATGAAGCCATCAGACAAGAGTATGGAGCAACCAGCAAAGTTTTTAATGAGGAGTGAAAAAGAAATAAAATATCCCGCTTATTGGGAGGGGCTCCAAGGAAGGACACTGCTGGGGCTTCAGTGTCCAGGTTTTATAAGCACAAAAATCTAGTAAACCATGCAAGTGGTTGGGAGTTGTTGCTAGGGCTTGTTACTATGGCCGAGCTAGGATCAAAGGAGAAGAAAAACTTCCTTTTTCTCAGGCTGTATTTTCCCAGATGTCCAGGCTGAGGCTTCTTGTTAACTGAGAAGCCTTGACCCTAGTTCCCTTCTGCCTGTGACTTATGAGGACCTTGAGCTCTATGTGCCTATGTCTGGGGCCTTGAGTTCTGTCTGCCTGCAGCTGACTAACACTTGCCTCCAGAAGAAGGGCATTAAAGGAAGAAAGATTGTCATGGGAAGAGGAAAAGAGGACAAGTTGTGGAGTCACAGCTCAGAGTAGCTCACTGTCTTTCCCCTAGGAAGTAAGCAGTCTGGTTAGAAGCCCTTTCAAAGTAGATTTCTGACCTTTAGTTGAAACTTGATGAAACAGAATGATTTACGTGTGACTTTGTGCTCAGATCTGTACAACGAAAATGTACACTTCTCCAGAATTATGTACATGAAGTCTTGAAACTTTTTTTTTATTGGAAAGAAGGGAAAAAAAATCCACCAGTCAATATCCTTAGAAATATGTAGACAGCCCTGAGTGTGGGGAAATACAGTGGCAAGTGTAGGAGGGCAGGGAGATTTGAGTTTGGTAATGGCTTACAGCATTTTCTGTAGGTAAGAGTGGAAGGAGGGAAGAATCTAGAGAGCAAGAGGAGCTGTTTTTTATAAAATAACTGCAGGGCGACAATTCCAATTCTTATGATGGGATACCTCAGGAGATACTTCCTCTCCTAACCCAGTACTTTTAAGGTGTGCTAGTGTCCAGTTGTTCCTCTCCTTTGTTGCTAAGCTCTCCCCAGCCTTCATTCCTCAGTATGTCTTTGGCCCAAAGTAACTTCTGCCTGTGATCCATGAGTCCAGGGAGAAAAGCAATGGGAGATTTTTTTTAATATGATTTATTTTGGTATCATTAATCTATAATTACATGTGCAATATTATGGTTATTAAACTACCCCTTCATCAGGCCCCCCCACCAACCCCATTGCAGTCACTGTCCATCAGCATAGTGAGATGCTATAGAGTCACTACTTGTCTTCTCTGAGTTGTACAGCCTTCCCCGTGCCCCCCCAACATTACGTCTGCTAATCGTAATGCCCGTTTTTCCCCTCTTATCCCTCCCTTCCCACCCATTTTCCCCAGTCCCTTTCCCTTTGGTAACTGTTAGTCCATTCTTGGGTTCTGTGAGTCTGCTGCTGTTGTGTTCCTTCAGTTTTTTCTTTGTTCTTATACTCCACAGATGAGTGAAATCATTTGATACTTGTCTTTCTCTGCCTGGCTTATTTCACTGAGCATAATACCCTCTAGTTCCATCCATGTTGTTGCAAATGGTAGGATTTGTTTTCTTCTTATGCCTGAATAATATTCCATTGCGCATATATAGCACATCTTTTTTATCCATTCATCTACTGATGGACACTTAGGTTGCTTCCATTTCTTGGCTATTGTAAATAGTCCTGTGATAAACATAGGGGTGCATATGTCTTTTCCAAACTGCGCTGCTGCATTCTTAGGGTAAATTTCTAGGAGTGGAATTCCTGGGTCAAATGGTATTTCTATTTTGAGTTTTTTGAGGAACCTCCATACTGCTTTCCACAATGGTTGAACTAATTTGCAGTCCCACCAGCAGTGTAGGAGGGTTCCCTTTTCTCCACATCCTCGCCAACATTTGTTGTTGTTTGTGTTTTGGATGTTGGCCATCCTCACTGGTGTGAGGTGATATCTCATTGTGGTTTTAATCTGCATTTCTCTGAAGATTAGCGATGTAGAGCATCTTTTCATGTGTCTGTTGGCCATCTGAATTTCTTTTTTAGAGAAGTGTCTATTCATGTCCTCTGCCCATTTCTTAATTGGATTATTTGCTTTTTGTTTGTTAAGGTGCGTGAGTTCTTTATATATTTTTGATGTCAACCCTTTATCAGATACTTTTTTTATGAATATATTCTCCCATACTGTAGGATGTCTTTTTGTTCTACTGATGGTGCCCTTTGCTGTACAGAAGCTTTTCAGCTTGATATAGTCCCACTTGTTCATTTTTGCCTTTGTTTCCCTTGCCCGGGAGATATGTTCATGAAGAAGTTGTTCATGTTTATGTCCAAGAGATTTTTGCCTATGTTTTTTTCTAAGAGTTTTATGGTTTCATGACTTACATTCAAGTCTTTGATCCACCTTGAGTTTACCTTTGTGTTTGGGGCTAGACAGTAGTCCAGTTTCATTCTCTTACATGTAGCTGTCCAGTTTTTCCAACACCAGCTGCTGAAGAGGCTGTCATCTCCCCATTGTATATCCAAGGCTCCTTTATCAAATATTAATTGACTGTATATGTTTGGGTTAATGTTTGGATTTTCTATTCTGTTCCACTGGTCTGTGGGTCTGTTTTTGTGCCAATACCAAATTGTCTTGATTACTGTGGCTTTGTAGTAGAGCTTGAAGTCAGGGAGTGTAATTCCCCCTGTTTTATTCCTCCTTCTAAGGATTGCTTTGGCTATTCGGGGTCTTTTGTGGTTCCATATGAATTTTAGAATTATTTGTTCCAGTTCATTGAAGAAGCTGTTGGTAGTTTGATAGGGATTGCATTGAATCTGTAGATTGCTTTAGGTAGTATAGCCATTTTGACAATATTGATTCTTCCTAGCCAAGAGCATGGGATGCATTTCCATTTGTTAGTGTCCTCTTTAATTTGTCTTAGGAGTGTCTTGTAGTTTTCAGAGTACAGGTCTTTCACTTCCTTCGTTAGGTTTATTCCTAGGTATTTTATTCTTTTTGACGCAATTGTGAATGGAATTGTTTTTCTGATTTCTCTTTCTGTTAGTTCATCATTAGTGTATAGGAAAGCAACAGATTTCTGTGTGTTAATTTTGCATTCTGCAACTTTGCTGAATTCAGATATTAGTTCTCGTAGTTTTGGAGTGGAGTTTTTAGGGTTTTTTATGTACAGTATCATGTCATCTGCAAATAGTGACAATTTGACTTCTTCTTTACCAATCTGGATGCTTTGTTATGTCTTTGTTTTGTCTGATTGCTGTGGCTAGGACCTCCAGTACTATGTTGAATAACAGTGGAGAGAGTGGGCATCCTGTCTTGTTCCCGATCTTAGATGAAAAGCTTTCAGCGTCTCGCTGTTAAGTATGACGTTAGCTGTGGGTTTGTCATATACAGCCTTTATGATGTTGAGGTACTTGCCGTCTATACATTTTGTTGAGAGTTTTAATCATGAATGGATGCTGAATTTTGTCAAATGCTTTTTCAGCATGTATGGAGATGCTCATGTGATTTTTGTTCTTCTTTTTGTTGATGTGGTGGATGATGTTGATGGATTTTTGAATGTTGTACCATCCTTGCATCCCTGGGATGAATCCCACTTGATCATGGTGTATGATCCTCTTGATGTATTTTTGAATTCGGTTTGCTAATATTTTGTTGAGTATTTTTGCATCTACGTTCATCAGGGATATTGGTCTGTAATTTTCTTTTTTGGTGAGGTCTTTGCCCGGTTTTGGTATTAGAGTGATGCTGGCTTCATAGAATGAGTTTGGAAGTATTCCATCCTCTTCTATTTTTTGGAAAACTTTAAGGAGAATCGGTGTTATTTCTTCTCTATATGTCTGGTAGAATTCAGAGGTGAATCCATCAGGCCCAGGGGTTTTGTTCTTGGGTAGTTTTTTGATTACCAATTCGATTTCGTGCTGGTGATTGGTCTGTTTAGTTTTTCTGTTTCTTGCTTGGTCAGTCTTGGAAGGTTGTATTTTTCTAAGAAGTTGTCCATTTCTTCTAGGTTTTCCAGCTTGTTAGCATATAGATTCTCATAATATTCTCTTATGATTCTTTGTATTTCTGTGGGGTCCGTCGTGATTTTTCCTTTCTCATTTCTGATTCTGTTTATGTGTGTAGATTCTCTTTTTCTCTTAATGAGTCTGGCTAGGGGTTTATCTATTTTGTTTAGTTTTTCAAAGAACCAGCTCTTGGTTTCATTGATCTTTTTTCTATTGTTTTATTCTTCTCAATTTTATTTATTTCTTCTCTAATCTTTATTATGTCCCTCCCTCTGGTGACTTTGGGCCTCATTTGTTCTTCTTTTTCCAATTTCAGTAATTGTGTCTTTAGACTATTCATTTGGGAATGTTCTTCCTTCTTTAAATAGGCCTGGATTGCAATATACTTTCCTCTTAGAACTGCCTTTGCTGTGTCCCACAGAAGTTGTGGCTTTGTGTTGTTGTTCTCATTAGTCTCCATATATCCTTTGATTTCTGTTTTGATTTGGTCGTTAACCCATTGATTAGTTAGGAGAATGTTGTTAAGTCTCCATGTATTTGTGAGCCTTTTTGATTTCTTTCTAAAATTTATTTCTAGTTTTATACCTTGGTGTTCTGAGAAGTTGGTTGGTAGGATTTCAATATTTTTGAAATTACTGAGGTTCTTTTTGTGGCCTAGTATGTGGTCTATTCTGGAAAATGTTCCATGTGCACTTGAGAAGAATGTGTATCCTGTTGCTTTTGGGTGTAGAGTTCTGTAGGTGTCTGTTAGGTCCATCTGTTCTAGTGTGTTGTTCAGTGCCTTTGTGTCTTCACTTATTTTCTGTCTGGTTGATCTGTCCTTTGGAGTGAGTGGTGTGTTGAAGTCTCCTAAAATGAATGTAAGCAATGGGAGATTTTGTGAAGGAATAGGAAGTTTGCCCCCCCCCCCCATATTTTGTTACGAAATTTTCAATATATTGCAAGTTTGAACGAATTTTAAATCAACACCACAGACCTACCACCTAGCTCTTACTATTCATATATTACTGTATTTGATTTTTCATATATCCATCCACAATCAACATGCATATCATTAGTCAAAATTCAGTATTTGTTTATAGTTTGTCTTCCTTTGATGTAGAATGTACTACAATGAAATGCAGAAATCTTAGATATGTATTCAGTGAGTTTTGATCATTTCATGTGCCCCTGTAACCCACTGTGTATGAAGATATTGAACATAACCATTATCCCAGAAATTTCCTTTATGTCCTTTCTAGTCTGTCAATGCTCACCAGGAGAATCACTGTTCTGTTTTTTTTTTCTCCCACATATTAACTTTGCCCTAGAACTTCATATAAGTGGAACCATACAGTACATGCTTTTTGTGTAAGGATGCCTACTTGGCATAGGTTTTTGAGATTCATCCATGTTATTGTGTATGTCAGTAGTGTTTTTCTTTTTTATTGCTGAATAGTGTATCATTGTTTGAGTATATCACAGTTTGTTTACTGTTCTCTTGTTGATACATATCTTGGTTGTTTCCAGTGTGGAACTACTATGAATACAGCTGTTATGAGCATTCTTGTACAAGTCTTTTGTAAATATATGTTTCATTCTCTTTGGTAAATACCTAGGAGTGGGATTTCTGCATCACAGGATAGGTATATATTAAATTTTATAAGAAATTTCTATATCTTTTCCAAACCGATGGTTCTGTTTTACAATTCCACTAATGACATGTTAGGGTTCTTGTAGCTCCACAGCGTCACCAAAATTGGTGTTTTATTTGAGCCATTCTGGTGGGTATGTGGTGGTATTTGCTACAGTCTGAATGTTTGTGTCCCCCTCAAATTTGTATGTTGAAATCATAACCCCGAGAGGTAATGGCATCAGGAGTTGTGGTCTTTGGGAGGTAATTAGGTCATAAACATGGAGCTCTCATGAATGGGATTAGTTCCCTTATGGAAGAGACCCCTCAGAGCATCCCAGTCCCTTCCATAATGTGAGAACACAACGGGATGTCTGCGATGAAGAAGAGTGACCACGCTGGCACCCTAATCTTGAACTTCCAGCTTGCAGACCTGTGAGAAATAAATTTCTGTTTTTTTTTATTTATACATTTTACGTGTTATCCAGTGTGTGGTATTTTATTATAGTAGCTTGAACAAACTGAGATAGTATCTCATTACTGTCTTGATTTGTGTTTTTAATTGCTTAAAATTTGAGTGGATGAGTAGAGAGAAAATCTTGATCTTAAGAATACAAGCATACCCTGGGGATACTGTGTAGTTCCAGACCACTGCAATACAGCAACTATTTCAGTAAAGTGAATCAAGTATATTTTTTGATTTCCCAGTGAATTTAAAGGTTACATTTACACTCTTCTGTTGTCTATTATGTGTGCATAGCATTATGTCTAAAAAAACAATATATATACTTTAAGTAAAAAATACTTTATTGCTAAAAAATTCCAGCCATTATCTGAGCTTTAAGTGAATTGTAATCTTTTTGCTGGTGGAGGGTCTTGCCTCAAATGTTGATGGTTTCTGACTGATCAGGCGGTGGTTGCTGAAGGTTGGGGTGGCTGTGGCAATTTCTTAAAATAAGACAACAATTAAGTTTGCCACTTTGATTGACTCTTACAGAAACCATTTCTCTGTAGCATGCAATGCCACTTGATAGCATTTACCCCTGTAGCACTTCTTTCAAATTTGGAGTCAGTCTTCTCAAACCCTGCCACTGCTTTATAAACTAAGTTTATGTAGTATTCTAAATCCTTTGTTGTCACTGCAACAGTATTTATAGCGTCTTTACCAGAAGTGGGTTCCATTTCAAAAAATACTTTTTTGCTCATCAGTAAGAAGCAACTTGTCATTGCTGCAAAGTTTTATTATGAGATTGCAGCAATTCAGGCACATCATCAGACTCCACTTCTAATTCTAGTTCTCTTGCTATTTCTACCACATCTTCAATTCCTTCCTCCACTGAAGTCTTGAATCTTCAGTTTGTAAAAAGTGAAGTTATCTGCGAAGTGCAATAAAGTGCAATATAACGAGACATACCTGTACTAAAAGAGGTAGAGTTATAGAAATGGGGAGCACACTGGTCAGATTGGAATGCTCATTTGGATGGTAATATACTTATTTACACTTTACTGATTCCAGGTTAAGAAGAAGAGACCAAGAAAGACTGAGAATGTCAGAATCAACTAATAATAAAGGAAATATATAAGAAGGGTATCTTAGGCAAGACTAAATAAGAATGATGTATTCTGTGTACATGTTACAGAATTTTGTACATAGCTCTGGAAAAAAAGATAAATTATCAATCTTAGGAAAATATAAGTAAGAAGAGTTATTAAAATGTTACCCATTTTTACATGTACATATTTTTTTATTTCAATGCTATTCCATTTAATAAATCTGTTGAGTTTTATTCTGCAGTTATAATTTTATCAACAATATGTAAGATAAATATTCTTGGAGAAATGTATAGCTATTTGAATTGGTCTCAGAAAGCACAGGTAGACTTGTTAATAAATTTTGTGCCCAAATCACGTTGTATCTTCTACTTAGTAACATTTAAAGAACTTCTAGAACTGAAGGAGATTCCAATTTTGTATATTTTCTTTGGCTCCCTGGATTTTAATAATTTAGGATAATCCACTTTATCACTCTGACCATTTAAGATTATGTTTTTTAAAGTAAAATATTACGTTGAAGGAACATTACATTAACTTCTGCATCCACTTATAAAATTAACTTTTTTATAACGTCCTGCAAGATTCATAACTGTCCTCTAAGTATAATTGCATGGTTTTGCCATTTTTGATTAAGAAAGTACATTAACTGCATTAAAAATATAAAATGTCTCTCTGTTTCTATTTTAGGTCCTATATTAGAGATTACCAAGCAAGATTTTTTTCAAGAAGCAAAAGCCCTCATTGCCCAGCATTATGAGAAAATAAATCAGGTTAATGCTTTGCATTTATCTAACATTATATTTTTCAGGGAACTAATAACTATTTCTGTATACTACAAAGATTGTTCCAAATGATTGCATGAACTCTTATAGATTTCGAATAAAAAAGACAAAATGAAAGGCTAGCTATAAAAATTGATTTCAGATTGCATTTAAAAATAAATATTTTCAGCTATATAGATTATTTAATTACATATCTATTTAACTTGCACATTTATCCAGTTTTTAATGTGTTCATTTGATGAATTATAACAGAAATACTTGCATTAAATATCTCAGGTGAATATCTTTATTTGAATATTATTAGATAAAGCAAAAATAAATAGAAAATATTCTGTGGTGTGTCTTTCCTAAGCCCCTAGCATGTCATGCTTGCTTGTATCTTCTCCCACAAGACTTTGCATTAGAATTGTTTTACCAGTCTAATAGCTCCTTGAGGACAGTGAATGTCTTTTTTGAAGTCACATCTCCAGCATTGTGCCTGGCCCAATAAATATTTGCTGAATGGCATAGGTTTGGAAGGTGATAAGAAAGAGCAAAAAGGAAAGGGATGGCAAAGAGACGGGGAGAGTCAGCAACAGGGCGTAATTTTGGATGAGAGCATCTATAGAAGAGATGGGGACAGCAGCTTTGGACAAATGGGCCTTTGGGAGGCAGGTTAGGAAAGGGAATCGTAGGATGGTCACTGCATGCCACGCTGTCCTGTTCCTTTCTTTTTTTAAAGAGAATTTTAGATGAAGAGTTTAAATAATTTTTGGCACTTACTGTGGGGCGGGGGTCGTTATAACTTTTATGTTTCTTTTGAATGGTCCTCTAGGCTTATACTAGCCCTAGGTGATTTTAATCTTATCATCAACTGTTAACATTGCTTAACTAGTCTTTTCCTCTAACCAATATAATACTTTTAAATTACATTGATTCCACTAGTGGGCACATGGGATAAAAACTTCACAGTATTCAGAGTTAGATAGATGTACATAATAGCCTTCATCTATTTTTAGAATTTTATCTAATAATAACTGCACAATATTCCATCTTTGGTTCCTTGGCAAAACGTAACACTAGCATACTAAAACCTCCTTACTGGCGTCTTGAGCTGGCAACAATTTGAATTTGTCTAAACAATTTTTTTTTTGTGGGGGTGGATGGAGATGGTGGGAGCCATAGCTCTATTTATGAGCAGAGAATGATTAGACTAGAACAATTATAACTGTTTGGATAATTACCTGTCAGAGACCTGTTACTGTATTATTTTTCTATTACTCAAAGTAGTCAAAGCAGTTTTAATTGACTGAAATTTCTGAGATACAAATCGAATTACTAATATGCTTTTCTTGAGAATCTATCTCCATGTATGAGCAGTTATTTCCGGTTCAATGGAGAAAGAGGTTTGGGGAGTGTTAGCATTTTATGGAGATTTGAAAATTATTCAAGGATTGAATTATTCAAGGTTGAAATATTTAAATTCTTCCATGTCTATTTATGAACTTGAAAGCTGTATTTGCAAATATCACATTTGAGGAGGAAAATGGCTACTTTAAGATTTACATTTTTTTTTTGAAGGGGAATCCCACATGCTTTTTAAGAGCTTTTGGAGAACTACAAAGATAACATCTGCTTTATCTGATTACTGTGATGTGCTTTACAGTAGAGTCTTATGCAGTAACATACTTTGTAAAATGTATTTAGTGGATATAATTTTATTACTTTATTAATAAAATTTATAAAATTTTATTATACACTTAATATTACAATTAAATTTTGTTAAATTTCTTTTTGTTTTATTCACAGAATAAAGTTCAAGGTACTTCTGTAAATGTTTTTAAAAATAAACACCAAAAACCAAAATCTGGCAAATTCATACCTTTGGACAGTAAAATAAAGGAAACACCTGATGTGGTCCAAGAACTTCAGGCAACATGCAAAAGTATTTGTTTTCCCAAAGATCTTTCCAAAAGTGAACATTTTGAGAAACCTCCACGACAAACTTTCAAGGAGCCACACATTTTTCATATGAAAGAAAAATGCAAGGATTCTATAGATCTAACTGTGAAAGGTAAGTTTTTGATGGAGCAAAGAAATTCAGCAAAGCAACAGGCAAAACTGTCTTGCTTTTGGTGTGCTTATGATGGAATTCCCTTCGTCAAGTAAAACCCTATAATGGTTAACCATGTCTTCCTTGTTCAAGTAAAACCTTACAGTTGGTTAGCCATCTCTTCCAACAGAGTATATTCCTTCTATCACATACATATAGGTATATATATATTCCTTCTAGTACAAGTTCTCAGAGACTGTTATGTGTGCTGTTACTTATTGGTCAGAGGCTAATAGCCCTGAATTCTCTTGTTGAGCAGGTTAGGTAGGGTAGGCAAGCTATTTGTGAGTGTATTCTCCCCAAGCCCTAAAAGGATTTTTGAAAACTGTAGAGTTTTCCTTTAAGATAAATTGTAGTAAAGGTTTATTCTCTAACAGAAACTTGGTAACTTGGAACCTGGAGGTCTATTTAAGCAAAATACTGTTTTCCTGAGGCTAATGGCTGGAATAAATGGTCTCTTATACACATTTTTAGTTACAGCGTTCATAACTTCATTTATGTTTTCCTCTTTTGTAATTACTTGTTATGTTACTCATTCATTTGATTTTTTTTCATTCAGTGAGTGCCTGCTCTATGCCAGGCACTACGTTAGGAGCTGAAGAAACAAAGAATTAAAGGGTCAGAGAGTAATGGTGGGATAGACACCTGGATAATTTCTGATCATATATTGTGGCACTTGCTGTAATAGAGGTAAATGCAGCATTATGGAAACACTGAGGCATAACCAGCCACGTGCTGTAACAAAAATTTTCTCAGAAGAGATTTCACTAGAAATGGGTTTTAATGAGAAGTTTGTTAAATGTAGGGTGGGAACCAGAGAGGCCATTTGAGTAGCTGGAGCCAAATATTAAAGCACTAAAGGATGAAAGAATGTGTTTTGTTTTGGGAAAGGAGGCATGTGGTAAGAAACAAAGTTGGGAAGATGGATGAGTCTAGATATTGAAGAGAATATAATAGCAATCCTAGGATTTGAACCTATGTGAAATGGAAAGCCAATGATGATTTTAAAGCAGGGTGTGAGGAAGGGTGATGTATGATGAGAACTTTCTGGTAAATAAATAAAACTGGCAGTAGAGACTGTGGGCAGTGATGGCAAGAGAGATAAGTGAAGAGACTGCTCAAGAAAGGAAGTCCATGTAAGGGATAGCAGGGGCCTAAATTAGGGCAGTAGTGAAGCATGAAGTGTGAAGGAAGGGTGTTACAGCAGCATTTCTCAAAGAGTAGTTTGCAGACCACTAGTCCTGAGTGATTTACCTCAACAAAAGGGTTCTTTGGTTAGGTAAGTTTGAAAAAAATGCTTTCACTTTTTGGAGATTCAAATTGAACATTAATATATCGAAAGCTCTGAGAAATACTGCAGAAAACAAAATAAGTGTGTTGTTTTTTACCTAGCTATCACCAGCTCATTTGATCAAAGAATTCCTGAAGAAAGACAATGAGGTTTCCAAACTGGAAAACTGGGCAGACAGACAATAAGTTGAGGTCAAAATTAGACGGAGAAGCAGATTTTGGGCAGGTGGAGAAAGGCATGGGAAAGATAATAAATTCAGTTTTAGATCTGGTAATTAGACATGCATATTTAGATAACCATTCAGAAGTGGGAATGGAGATCTGGCACTTTGGAGAGAGATAGGTGAGGACTGAAGATAAATGTTGGGAGTCACTGACATACTGAAATTGTAGGGTTCATGCATTTGTTCAAGCAACATTTGTTTATTATGTGAGATATACAGAGACAGAAGATATGCTACTTGCCCTGAAGAAGTTCAAATTTGATATATGTAATTTGTCTGAGGTTGGATGGAGGATAAGAAGACAATTACTATATAGTGTGACCAATACTGTAATTAAAACAAGCTTTGAAATCAATAGGAAGGATATCTAATCCAGGTTTAGGAGTCCAGAGTTGATTCCTAGGAGACTTAAAGTCTTTGGTTAATTTTGAAGGATGAGTAAGTATTAACTCAAGAAAGAAGAAAAGGCCTATCTAGTCAGAGGGCCTAGCATTTACATGATAATGGATATCCAAGAAAGTGGTTGTGCTGTATTTGAGGTTACTAAAGTGATTTTACATAACTGAAATGCTAGGATTGGGAAGTAATTAGAGATGAGACTAGATGTTGAAGAACATTGAATTTAACCTAAAAGTAAGGGGAACAAGAAAAGTAATGTTTTACAGAAAAGTTGCAGGGATCACATTTGCATTTGAGAGCATTTATTGACAGAAGAAATGAGTTGTGATAAATTTTGGAAGAAACAGGGACCAGTGAGGAGACAGTAATTCACAAGAGAAAGGATGACTTGAATTAAGGGAATGGCATGGGGATAAAACAGAGGGAGAGATTTTAGAGATGTTTGAGAAGTAGAGTTACCTAGATTTGGTCAGCAGTTAGGTAGAGCATTAAAACATAGAGAAGAGCTGTGGTATTTGTTGGTTTGGTTTATATGAGTAGCAGCAAGGAAACAGATACAGCAAATGAAAGGGTTGGTGGTGCATCTTACGTAATGGTAAAACTGCCACCAGCAATACATTGGAATCTAGACCATGTACCTACTGAACTTTGCAGCGTTAGGTGAAGAAATTGGGAAATGGCCTTACTAAAATGTGTTGGTGGTTTTGGCTGTCTTTAGGAAGTTATAACAGAGATGAACTTAGAAAAGTATCGGCTGGTTTGCAAGCAGAAATGAAAGGGTATAGAGAGATAGAAGGTGTTTGGGTCCTTGTTTTTCAGCAGATGTCTACTAAGACTTATTTTTGCAGCAAAAATCAGATTAAGGGTGTGTCTTTCCCACACCAAGCCAGTATCTCAGATAAACTCAAGACACTTAACCATTAAGTTGAGAGACTAGGGCAAGACGTAAAGAAGTGAAGATACAAAGGAAAATTTAAACTATGTACGAAACAAGAAAAACAGCAATTGACTCTTAGGCCCTGAGGTGACTGGTGGTTACCATGGGGGATGGTTGGAGTGTGTGGGTGAAATAGGTGAAGGGGATAAAGAGGCACAAAATCTCAATTATAATATAAATTAGTCACAGGGGTAAAAGTATAGCATAGAGAATATAGGCAATAGTTATATAACATCTTTCTTGACAGTGACTGCACTAGTTGGGGTGAGCATTTATAAGGTATATAACTGTCAAATGTGAAACCTATAATATTGTATATCAACTGTACTTCAATAAAAAAAATTAAAATAAAACTATGTCAAAAAGGACTTTGAATGTGGTTTGTGGCATGTAGAATTAATTGGAGGAAAATAGATTTAAAAATCTACCAAATATTTTCGACAATTCATTGCCAAAGAAACCATGAGCCTTGATTTAAATGAACATTTACAAGTAAAATATTCTGGCTTTATTTGGAAATGGACCACAAAGGCTGTACAGTCCCTAATGAGGATAAGAGCAAGATGTGGCCAAGTAGCAAGGGAAGAACTCCCAGAGTGGATAAGGGGGCCATTAAAAAAAACAAAACATGGGAGTGTCTCCCAGAACAGAATCATTGTCTGCTCAAAGAACCTCCCAACCTCTGGGTTAGAGGGCTTCTCGGTGACTCCCTACAAGCATTTTATAACTTCTTTGGTTTAGTGATTGCTATGTGTCTTCTCTTTTTCCCTTTCACAAGTGGAATGTTTACTGAGGTTATCCTATTTAACTCTTCCACTACTGGATGTTGTGTGCTTTTGGGGGAAAGTGGAAATAACTTTGGTATTAGTATGTGTGATTACTGTACCAGAGGAAGTCCCATCTGGCCCCGATGGAGAAGACTATAGACAGTCAGAGATCCGGGATATGGTGCCTTGAGCCTTAGGGGAAGTTTGGGTTGCCTCCTTGGGGAGAAGGAAGAGTATGTTTTGTCAGGGAGTAAGAATGGATATTTGCTTTTCAAAAGAGCAGACTGTGGCAGAGACTACCTAGATGTTCACCAATGTTATGTTACTATTATCCTTTTCTTCCTGGGTACTTGGTTAAAAGCCATTCCTTATGTCCCTTGCAATTAGGTGGAGCTATGTGACTAAGATCTGGCTTAACAGGTTATAGCTGGAAGTGATACACATCCATAAAAATGTCTTGTGTTCCCCTCCCAACATTTTCAAATATGAGGACTCTTTTTCCATATTCTTAAAACAATTGCTGTTCCACTCATAGGAGGGTGCCAAAAGGGCTTTTAATATCTTTTGACTGAAAAACTTCTGTTCAGACATTCAGTCAATATACACAAGTGTGTACGGGAAATACAAGAGTGAGAAAAATGATTATTATTTGCCCCCTAATGGAACTTGGAGTCCAGCTGGAGAAACAGATATCAATTAAATAATCACTTATATAAATATTTAGTGTATATGACAAATGAATTGGACTTGGATGGGATGGGGGTAGTGGCAGGGATGGCAAAGGCCTCCTGGAGGAAATGACATTTGAGCTAAGATATGAGAGATGCAGAGGAATTGCTCAGAGAAGGAGTAATTCCTGCTTGGAATTCTAGGCCGTGAGAAAATCCTTTGCAATGGCCCATGTGAGGGAAGCGCAGAAGTACTTTCAAAGAAGCACAAAAAGAACTAATGTGGCTACAGTTCTGAGAAGGTGCTAGAGAAGGTTGGTTAAGCTGTGGCTGTCTGAAAAGCAGAAACCGGTCATCAGTGGTGTGCTAGCAAATGTTTAACTGGGTCTGTGGGAGGAGGGAGGAACTTGGAGGCCAGCGGGAGAAACAGATATCAATTAAATAATCACTTATATAAAGATTGAGTGTATATGACAAATGAACGGGACTTGGATGGGATGGCTTTTGCAGACTTCTGTGGTGTACGTACTCTAAGGTAGCCAATTTCAAGCTAGCAGTGGGACATACGGATGATGGGAGTTGGGAAGAGATAAACACAATCTGTTCTCCTGAGCCTTGTGGCAAAAACCTTTCATACAGCACTTGAAATCCTCTCTGCCTCACTTATTCCAGCCACTGCTGTAGTGACTTCTAATTTTGTAGGGGTTTGTGTTCCAGGCTTCCCTGACTCCTTTTTGGTTGGAATGGGCTCAGCACTGACGCATAAACAACCAGGAAGGAAGAATGAGAAGCAGTGAATGAATGTTTCCCCTCTTCTTCCCCCTGGACCTCAGGAGGGTCTCAAGTTACATTCTGTAAAGCTTCTCAGAAGGTCCCAAACAGTTAAGCCACCAGTTTGTTGTTGGGGTTTTTAGCCTTCCCGAGCCCCCTCCGAACCTGCGGAGAGGACGGGAAGGGGGAGACACGCCCCAGCAAGGCAGGACCGGGAAGGGTGAGTGCCGACTGTCCGCCCGATCACCAGCCTCCGGCCCCTAGGCCTGAACCGGAGACAAACAAACGCTACAGGAAGCTCAGTCAAAGTAGGAACTCATTTATTGCGGAAACAGCAGAGTATATATAACATTTATGGGCCAATCAGCATAAAGGTCAAGCAGTCACAAGCTCTTCACGCAGGAAGGCACATAATGCAAGCAAACGGTGTCCACGAGCTGATCACGTTCGCGGATGACTCACGCCACCAATAGGGAGATACCCAGAACACAGGTAGACTAACGTCATAGCCCGCCAAAATGCCTGGGCACCACCCCATGCTCATCTGGCGAGCGCCATCTTGGCAATGCATTTAAAGGCTACTTCTTAGATTAGAAGGCCCTACAGTTTCTTATAGTGATGGTCAACTCAAAAAGGATTCTTACATTAGTTCTCCCTTCTTCCTTACTTTACTTCCTAATTATTCATTCCTGTTCTCTAAGCTTGCTTCCTTAAAATACTCCCTTAAAAATATTTTGATGTTGAGTTGTCAGTACTTGCTGAAAAGACTGGGTGTGGAATGTGAGGGCAAGGAAGACTTAGGCTTTAGACTTGACCTGGAAGATAAGAATTACCACTTTCTGAGATGGGGAAAAGAGATACAGTTTTTGAATGGGCAGAGCTGAGATTTGGACACATTGTGTTTGAGATGCCTGTTACACATACAAATGAAAATGTCAAATAGGTAGTCTATTATATAAGAGTGGGCTCATAGGAAAGGTTGGCATTGTTAATGTATGGATCAGTATTGCCCAATAGCAATCTAATATGAGTCACAAATGTTGTAATTGAAAATTTTCTAGTGGCCACATTAAAAAAGTAAAAGGAAACAGATAAACGTAATATTAAAGATAGATTTACTTACCTTAAATATCCAAAATATTAGCATTTTAAGATTTAGTCAATATAAAAATTATTAATGAGATATATTACATTTTCTTCACACTAGGTCTCCAAAATCCAGGGTTATAGGAATCAGTCCAGCCATATTTTCAAGTGCTCAGTAGCTACAGTTGGCAAATAGCTAATGTATAGGACACCACAGGTATAGATTTTATTTATAATCATAGATGTAGATATGATCATCTAAGAAGTAAATGTAGGTGGAGGAAAAAAAATTCAAGAACTAAATCCTGCAGGTTTCTAACATGTAGAGGGTATGAAGAGGAGTGCCTAACAAAAGAAGTGGAAAATGAACAGGTAGGAGGGAAATCAGGAGAGTGTGAAATATGTTCCTCATGGTTCAGTTGAGGAGGAGGACTGCCTTAGGAGCAAGGGAAGTGCATCCATTGTTTTGGGAGGAAGGCGGTGCATGGACACAGACACAGGCTGATTGGTAGGTGGCGAGGGGGGTTCTCCGACGTTTTCAGTGAAATCATAAGTGAGGTCTTTACCTGAGGATGGGTTGGGAAGTATTGGAGTTTTGAGGAGTCAGGAGAGGGTGAGTAATCATCATGTTGTAAAGTGTGAATGTGTATGGACTGTGAAAATCTTCCTCCGCATTTTTAAGAAAAAAGAATGGTTGGGAAGTGTCAATAAGGATCAAGGAGGAAATTCAATTTATCTCTAGCCCTAGAGTATGGGAAGGGTAGAAGAAAAGAATAGTTGCCCTTGAGAGAGCTGCTGGAGAGGCTGTGTCCTTAGGATTTAAAGGTTGTTAGAACAAAAGATGGGGGAACATATGGAGTACACAGATGGATATCAGTTTAGCTGCTAAAAGATCTGGGGTTTCTTAGGGCACAGTGAAGAGTTTGGGGAGGTGATTCAAGGAAGGATGAGAGAATGAGGGTCTATGGAGATTAAGGTAAATAGCAAAGAGAACGAGAAGGCTAGTTCTGAGGGTCTCTTAGAGAAGGCAGGGATTGTTCTAAGGGACTAAAAAGATAATCTCCTTTTTTGGATTATTCTCTTTAGCACTTTGTAATCACAAGGCCAAGGATGTAGGGAGTGGTAGATATGAGAATGGAGTGAAGATTTTAACAACAGCACAAGAAGGACAGTGGTCCTCCTGCGAATCCTGTTTTAGGCTCTACTGAAGTCAGAGATAGTTCACCATGAGCTTTAGCATGTATCCCACCAGACAGCTGTGAAGTGCTGCTTTTACGGTTTATATTTGAATTAAAATTGGAATTCATTTCTCAAAGTTCTTATCTCAAAAAGTATATATTAAGTCTGTAACTTGGATCTATTTTTTAAACATGTTCCCAATATTCACTTCAGTGTGAATGGAAACATGATCTAAGATATCAGTGACATTAATTCCAGAACCTGATGAAAGTTTATGAGATTAGAAAGAAAAGTGAGCCCTGCATGTGTATGTACCTTTTGCTCATGCTGCACTGACAAATTGATTGCGTTATCTTCCATAAACTGTAATTCTTATGTGAGAACATGCCAAACATTCCTTGAATTTGATCCAAGAATATGAACTTTAAAAATACAGGTAACAGTTATAATATCAAATATCTTTAGTAAATGTGTTCTTTGTGCTTACATATAACACATGCCCACATTTCTCTTAATAGAGCAAAATCAGAAAAATATGAAATGATTTCCTCTTCGAGTATATAGATTTCTACACTACTGCCTAACCAGCTTCTATTGTTATGCTGCCAACAATTTATGAATCTTGATAATTAGAAATCACATGTCAAAATCAGTTTTTGTAATGTGTATTAAGTATTAGTTTATAGTTATATATGGTATTCATCTACTTTTGCATTTACTTGGATCAAAAAACGTTTAGGTCTAATTTTGAGTTATTTAAATTTGCAGACAGATTTTAATTAAACTCAACGTGATTTCATGATATTCATGTCACATAAATATATTTAAGGTTGATACTGGTTTGTTCCTTAACCAGTTTGAAAAGGAGTAGATGTGTGTGTGTGTGTGTGTGTGTGTGTGTGTGTGTGTGTGTGTGTGTGTGCGCTTTGGTCTCCAAATCACAAATCTTTTCCTTTATATATAAAATGAAGGCATAATAAATTTTAATAATGCTTTAAAATAACTATGTAGCTAGAAAGCACTAAAGAAACCTATCAGGAAAAATGATTTGTGTTTTGTTTATTTTATTTTTTTGCCCACAGTGGTGACAACTTACCAAACAGCTTTTGTATTAGCAATGTTTATAACCCTCATTTATATTTTAATGATTTTAAGTTAACATATGATATTAGTAAACATAGTAAAACTGTTATTTACTCACTTTGCAAAATTGTTTGGAAGAATTTAAGACCACGTTCCTTAGCAATTTATAACAAACATGGAAACGAGAGATTTTTTCTTTAATGAGGTGGAAAGTTATTTTGACTTTGGTATTACAAAATAATTTTATTTTTGAAGCTTGAAAACATACTAATTTTTCTCCGTATAAAATACAGACTCTAACTGAGGAATTTCTAAATGAAGGAATAAATTTGGGATAATGCCCTTAATGTTTACCACAAGAGAATTTTGCAACTGCTTCTCTTAGCTTCTTTGGGGTTTAGATTGCTATGTTTCTTCTCATTGCCTGTCAGAAATTTTCTTCTATTTGCCTATGCTCTTGAAGAAGGAACCTAAGCAGAATTCATAAAATCAGCAAATGAACAGAATTATATATCTGATTGACACATGTCTTGAATACAGTCCTCTTTTCTTTATGCTTTTTTCTCTTTTTGTGCTGACCTGGTAAGCTCTGAAATAGAAAGATGGAGGATGGAGATTCAAAGTAAAACAGGAGACTCATTGCTTCTGTAGTAACATGGTTTACTACATTGAAGTAACCACAAAGTTCATTAACTGTTACTAAATTTATAGTCTTGAATGTGAAAATTATTAAAACATTATAAAGGATTTAGAGACCATTAAAAAGAATTCTTCTTGCCACCTGTCTTCTACTAACTCTTATCATTCCAGAGGACAACTTAGGGAATAACAGAAATCTTAGGATAGAGTAGTGACTTGCAGAGTTTTTGACTAAGTATATCTGTCCCATGTTTTGCATTTGACAAGGAAACCAAGCAGAGAAGAGTTAAAAGACTAGTGAAATATTTTACAGTGGGCCAGAGTCCTTCCTATGCCATTTGTACATAAGCTTTATGTCCAAGTAAGTTATACCAACGTCTCTGAGAAAGTGAAATGAGAGCATTTGCTTCTTAGAAATGGTTTCCTGTTTGTAGCAAAACCCATGGACATTCATTGTTTTTAGCCTCTCAGTATCCTTTAACCTTACTTGGGAAACAGCACTCTTATCTGACTTCGGAGAAACACTCCCCCCACTTTGAGATTGGGGAGGGCTGTCACTCCACCTTCTAGCTTCAGGGTTGGCATATGATTCAGGCATAACCAATGAAAAGAGCTTATTCTCCTGGCCACAGTGATGAGTGGACTGATTGGACTTCAACCAACAAGGATGATGTGAGCTGGGAGGTTCCAGAGAACACAACGCAAAGTCTAGAATAAAGCCAGCATGGAAGAGTGAGCTGAATAGAGAAATCAAGTCCTGATGATGTGTTTAAGCCTCTTGTCCAAGCTTTGTTGAAGACAAACTGCCTGGTCTTTCCAGTTTATGTAAATCTGTGAATTCTCTTTTGAGAAGACAGTAAGGTTTAGTGACTTGGAACATGGGAGTTCAACTCCCTAGTTTCAAGTCTCAGCTTTTTCATTCACTAGTTTCTTTGATTTTGTTTTGTTTTCATTGGTAGTCTGATGGAAACACCTTCTTTATCCAGTCATTGCAGGAAAAATTTCACTTAAGGCATGTGTAGTAGGCTTAGTAATGGCACCCAAAGATACCAGATCCTAATTCCTAAAACCTATAAATATTATCTTATTTGGAAAAAAAGGGTCTTGCAGATGTGATTAGGTTAAGAATCTTGAGCTAAAGAGATTATCCCAGTGGACCCTATACACTAGTGTCTTCCTAAGAGAAAGCCAGAGGGAGATTACAGACCCACAGAAGAGGAGATGGAACCACAGAGGCAGGACTGGAATCCTGTGTCTCCAGACCAAGGATCGCTGGCAGCCACCAGAAGGGAAGAGGGAAAGAATGGACTTTCCTGTAGAGCCTCTGAAAGAGTACAGCCCTGCAGACATCTTAGTTTTGGACTTCTGGCCTCCAAAACTGTGAGAGAATAAATTTCTGTTGTTTCAAGCCACCAAGTGTTTGGTAATTTGTTGTGATGGGCGTGAAAGTAATACAGTGTGCTTCCAAAACTAAGTTTCTATTCTAGACATGATTTTAAAACATAGCTGTTATAAAATGAGTGTAGAAATGTGATCAATGGGTTAACTGGTTCAACTTTCATTTCCTCATTCATGTATTTATTCAGCAGCTATTAAGCTCCTATTGAACCAGGTATACTGTGTACGTTCATTGGAACTTTCAGTTTAGCAGAAATTACTTTCCCTCTCTCTTAAAAAATATGGATACTGTAGGGTTTTTTTGTATTTTTGTTTTTATTTTTAGTGGGGCACCCAGGTTATAAGGGACACTGCCTTTTCCCTTCTGAGTTTGGAATGAGTTGAACTGAGAAATAAGACACAGGAATTGAACAAGGGAGAATAAAATGTTCATTTTGGTACAGAGAAAGTTGATGAGAGAATATGGCTCTGGATAAGTAGCCTTGTGGCTTGTTAATCCTCTCTCAGAATTAAACTCATCCTCTCCGGTGTAGGCAGAATTTGCCAGCAGTCGCCCTTCTACTTTTGCTGGCTGCGTGGAGCAGCGAGTGCCCTCTAAGGAAAGCTTGTAGTGCTGGGGAGAATATGCTTGTTCATCCTGCCAACCTGGAGAAATGCCACAAGGACTAAACCCAGCCTGAGCCTCCCAATCAGAGTGAGGATGGGGCGTGGGGTGAGACAGACCTTTTATTTTCAGGAACCAAAGCCGTGAACCTTCCTGTCCAGCTATACCCTTCTCTCTCTCATGTTGCTGAACTAAGAAAAGTATAAATATATGTGTGCTCCCTAGTGATGCAAATTCCTATCATCAGAGGCTACCATGTTACCAATTACTTGCAGGATTTGCCTGTAGTCTGAGGCTTACATACCTTTTGGAGGGTTTGGGAAAAGGAACTGCCATTGATGGGGCATTAAGGTAATGAAATATTTTCCTGAATGGCATGTGGTTTCCTCAGTAATGTAACATGAGCAATGCTAGGCACTTTGGTCCATTAAAAAGAAAATGTAAGCCACAGGACAATTCCTTCCTTTCAGTTGACATATATAGCTAAGGGACCCATAATTCTGTCCTACTATGTGGAAGTTGGTCAACCCCAACTATGAATGTTTGTATGAATTTAACCTTTTTCAGGTACAAATCTGATCATTACATGCTAACTAATCAAGTAAAATTAACTTTAAACATTTGAAGCTGAACTCAAGGTCTTGTCTTTTTGAGACAATGCCTTTTTGAGGTTGATATCTATATAAAAAAATAAGCAGAGGCTAACTTAACTGACTTCTCACTACTTTTGAAATAGAGTTTTTTGATTGACTTCCACATAAGCTAAAGAATGTTGTTGAAACAGTAATCCTATTTCCAGCAAGAGAAGGTCTTTTGTCATTTTGAACCTGCATTATTAATGTATTTCCCTAAATTGTTCTCCTGCCTCTGGTCTAAACCTGACTTAATCTTTAAAGTTATGCCAAGGTGACATTTGTAAAATACAAATCCTATGGTCTCTTTTTTCTAAAATTCCTCAGTGTTTGTCTAGGGCTTATAGGATAAAAGAGGTAAAGTTATGTGTTTTATGCATCCCAGGTAAGAATATTACATTTTTTTCATCAACCATGATAGAAGAATGAATTATTTTTCTATTCATTTTATAGAAAATATGAAATTTTTTGTCACACACAAACAGTATATGGCCAAAAAAGTAGGAAAAGGTATTATAGAGGTGTGTCTGATAGTTAACAAAAATATTGCTGTAGTTCTGGATTTTGTAATGTGATTACTTGTAAGTTTTTTAGAATTTGTTATTTGTTGTGATAATCTTCTCTAGTTTTTAATATTCATTTTGTATTTATGTTTTTATACACACTTTCTTTAATATGGCCCCACAAGTTTTATAAATTTTAGTCCCCAAAATATCTAGATTTACTACAGTTGGAGAAACAAAGTTATAAGTAGGAAAATTGTAGTCTACTGCTGTAATGTAGAAATAGTGAGATGGTGACTTATATTAGGGTGATGGCAAGTATTTAGGTTATGGGTTTGTTTTGAAGCTAGAACCTTTAAGAAGATTTGCTGATCAATTGATTATTGGATGTTACTGGACAGAAAAAGAGACAGAGATGACCATTTTAACAGCAAGTCCCATTGAAGGTTCTACCTTCAAAACAATCTAAAACCTAAGTGCTTTTGCCCCAAGTTATTAAGGATGGAGTTGCCATTTACCACCATGGAGAAGTCTTTCGGAAGGACAGGTTTGATTCTTATGACCAGGAGTTCAGCTTTAGTCATATAAATTTTGAGATATGTGTTAGACATCTTGGTGGAGATACTGAATAGAAAGTTGGTATCTGGATTTGGAGTTCATGGCTGAGGACTAGATTTAGATATAACTCTGGGATATCTCAACTTATAGATAGTATTTAATGCCTGGAGGCTATATGATGTGGTCATAGGAGTGAGTTAGAGAAGTCCAAGAACTAAGCTGTGGAGTACTTAGAGGCCAGAAAAATGAGCAATAAATTTCAAAGATGAGTGAGAAAGGAGCAGAAGTGAAGAAGGAAAAGAAAACCCCAAACAGGAGACTG
Source organism: Smutsia gigantea (assembly GCA_032199065.1). NCBI lineage: Eukaryota > Metazoa > Chordata > Mammalia > Pholidota > Manidae > Smutsia > Smutsia gigantea. The sequence goes on along the minus strand of JAVSCE010015129.1, from coordinate 27,221 downwards.
AGATGTGCTGGAAACTGAGTGACGAGGGTGTTTCAAGGGGGAGGGAGACATTGATAAACTATCAAAATCTGTTTAGAGATTAGATAAGATGACTGAAAATTAACTTTAGATTTAACAATGTGGAGGTCAGTGATGACCTCAACACCTGCTCATTTAGTAGAGTGGTCAATTCAGAAGTGAATGGATGGAGAAAAATTAGGCAACACATGTGAGACCTAGTTTAAGGAGTTATAAAGGAAAGCACAGATATTGAGTCCCTGTTGAGGTAGGTGAGATCAAGAGAGAGTAGTTTTTGTTTGTTTTAAAATGGGAAAAATGATATTTCTGATCAGAACAATCAAGAGGAGAGAGAAGAATCACAGAAAAAGGAAGGAAAAGGGAGACTTGCCAGAGCAATGTCCTTAAAAGGGTTAGACTGGAGGAAAACTGTTGACAAGTAAGAGGGGTTAGGCTTACATTGGAATGTGGAGTATTTTCCGCAGCAGTAATGAGAGGGCACACGTGGTCTGTGAATACAGATGTGGTCAGGAGGGTAGCTTTGGCAGTCTCTTTTGGTTGCTTGTATTCTCTCAGTGAAATGGAAAGCAAGGATACCAGCAGAATGTAAGGTCAGGGGGAAGTGTTGGAGGTTTGAAGAGAGAATAGAAAATACAAAATAGAGGGGTGAATGGACTAAGGAGTTGTACTATGATTACTGAATAACATTAAGGTCCACGTGGGTTCATGTTAATGAATGTGGAATGAGACCAATCATGTTTTTTTTCCTTCCATCACATCAATTGTTCAGGATAGGTGGAAACTTAGATTCAGCAAAGGGTTTATTTTCTCAAATGAAGATGACAAAATTGAAGGCGGGGCAACAGAGTTGAGAATCTGTGAGAGAGAGTGATCATAAGAATTGGCCTTGGAACTTAAGCTGGCTGAGAGATGAAGGTGGCAAGGGAGAGTGAAAGGGTGGTGGTATCAATGAATTACAGGTCTTAGTAGGGGTCAAAAATTGTTGGTGATGGGGAATAACCTGAAAAAAATAGAAGGTGATGATTAGAGAGTAGGAGGCTTCAAAGTGAGCTTATTAAATAGCCGTGACTGGCCGTGAAGAGGACGGGTGTGAACATGAACACGAATGGCGCCTTGAGGGTAGACAATAGATTCAGCTTTTTATAACTCATACTTCAGCCTGACAGATATTCAGTAAATGTTTCTGAATAAATTCAGAGAAAAAGTTGACTGTCAGAAGGAGTTGGATGAAAGTAGATCACTTTGAGTCTAACTTAAATTAGCAGCTGCATTTGTCCTCCTGTGTTGTGAGGTGCACAGGACAAAGACCCACTCAGGCTAGGCCAACTGAAGGGAGCTTACTCTAAGTTTCAGACCTTGCTAAATGCAAAGAATGGGAACAGAATATGCAGCAGGGCCTCATAAGTACTGAAAACCTACCAGGAACTGAAGCTGCTCTCTCAGTCTTTCAAGGACCTCTTGGTCTCATCCTTCTCGCTGCCCCCCTCCCCCCGATCCCCCACCACCACGGTGGCATGACTTTCCTCTCTTTTCCTCAGAGATAAGTCTCTTCTCCTTCTCATCTTACACACAGACCAACATGCTCACCTCAAGTCTCAGTGAACTTCATTATACACATCTAAGTCATTATCTTAATGCTCTTATTTCTGGGAGAGGGATATGATGGGCGTAGGTTGAGTTAGGCAGTCTCAAAGCCACAGTCAGGACAGGGGTGATGGTGATAAGGTACCTCTGTGGCCTTTAAGGCCCAACCTCTCAGTAGAGTGTGTAGATGAGAGTGGTTTGAGGGACGGAGGCTGCATGGGACAGGCAGACCCAAACTAATGATCTTTTTGTGAGGGTGGAGTAGGAAAAAACAGGACCTACTATATTGAGCAGAACTTGCATTTATAGGAACTTATGTTTTAGCTTCTACGGTTTTATCTTTTGTTTTAGTAGAAGTTCAGTAAAGGATCATCTTATTATCTAGTTAATATTAGTTATCTTGCCAGTTACCATTACTATTAGCAACCCTAGGACAATCAGTATCTTTATAAATGTCTTTTCATTTCTTCACATGAGGACACTTATTTGTACCCTGACCTCGTCAGTTAATTTGTATTGAACATACCAGGTTAAATTATTTTCTTTCGTGCCAAACATTCAAATATTTAAAAAATAAAGAACCCTCTTTTATAGCTCTCTACTGCAGAGGTGCTAATTAAGCAGGCAGTGAATGATAGGTTGGGCAGTAGCTTTGCAAAACATCAACAGTCTTCCAAAATGAGTGGATGATGTCCTTATTACCATTTTAAAGGGGGTATTAGGTACTACTTCTATTTGTAACTCCAAGAACATCTCCCTTCAGATTGGTTTGCCTGTGTACTAATCTGTATTCCCTGCTAGAAAGTGAGCCTTTAGAGAGTAGGGGATCGTATATATCTTACTTGCATTTGCACCCCCAGTGTCTAAACAGTAGAATGATGTACTCATTTAGAACTTGAAAGCTATTCTATGAATGTTTGTTGAATAAGGGAATGAAGGGTGTGAGTGTGTGTGTAAATTACTAATCAGGTTTAAGCAAGTCTGGTGTTTTTCAAACTATCCCATGAACCATTGAGTGGATACTTCTGTTATAAGCTGCTGATCCCTGTGTTACACCTTAAGAGCTACAGAGTGTGTGTGTGTGTGTGTGTGTGTGTGTGTGTGTGTGTGTGTGTGTGTGTGAAGTGTGACAGTTACTGTACAGAAAAATTAAAGAGATCTATCCTAATCACGTCCAGTGTAAAACAGCTGTTGCCTGAGCTATTCAGTGCCTGAGGCAGTTATTCATTTCTCTGGCCTATATAGATACTTGCAAAATGATTCTGTCACAGCATGTGTGTTCTGGCATTCCCTCTGAACACTGGGAAACCTGGAGCCAAGGATCTATTAGGGCCTGCAGTGTGGAATGTGTGACATTGATCATCCCCTCTCTGAGCTGGCACCGCTCTAAGGCAGCCTCAGGACCATGGGAACAAGCCTGCTGCCAAATCCATCTGGTTTTGGTCCCATTGCACTGAATGAACCAAAATATTACTTTAGAGAAATATTTTTTATTTATTTTTAACTTCCAGAAGTCCAGTAAGTACTCTGACTATACTTAGGATGGATTCCAAAATTGTTAAATGTAGTTATTGTATAAACACATGAAGACATAGCATGTCTATCATCACATGTTGAACTGATGCTCATTAGTTCTTCCAATGTGATTGAGTTGATGGCAGTTTCTACTTACGTTCTTGGTTTCCAGCTACACTGAACCACAGGCCTTTACATAGCACTCAGAAATAGACTGAGATACATGGTTGTAGCTCTGCAAATAAATGATCTTTGCTTTTTTATTTCTCAGTGAAAGTTGGGAAATCTCTTTGTAGCTGTACAAGCTGATTTTCAGTTTTAAGAAACTGAAAATGCTCCTATTGTTCTTCTTTTTAGAAGCCAATTAATGGAGAACTGGACAGAGGAGCTAAAAATAGCATATATTGAGCATCTACTTCTTATTAAGCACTCTCTTAAGCCACACAGTGTCCAAAGTCATAAAAGATAGGTGTATTATTATTTGCATTCTTTGGATCAAAAAATCTCAGTCCCAGAGAGAGATACTGAAGCTGCTATCATGGGTAGTACATGGCAAGACCAGGATTTGAGGTCTTTCTGACTCTAACACAGTCTTTCCACTCATGCACTGTGCTCCATCCTCTTTCAAAGTGGCATTAGGAGTAGTTTGGAGCACCTGGAGGAATGAGGGTCTCCCCAGGGCTCTGGGGGTGTGGAAGTGGTACTAAATCCTCTGCTAAATTATTGTATGCCTTCAGCAAGTCACTTTACTTTTCTGTCTCAGTTTGCCTCATAAAATTGATCTAATCCTTGTCACTTTGGAAGCCTGTTCTCTTTCATGGGGATCTATGATCTTTCAGAAGAAAGGTGACCTTTGAAGTGCTCAACCTCATTCGTAGATAATAATGAAAACGATGCTGTTTTCATTTCTGTTCTGTAGCAATTGAATGCTTTCTTGTGTCTCCCAAAGATGTTCATTCCTAGTGGCAGTGCCATTTCTGTAGATTCTCACAGTCATCCAGTGGCTGAAGACAGAGAATGGCAGCAGGTAACCCATCCCTGGTTGCTGGACGGCGAGAAGTGAAATTCTCCTCTATTGCCACTGCTTTCACTTTCCTGTCTGACCAAAGCCACAAAGACTGACTGATTTTAGAGATTTCCCCAGAAGGGAAATGACCTGTGAGGGGCTACTGTGCTATGAACTGGCGAGCTCAAGCAGTCCCAGGAAATGTGTATATTTTTGCTGGTAAAAAATGACAAATCAGTCAGTGTTACACAGGTATTTTAAAGGTTAGAATTTTACCTTTGGGATGAGTTTTGGCAGTGTTTTTCCTCTTGATCATGAAGATGGTGACTGTTCCTATCTCCACTCAGAGAATCTTTTCTAACAATACTACAGTCATTAAAGGGAGTACTGGTGGTTTCCTTGAGTGTGTTTCTGTAAAAGAGCTGAGGGCATGATTACTTTGCTGGGCCAAAAATAATGAATTGCCAAAATGACCATAAAGGTGTTCTTGGCATTCCTTGACAGCTTCTTAGATAAAATTGTTACAAGAGTAGGTAAAAACTTAGCAACAACACTATGTATTTACGATGCTATGACCCAATGCCAGAAGTACCAGGCCTGGGTTATAGTGCCCAAGGCATTTCTTTGCCCAGCTTTTAAGTAAAGCTTTAATGTGTACGTAGTGCTTTCTCCTTGCTTAGAGAAAAAAATCACAATAACTGGAACCCTAATTTGCTCAAATATTCCTTTTGCTGCTGATTTTATTTGCTTACAGGCATAATGACATTTTGTATAAGTTTTATGGCATTAGCAGTAAAATCAAGTACGTAACTTTTCTAATCATTTATTTCCTATCAAAAAATTCTAATCATCCAGATCTACAGATTTGGGTCACTTTTCCCCTTGAAAAAGGAATATTCTCTTTCAATCAAAAATGTTGATTTTCACTGTAACTAAAGGTTGCACTCCTTTTGTGGCTGGCCTCCATATTTTATTTTCATGAACCTGGAGTGAATTTCATGTCTTCCTGGATTTGTTCCTGTGTTTGTAGTTTCTGTGGCTGGAGAGGGTGTGTAACAAGAATATCTTCTATTTGTGCAAACATACTATGAACATAGTCCAGAATGATGGCCTATACTTGGATGGTAATGGGAATCTAATAAACATGTCACACTTAATAAGCTCTCTCTATCTGCTTGGGAAAGAATCTGAGATTTAGAAACTAAATAATCAAGATCTGGTTCTCTTGCTGAATGACCCCAGCCAAATTATTTAACACATTGGATCTTCAGTTTCCTATTTTGTTAAATGGCAATAAGAAAAATGATTGCTGGCTATATTGCTATGAGGACTAAATGAGAATTCTATATGAAAACATAATGTAACTACAAAACACTAGACACATTATTAATAACCCACTGAAAGGCTTATATATGAAAATAACATGTCTATATGTAGAAAAGCTGATGGTTGTGTATCAGTGTAAAGCAGGTAAAAAGTCCTTTTGCAAAAAAAATTTTTTTCTTAGAAATATGAGTGGGCTAACTGTGCTCTCTCTCTTCCTTTACTTGCCCTCAGTCAACAGATGATATTCAAACATTACACTTGGTAGGAAATCCAAAGCTTAGTATGATACATTTACCTGGTGGTTATCTGAAAACTAATATTCTAGTTTTGTGTACATGAGTTTAAGCTACGTGGGTGCCCAAGTGTACTGTGGTTTTAGAATTCCATGTATCACGTGGCTTTGAAGAGTCAATAAAACCTTAATTACTTAATAAACTGCTGGGGAACAACTGTGACAAATGTTGGCATCACATACCCTGGGAAGTAGGGTTTTGGGCAGAAGTGTCTTAATTAGGAGTGTGGCCAGGTTGCATCCTCTATTTCACCTTGATTTCTACTTCTGCAACTAGGCACAAAACTGGTCAGCTTTACAGCCTTAGAGCTCTGTGATCAACTGCAAATGAGTCAGATTCCTCTTCTGTCTGGTGGTTAATACCACTGGCAAGCCTATGTAGATAAACAACAAGAAGAGTGAGTGCCAAGTTCATTTGAGGACAAACAACATGTCATGGTTTGGTGAGCATCCTTTGTCCTTTTATGTGGACTTAGTTTTAGACATGAGAAAAATATTACTCCAATGCAAGGTGACAAAGTATGTCAAGGTGTTTGAATTATTTTACCTAAAACAAATAATGGTATGAAATGTGAGGAAAGCTAAGAGCTGGTGAGAAAACAAAGAAGGAAATAATCATTTACAAATAGCTGTTTACCTCGCTTGAAAATGATCCTAATCAGGAATTTGCATTTTTTAAAGCCTTTCTGTTAGTGATAATATCCCTACCCCTATTTCTCAAAAGGCAATTATCACATAAAATGGCTTATAATAGAAGTGTTATTGCTTCCCTGGCACTCGGTATGTAAGATTTTTATTGGTGTATTTTTTTTTCTCTAAGCACCTGCAATTATATTTACATTCTGACAAAATATAGTAGAGGTGGCACTTAAATCTCCAAGTTCTTGTCTATGATCCTAAGCAATTTTATGCTCTTTTCAGCTCTACCTGTTTCCTGTAACAATTGCAAGTGCAGTTAAGGCACAAAAGTATCATTTGTAAAGTCTCCACAAAGAGAATGTATTTGGAGTTTTGGTGCTAGGTAACACTATCATAATTTGCCTTGTTAATAGTGTGGCAGATCTAGGAATAGCTCAGATCAGAACTTTAGTACAAGGCTGTAAGATCCTAGCTTTGAATGTGGGGAAAACCCTGACTATGAGGAAAGAAGAACGGGGGTGAAGTGCTGGCATTTGTCATCAGTAACGGTGAGTGGCTGGCAGGTTGGGCCGCTGATAGGAGTGCAGTGAATTCCCTGGCAGATGACAGTTTGTGAGAACTGGGAGGAAGGAAGGTGACAAACACCATATAGATTCTCTTCCTGGTTCTAGGTTAAAGAGGACTCTGTTCTAGTAAGAAAAGGTAATGAACTTAACCTTAGATTTCTTCTAAGAGAAGGTAATGCAATACATACGAGATACCCTAATTTTCTTTGATCCAACAATCATATGTTTACTAAGCATCTTCATAGGTTCTGTGAGGGGTCTGGGATTTCTCCTTATTTACAAGCTAAAAAGTTAGCTGACCACAGTTTCATAGACACAGGTTGAAGACAGAATCAGGACTCGTCCGACTCAAGGACTTCGTTACTCAGAGCATCACAAACAGGCTGAGCTTCATGTCCGCGTCAGTTCCTCTTGCCCCCAGATGTCATGGTGGCCCTGTTGCGGGGCTCAGGTGGATGCTAGTACATGTGGATTGTGTTACAGCTAAGAGATGTGAGCTTGGGGAATCTACGGTCCAGTGTGGGCGGGCATTTCCTTCCTCCTCAAGATCGGTTGCTGTAAACGCAAATGAGAAACCCTGAGTCAACAGCAAAGAGCAGCGAGAGCCTTGCGTTCTTGGCCCCTGATACCATTGTCAGGGATGCTCAGGACCTGTGGTGGATTGCCTCTTCTAATGCTAAGAAACTCAAGATAATTATCTTGTAAACGATACGTCTTTTATAACATTCATAAACTTTATGAACGTTTACTTGCAGTTTTAAAGCATTATTATTCCCTCTTTTTGGCAAATGAGGAATTTGAGGCTCAATGTGTTTAAAGAAGCAGCTAAAAATCACAAATAAATGGCACAGCAGGCATTACAGCAGTGTTTTAAATTTCATAGTGCAATGTTATTGCCATTAGGCTGTTCTGCATTATTGCTAAAGATTTTCAGGCTATGTTGACTCTGTGTTTCAGTGAAGGCTTTTCCATTAATTTATTTACTGCTGTGTACATTTCTGTGTACTCTTTCAGCTCATCTATTGCTGCATTTTGATTCTATCAGCCTAGTTGTTCCTACATCTTCTCCTCCCTTTAGTTTAGATCAATCTGCTTACTTTTAAAGGCCTGTAGCTTTTACAGAGTTCCAGGAAATAAGGTCAAAGCAATGTAATTGCCTATTATCATGGAATTGAAGAATTTTAGAGATAACATGTAGATCAGACACAATTTAGTCTAACCACTCTGCCTCCACTTTACAAATAGGAAAGCAGTCTCCAGAGAGCCTCAATGAGTTGCCACCCAAGGTCAAAGATATTACCAGTGGTAGAGAGAAGACCAGAACCCAGGTGTTTTTGTATCTAAACTTCAGTGTTTTTATTAGTACACTATAATATGTTTGAAAGATCAAGCCTTCAAGGATATTGGTAGAAGCTTAGTACCTTCTCATTATGTGTTCTAAAGTTCTGTTAAGTTAACAATACTACTTCTGTTTTTCATGTACAGGATAACCAATTTAGGTATTGAAATGACAACAGAATTATAGTTCCTTTCAATCATGGGGTTACACACTTAGATGCTCTTCTAAGATTAGCATGTAACTTTGAAACAGCTAGTGTGATCTCTATGTGGAATGGATTCCACAGCAAATTAGGGAAAGCACACCTATCCAGACACCTCTGATTCAACATTTCTTGACATTGTATGCCTGCTGAATGTATGGCTGCCTCTGGATTTGGCCCTCCAGCTGCCATTTTGCAATGCTTGACTTGAATAAGGTGGTTTAAAAAGACGTGCTATATCCTTAAATATTTTTAAGGATTTTATCACGTAGACTTTTAGAGCTAACTAGAATTAGAGCTAAGTTGTCAGCTGTTATAACCCATCATTATGCTGAAAGAGAAACAAAGGAGATTCAGTGATCTGCTCAAGTCGGTATGGCTTGTTTGTCCGCCAACTGTGACTAGAACCAAATTTCCAAACTTCTAATGCTGTGCTCTTTTCACTTCATCTTTAAACATTTTTTTTTTAAAAAAGAGCCAACTTTGTAATAAAAAACAACAGGAAAATCAGATTTGATATGCAACCACACATTTTGCACATAGTTCCTCAGAAGTCAATAATTAATTATTGGGTGTATCATCCCATGTCCATGCTAAGTGACATGAGGCACACAAACTATCAGACATCTTTGTTCATTTCTGTCCTCTTTAGTTGGAAAAGTCAAAACCAATATTGGAGAATAACTAAATGCTAGGATCTTTGGCATTGACTTTAAGTGTAATAAAAGTTCAGAAAGAAGAGAGATTACTCGGGGCTTGAAGGCCTTAACTCTCCATATTCCAACAATTATCTTTAATGCTGCATTTAAGAGAACCCTATGTCATAGCCAAAACAATATTATATTTGCCAGAGGGTGCCAAAACTAGCATTATGTGTGCGTGCGTGTGTGTGAGAGAGATTGGATTGGAATCTGTGCTATTCATTGTTCATGTTAAATCATAACTTTTGCGCATTGATATCTTAGTATATCTCCTTGGCCTGTATTTTGACGTTTATGGCAAGAGCTGAAATAGAAAAGGTGTGTCAACTTAAGTTGTACAGAGAAAGAGAGAGATACCTAGCTTCTGATTAAGGTGTTAGAAGAAATAGCAGTTAAAAATATTGGCCCTCAATGCCTTTTGATTTATGTTTTGTCTTCACCAGTGTTTAAGTTCTGTTTTTATTATCCATTGTGCTGTACCCAGCCTCACCTAGCAGTTTCTCCTGGGAGGGAATCCCTCTTCTACTCCTGCATCTTGGCTGGTAACCTCAGCAAGTTTGTCACTTCGGCCTCTTTCTGTCTCTCTATCTCACATGCTCAGTCTTACTGCTTTGTCTGTAGAACTCTCCCATTTTAGGCACTTTGAAATTAATCCCAATCTGAAGGTTGGCATACTTTTTTCTGTAACATGTCAGGTAGAAAATATTGTTGGCCTTGTGGCTCATTATGGTCTCTGTCACAATTACTCATCCCTGCCTTTGTAGCAAAAAGCAGCCATAGACAACAGGTAAACATGTGGGTGTGGTTGTGTCCTAATAAAACTTTATTTACAGAAATGGGTGGTGGACTTAATTTGGCCTGGCCATGGTTTGCCAACTACTGCTCTCGTCTGTTGGTTTTATAAAATAGGGGATGCTTACTCCAAGGGTTGAACAAGGTGATGTCTGATTGTTTAGGAAGAAGCTCCTATTTACATTTTACTGTATGTTCTGATTATAAGTCTATACTTGCTTGTTTTATAATAAACATATGGTAATAAAGGTGAATATAAATAAAATTTACAGATAAAACAACTATATATGGGAACATCTGCTCAAAAATTTTTGTACTGATAGTACTGTGCAAAGAAGTTTGGAAAATGAGAGACTTCTGCTCCAACTTTTCATGTTCTTCACAAAGACCAAAAGTTTGAAAATACACCTCTTCTGTGCTTATACATGCTTGTATACATATAGTGAAGGAAGTAGTGAGTGTGGAGTTGTGAAATAGGGAAAGGGTTTTAGAGAATGTTAGGATCTTACGAATCCTCTCTCATGTTCTAACATTTTAATTGGCACTGTCCCAGCTATTCAGCAGTTGACTGTTAGCCTAATATTCTTTCTAACAGTAATCATTTTCCCTTTGGCATTTTAAGAATACTCTGAATTATTACTATCTAAATATTATTAAAATAACTTATTCCACAGAAGGTATTATTCTCTAACTCTACTGATGGCTCAGACCATATATTTTATAGCTTTTGTGGACCTCATATTATCTGGAACTTTGATACACAAAGAGCAGCACGTTCCTAACTAAATAAAATGTAAACAGAACATAAATGACTGAAGCCCTGTGGGTCTTTTTATAGGCCTTGGTCTACTGTCCACACCTTTTTTTTTTTTGAAATTGTGATACTTAAGAAGTTTTACGTATTTTTGTGATCCATTTCTTTCACCTCTTCCCCACACCTACTTCTAAACATGCCACTGGGAAGTGTTAATTTTAACATGAATTACAATTAATTTATTTTGAGAACTTTCTGTTAATTTTATGAGGCTGTTTGGTAAAATTTCAGTACCTTGGAGCTATGGTAAATCCAGGGTCAGAATGCCCAATGCAGGTGGCTAATACAGGAAACCAAATTAAATGAAAACCTTTTAAATAGTGTAGCATTGCATTCTAGTAGCCTATTTTTATAAAGAAGTATTTTTTAAGCTTTTTGTGTTGTTGCTACTAAGCATTTAATTGTGCATGCATCTAAAGAGAACATTGCAAATGTAAAATGCAGTAGAGACAGTTGTGCATTTTCAGTGTGGCCTTGTTAAATTCGAGTCTAGTTTAAGTTGGGAGCACAGGGTAGACCATGCTAGCATTCTGTCTTGATCGGCTTTTCTTGTGCCTGCTGTCCATTTTGAGGTGGCTGGCCCTGGCTCTGCACACCCGCTTTCAGGATTACTCTGGATTTCTGTTGGAATATTTGAAACTAGATTTAGGTAGCCACACTGTCAGCATGAACTCCCTTTTCTCATGAGGGAAAATTTCTTTTAAAGTGTCAGAGGAAAATAATTTCAGATAGTAAAACTTAGAGCATGTTGAGACATGTTAGTACTTGAGTTTCCATCTGTATTTGCTTATTTCTCTTTTGCTTTCTTCTCCTGCTTCCCAGTGGCTCTGAGTTTCTATTTGGAATGAAACAAACCAGACATTTACACTTGAAGGAGGCATATTGTGCAGTTGAAAAGACAAGGAAAGGAAGAGGATAAATCTTCACTTAGTGCTTTATATGTGCCAAGGGCTTAGTCTAGATACTTCTCTTGTGTGAAAAGCTTCCTTTTTTGCATCTTAACATGGTTATCATTTAGTTAAGTTTTTGGTTGACTCCTAGGTTAACAGACTATGTTAATAAAAAATGCATGTAGGTGATCAACTGCCAAAGTGCTGTGGGTGTATGTAAAGTAAGGGAGTCGCTCGTAAGAGTGCAGAGGCAGGAATAGGAGTCATGGTGTGTTACTGCTTTTACAAAAACTGATGGTAAAATGCTTCTCATTATTTGTAGGTATTGATTGATCACTATATTGTTTAGTGCATGATCAGTCTTAATGCATTTACATTTGTGGCAGATATAAGTCATTCTATCTTTGTTTAAGTGATTAACTCTAACATATTAAACTAAAACGTGCGTCAAGATTTATACATAGATATTCACTCAATATTTATTCTGAATTAGATCAGATGACTGAATTGAGGCTTTTGGGTTTGTTATGTTAGAGCATATGGGCAAGTTGTAGGCTAGAAAAGATGCATGGCATTTTCAATTTCCACCTAATTATAGAATCTTATCTACATCAGTGGAAGTTTATATTTAACTTTATAAGACCTGTATGTGGTGAGCAAAATAATTGTATGCACCCATGCATCTGTAAAACATAATTAGATTTTGATAAAGTAAATTGGTTCTTGATAAAATTCTGAATGTTAATGGGACAGAAATTACCATCTGACTCTAAGCATTTTCTATTCTTGCAGGATCTTTTTCAGTGATATAGGCTGGCTTTTATTTATTTATTTTTGGCACCCACATATAGCAAATAACTGTGAAACATTTCAAACCTCAAAGTGACACTAAAACTGTGAAGTATGAAATGGAAGTGCCAGAGCATGTGAGACCCATTGCATAGCGCTGCTCAGTAATTCAGTGTGTGCACGCAAGAGAGATGGCAACACCATTGCAAGATAAAACATGATTCATTCTACAGAAAGTAATAAATAAAAACAATCTTCATTTGCAAACACTCCCTAATGCCTTAAAGTTACCACCTTCTATGGCCCTAGTAATTACACCCTTCTCACTCTGTGATTGTCTGCTGTGAGGAATAAAATTATAAATGAATATCCTCCTTGCTCTGTCAAGGTTACTAAATGGTTATAATGAAGGGCTATGGTATTTTAGGCTTCTCCATGAATGCTTGTATTTCCCCCCCCCACAACATGTAGATATAATTAGTTTTACACTGGTTTGTCTTTATATTTGTCACCAACTTCTGATGATTGCTGCCTTCCTGGGGTTTTTTCAGACAGTATTCTAGCTGGGATCGAATGAGTTCTTTGAGTTTTTCAAAATCTGATTCAGGGCTTATATCAGGATGTCTTAATGTATTTACCTGCTTCTGAGATTCAGTTTGTGTATTTGTATTTTTGGGGAAGCATGTTCAGAGGGGTTTCGGATGACTACTGAGTCTCCTGTATTCCGTGGATCAGACACAATGGGAAGGGAAGACGAATTGCTGTGCCGCCCCTGGTGATGTCCTCAGTGGATACAGGAGTCGTGCTAGGTAAAGAGAGTGCTGACAAATTTATGTTTTGTCTCAGTGAAAAGCAAAAGAGACAGTACAAATATTACTGACAATAGCAACACTTCCCTATTTCCTGAGTGCTTGTAAACTCAATGCTTTATAGGTAGGTAGTTTATAACTTAATGCATTACAATCTAATTTATAATGCTCAGAAGCAGCCTTTCCCAACTTTAAGAATGAGGAAACTGAAGTTCACAGAAGCTAAGTGGCTTACCCAAGGTGAGCAGTGGAGCAGCAGATTCACTTTGCTGAGCCAGATGCCCGCGCTGCCCACTGAAGTGTCTATCACACTCTCTTGGTATGATGCATTTCCTGAAAGAATGAGTGTTTTTATCATGTTGTTTTAAAAAGCCCTTGTCCTGAGAGATATTGCAACAGATTGATTAGTACTGAAGGGGTTCGTAGGTGCTCAGGTATGAGTTAAAGAGAATGGTGCTGAGGTGTATGGGTGAAGTCATTACCAGAGGACAGTCTTCCTTCCACAGCGATAAGGGGGCATGGGGATCAGGCATGGGGGCTGGTGACCTGACAGAGCTAGATTTAAGGAGCTGCTACAAAAGTAGTGAATTTGAAACATTAGGAGGTGTCCGAAGAAGAGAATGAGAACTTAAAAATGTTTAAGCTTCGAAAGCAGTTATGAGGAGTCAGCTTAATTGCTGGACTAAAGAACACGCATGCATCTGGAAGGCAGCTCTTTACTAACCTCCATGTGGGTCATCTGCGAAGGAAAGGAGTGTGTCAGCCCTGCTTATGTTAAGTTTTATATTTCTCTCTCTCTCCTGATAAGAAACACGAGGTTTCTGGATCAGAGGCAGACTTAATTACTCAGACAGCATCTTACCTCAGTTTCCCCATGCCCCATGTACAGTGGAGTTGGTACCACAGAAAAGGAACTCCTCAGCTATGAATCTTATTGCTTATTTAGGGGACTTAACACAAAATAGCTCTCTCTGTAGGGGAGAGAGAGAGACAGGGAGAGAAATAGTGAAAGAGAGAGGGGAAGGGAGAGGGGAGAAGGAGCGAGAACAAATACTTTATAAATAATGTAAGCAAATCCCTGCTGGGAAGAGGTGGTGAAGGGAAGGTCCCTATGTCTGTTATTCTTTGAAATGCAAATGATCCAGGAGAGGTGCCTCTAAATCTCTCCTGAGGTCTCTATTTTTAATATCTGTCCATGTTTGTTTGCCATTCAAGCATCCTTTAACCCAGGTGCCAGAATTTGTGGCTCAGAAAGCCCTGACAGTGCAGAAATGTGAAAATATTCATGGAGAATTATCTTCTGACACCTGTTTAAATTTTGTATAAGGGAAAGATCAAGATTGGCTAGGTAGGGATACACACCAGTATTTTCCTTCAGATGGATTAGAACCCAGTAAGCCTAAGTAAAGCTTAGATTTGTGAGAGTCATTAAACCATAGCCACATCTTTGGGTTTTTGGTTTTAGTTTTCGTTTGCTTTTTTTTTTTGTTGTTGTTGTTGGGAAGGATGGCCCAAGAAAATCAATATAAACACATTTCTTCTGGGCAATTTTGTTAAGCCTTTGGCTATGGAATTTACTTGGTAAAGATTCAGCTATTTCAATAGGGGGTAAATGGTATTATTTGCCTTTTGGGGGAAGAGTGCATTTTACCTAATTTGTCAAAGGCTTGATGGGTACTGTTGTATTACTGGATAAGAGAAAAATGAATGCTTGGTAGAGAAGATTTAGGCATAGGGATATTCACTGAGCATAATATGACTTTGTGTTTTGTTTTCAACATGTGCTATTACTAAAAGTTTACATACTTGATATAATATTTGTTAGCACTTTATCTTATGGCACTTAGAGCCTCCACTTTGTAAACATGTTGTATGTCTGCCTTATCTTCTGTCTGGAGTACAATCAATGTCATGTTATAATTCTCATCATTATAACCATTAGCATCATTAATTGTATTGAGCACTTAACTGTGTGTAGCAGGCATTGCGCTAAGTACTTTGCATGTATCATTCACTCAATCCTCATGGCAACCTAATATCATACACATTTTCACAAATGAGGACACTGAACTCAGAGACATGATGTAACTTGCTGAGGGTCATAATGGTAGTAAATTTCAAATGTATACCCCCTCATCTGTCTGCCCTCTTAACCACTTATCTGTACACAAAATGCAATATACCCACCAGTAGGATGAGAGGCAGATTCCTGAAATATGTTAGCCAAAATAATAATTTGTACCTGGTGGACATTGAATTGATTATCCCTGAGTAAACTGTCTCAACGTTTATGGGAGTTGTGTAAACTTTGTCTTCCTTTTCATGACTATTAGATTATATTTTTAGATTGCTGAAAATAGTTATCTATGTATTGTTTTAGTACATTTTACACTATTGCTTTACATATTGAGGTTTCATAGTGGAGTTAAATTGTACTAATAAAATAGAGATTAATTTCCAGTACTCTTCCGTTGGCATCATAGAGAACTTTGTATTCTCTTGCATTTAGTTCAACTTGCTCTCAGTTTCTGGTTGAGTTTTCTTCATTCATTCAGCATTTATTGAGAACCTGATTCATGCTGGCTGGGTACTGAGGTATTTGTTCAAGGAATGAATGAATGATTATCTTTACTGTGTGATTAAAAGAATATAAACTTTAGGAAAGTGATGATGTTTTCCCCTTTTCTTATAAACTCCATGGTCTCTGGCACATGGCTGAAGGAGGTAGTCAATTATAATTTCTTAGCTGAATGAGACTATATTGAGGATAATAATACCTACATGAGGGTGGAGTAGAAAAATACATGTTGAACCCTAAAGTATTCAACCTGTCTACCACAATGTCTTTATTCTCTTTTCTGACATGAATTCTGATATTCATTACATCTGTGCCTAGTAAACACATTAATAAATTATTTCATTTATTCAACTAATGGTTATCGGGCTGTTGGTTTATAATGGCTCGTGTGAGTTAGGGAATAAACACGTCCCCATTCTTAAAGAGCTCGTAGCGTATAAGGGGAAAATCATTCATTTATTTCATAAGTACTTATTAAGCATGTTTTATATGCCAGCCACCCTTCTTAACACTAATGATACAGTTGTGAAAATGGAGCTTATCTTCTGCTGGGAGAAGACAGGCAAAAAGCAAACAGATGAGATAATCACAATGAAGGAAAGAGAGTGGACTGTAGGAACATACTTCAGGTGCAAATGCCATGAAGACATCTCTGAGGAACTTGTACTTGATCTGAGATCTGAGGAGAGGAACAGCCATGTGTGCTGATAAACTGGCTTTCTGGGGAAAGAAAAATAGAACCTGATATAACGTGTTCTGACTTTCATGGGATAAATATTCCCACTGTGGTTGATTTCAGGTTACCAAGGATTTAACATTTGGATTGCAAAATTTCTAAAAATTTAACAGTGACTATTGAAAGCTGGCATAAGACAGCTGTAGCACATTACTGGCAGCAATAAGAAGAGGAATCAAGGCAGTGAAAAAGCCTTGAGAAGGGACAGGAATTTACTTATTTAAAGCTCTGAGTGGGAACCATCGTGGCTGTGATATAATGCATAGAAATTAAGGATGATAATGTGAAACTCTATGAAAGAGAAGGACAGGAAGGAGATGGGGTACGGACTTGTAGGTATTGCCAAGGGGCTGATTTTTATTTTAAGAGTGGTAGAAAGTCATTAAATTGGTTTAAGGTGAATGTGATTATCAGGTTACCATTTTAAAAAGATATGTTGACCTCTATGTAGAATGGTGTACATAGAGGCTAGAGGGAATACAGGAAACTAAATAGAAACCTATTTTTCAGTCCAGAAAAAAAAGATAATGTTGGCTTAGGCTGGGTTTTTGCTAACACACATTTAGCCTCTTCCTCCTCCACCTTGGGTTGGAGTATGCTTCTCTGCCCCACTGACTTTGAGATTGGCCATGTGCTTGCTTCGGCTAGTAGAAGGTGAGAAGACATGATGTAAACAGTAGCTTTAAGTGGGTTAGTGGCTTAACTTTTCTCTCACACTCTGCCATGGAGAGCCCATCCCCAGGTAGCTGCCCTGCACCCCTCCCACCTGGCCCATGTAAGCCAGATGACTCACAACCTGAAGCCGAGCTGCTTAGGCCAAGGCAAAGAACTGTGAGCAAGAAAAATTTAAACTTGTCATCCACTGAGTTTGGTTTGGCTTATTATGCAGCATTATTGTGGCACTTGAGGTATTAGTGAATTTAGAGAGAAATGGGCACATTTTAGATATATTTTAGTGATAGGTAATGCATTTCTTGTTTGAATGGGTAGCTGGATGGTGATGCCATTCCCTGATATGAGTAAGACAAGAAAAACCATCTTTTGGAAGAGAAAATCAAGAGTTCTTTTAAGTTTATTGTATTTGACATGCTTATTAACACATAAGTTCACATGTAAGATAATTGTATATATGAGTCTGAAATTTTGAGGACAGGTGTGGGCTGGAGAATAAAGTTTAAGAGTCTTGTGTTTGGACATAATTTATCCAAGGAAGTGGATGAAATCATGTAAGGAACAAGTGAAGTTAACATAAACAAAGGGGCTTATGATAGAGGTCCAAAGACACTCCAGTTTTTAGAGGTCTGGTAGAAGAGAGTAAGGAAAGGAGATTGAAAACAAGCATCTGGGTTTCTATAGGAAGAAAACCAGGAAAAGTGTTGTCACATAATTCCTTCCCAAGAGGGTCACCATTGTCATAGTGTGCTGAGGAGCCAGTAAAAAGCAGACTGATTTGTCCAGTGGGCCTGATACCTGAAGTCTTTGTGTCCTTGATGAGATCAGTGACTGTGCAAACTGCATTGGGAGTGGACTGAAAATAGTGTGAGGAAGTGCAAACGGTATGTGTAGACAACCTTTTAAATATTTTGCTTTAAAGTGAAGAAAAATTGAACAGGAGCAAGAGAAGTTTTTGTTTTGTTTTGTTTTGAAGTGTTAGCTGTGGTGATGGCTGCATTAGGTGGCAAAAAAAGTTAAAACCTTTTATTTGACCTTAGTTAATTTTTTTTACCCACCCCACTTACTGCTTATTTCAAATCTTTGCCAATCTCCTGGAGACCCTTATTAAACTTCTATCCCATTCTTTCAGTAAATAACCTCACCTCCTTCATGGAGAAAATAGAATTCTTGATGGTGAATTCACTGGGAACTTATCAGTAGCCACCTAAAACCTTATCTGTCTCCTTTTAGAAGAAAGTGCCTTTTTTCTCTAGATTATGGCTAAATTCTATCCCATCCTTTCCCTTCTATGCCAGGAACCTACCTCATCTATTAGTATTATTTGTATTTTTCCATGTTTCCACCTTCTCCTTTCCTATCATATATAAACGTTTTGAAGTCTCTCCCATCTTAAAAATATATTGACACCAAAACATTCTTTCTAAAACTTATGCCTCTGTGGTGATAATTTCATCTTACTTTTCCCCTTCATACCACACCTCTTGATAGGAGAGTCTACATTTATTATCTCCAATAACTTTATTCCTTCAAAGCAGTGAAATCTTGCTTCCATTTTTGTCTTTCCATTCAGTGGTCCACCAATGTAATTATCCTCCCAATTACAGAAGTTAAAGGATATATTTCATGCCTTGTCTTTGATTTATGAGACAGTGGAAATAAATTTTAATAGCACTGCAATTGGAATTACTCATTTATTTGCATAATCACTTAATTATTTAGTTAATTTAATTCCCTAGAATATATTCTTCCCCAGGTTATTTCTTGCATCCTTGGTGCCTAGCAGACTGCATGTCACATTACAGGCATTTGGTAAATATTTGTTGAGTGAATTACTGAATAAGTGGCTGATGGATAAAAATGCAATCACTGTCCTCAAGAGACCATGAAAGAGTTCACAATCTAGTAAGAATTGGCATTCTATATAACACACATGTGTTAGAAATTCCAACAGTAGAAAATCATATGACATCTCCCCAGCCCACACACTAGAATGTGAAATGTCAGTAAATTGCAATCTGTCATTCTTGACTAATGAATCTGTCTATAAATTTGAAACATTAAGGTTTAAATTTTATTATAATTACTTCATATAAAATTGAATGCAGTTTAAATTGCGAGTCTTAAAAAGAGAGAAAGATGAGAAAAGTATTTTATAATCACTTAACATGGAAAATCTAAAAATCTCATTTTTGAATGAAAAGGATCTGGGTTTAACCTATGTGGAACACTTTCATAGTATCAAATCTCTGTGTAGAAGAGATCTTAGCACTCTTTGTAGCCCAACTATTTTCATGATATGAAACCCCCTAATTAATATTCTCTGGAAAGGTTCTGTCCAATCTCTGACAGGAGCCATCTGTGATGGGGAACATACTCCTTTTTACATTATCCAATTACTGAATTATTTAAACTCTAAATTCTAGAAAACTAGTTCCTAGTAACTTATATGGGTCCAGTTTAATTAAGCTTGACTACTTTTAGACACCTGAACTAGACATCTTGGGTTTTTGTTTGTTTTTGCTTTTGTGGAAAGGGGAGAAAAAGGGATTTTTATGAAAGTAGGGGGAGAAAGGATCAGTTGAAGGAGGAATGTATATAATATCTACATATCTGAGAAAAGAATTGAAGCAAACTAATTCACATCACTAGTAAACATAAAGTAGTGCTATTAAAAATACTGAGTAAGTGCTGTTAAGTATTTTATTTATTGATTCATATAACAAATGTTTCATGAATGTGTTAGGTATATTGACGTGCTGAGGATTCAAGGGAAGTCCCAGTCCACATTATCACAGAATTTACAGACTAATATGGGAGAAGTGGCCCAAGTAAACAATGATTGTTGCAAATTGTTTCACTGTTAAGATAGATGAAATAACACCCCCTGAGCTGTGTCTAGCAAATGGGAAAAAGTACTTCAGGCATTCCTTCATTCAACACATTTTTAATGCAGCACTTGAGAATCCAAAATGGAGAAAACCAAACCAAACCAAACCAAACCAATCCAACAAAACAAAATAAATATATAAAGACTTAGGGCAAAGCCCAGGTTCTGTTCCTGGTAGTTTCTGCATATCTTGGTGGCGTTGGGCTTTCATTTCCACTGAGCTTTGCATGAGAAAGAAACAGAGAATACAGATGGCACATGGGGACTCAGATCAGAGACTCCCCCTGTCTGAGACCCACCCCCCAAAAGGTGATATCAGTGAAAGAGAAAAGCAGGAAAATAAAAAGCCTTGCTTGTAAGAAGAAATGACAAAAACTGTCTTAGCCTTGGTTCTGAGAGAACGAAAAAAAGAATTTCCTATTATCCATAACCACAAACAAGCTCAGCTGGGATTGATCTGAATCCATATTACCAGTATCTCAGAAATCCCTAAGTGAGAAATTAACTTAATGTTATTATGAGTTGAAAGTTCCCTCAACTATCTGGAGGAAAACCAAATTATTTCTTGAGGAATGGACCTTAAAGCCAAGTTGCAAATAATTCCCATTCCTAGGACTTTGAGTTTATAATTTAAAAAAATCACAAAATGTATGAAGAAATTAGCAACTATGAATGAGAAATTTAGCCCTCTACCCCCCGCTAAAAGAAGTTAGACTTATAAAAATCATAGATATTAGAGTTGGCTTGATATAGAAGAGAAAAATAAGTATGCTTAATACACTTAAAAAGTAAAAGTCTAAAAATATGAATGAACTAGACTACAAGAATGTTCAGGAAGATTTAATAAGAGCTAAAGGAACTTTAAAAAATAAGTTTATAACTTAAACAGTTTTAAAAGTTTTTAAATACAGATTTAATAGAGCTGGAGATAGAATTAGTAAACTAGAAAGGGTATCTTAAATTTATAAAAGGAAGTACAAAGAGGAAAATATGAAAGATTAAGAGTTCTGGAGAGTACAAATCTAACCATAATTTTCTAATTAGGAAACACTAGGGAATGGTGAGCAGGGTAAGCTTGGAAGTGGTGATGACCACTGCTTCTTGGAGATTTGATCCCAGGTCCGGGACCGTGTGGAGAAAGTGAAGGTTCCAGGGCCAGGATTCTCACCTCGCCCTGGTTGGCTAGTTCACTACACACGTGTGGGCAATACATTGTTATTGACTCTATATAAAGAGCTCTGCCCAGTGCTCTGGGCTGCTACACAGCGGTAGGGCTGCAAGGCAGCAGGAGAGCAGAGGCTGGAGTAGTGGCAGTGCCGAGGACAGATTGAGACGTCTGCGGGGACGGAGAGGCCCAGGGGCAAAGACTGGCTTGCTGCATGTAGACTTGCTCAGAGTGGACGGGATTCTAGTGATTGACCTGCCACTGTGGGAATAAAGTTGGATATAACCCTTTTACCCCAAGAATGTTCCAGTATCATTTTCTTGGTCTCACTGAATCCATAGTGAACCTGTCCGTGGGTGAAACCCATTGGCAAGGCAGGTAAAGGACAAAGTGAGTCTAGAACTTCTATTGTGTTAGAAAGGAAGGAGTGTTCCAAGACTAATAATAGAGGTATGTCAAATGGTACAGGAAGTGACTGACCAATTTTGGCATTATGAAAATCAAAAACAAAGATGGAAATAGATAAGATACTGCATTAAAAAAGGAAATAATGTGCTCCAAAAA
Source organism: Smutsia gigantea (assembly GCA_032199065.1). Lineage (NCBI taxonomy): Eukaryota > Metazoa > Chordata > Mammalia > Pholidota > Manidae > Smutsia > Smutsia gigantea. The sequence continues at coordinate 5,334 of JAVSCE010015129.1, read as the reverse complement.
GAAGGAAAAGGAAAAGAGGGAAATAAATCTCTGTTATAGATTAATGCCAGTTTCTAAGTGTAGAAGGAAGATAGAATTACAAAAACCATCATTTTTCAATTACCAGTGTAATGACTGACTTAGGCAAGAATTATTAATGGATGCTGAAACCTTTGTTTGCTATGAAAGGTGGTTGAGAAACAGCCAAAATATCAGCCAGAAATAATTCATTAATTAACAAAGGGAAAAATGTACCTTTATCATGAAAATATTTGGCAGTTACCAACTGAATCAAAGGATCAAATTTAGCAGCACCTTTTGATGTAACAGGAAGGATATGGTATCAGTTATGTACCTTTTCTGTCAAAAATATTTTATTTTAATCTAGTCATAAAGAAATAATGAGAAAAACCCAGATTGCCTTCAAGAATTTCTGTGTCAAAAAAGATGAAAAAGGAAAAAGGAATATTATAGGTCAGTGTTGTTGAAGGACAATACAAGCCACAAATGTAATTTAAAATTTTCTGTTTGGCCACATTAAAAAGGTAAAAATAGGTGAAATGAATTACAATGGTATATTTTAATTCAATATGTGAAAATATTATTTAAACAACAATTAATGTAAATTATTAATCATATATTACATTTTTGTAGTAAATCTTAGAAATTCAGTGTATTTTGTACTTATAGCACATCTAAATTCAGAATAGCCATATCTTCAGCACTCAGTAGTCATATACTGGTGGCTACCATATTGGACAGGACATTTCTAGGTTAAAATAGATCTATGAGATATATGTAATCCTTGGTAGATACTGGATTGGAAAAATCAGACAGCTAGAAAGTATGTTTTGGGGACAATTATGGGAATTTGTATACAGATAATATATTAGATAATATTGTAACAATGTTAAATTTCTTGGGTGGGTATTGTGAATATGTAAAAGATGTTCTTAGGAGCTATGTGATGAAGTATTTAAGGGTGAAATGTCATACTGTTTGCAGTTTAGTTTGAAATGCAGCAAAAAGTAAGTTACATATACATATATATTTATATATACATGTACATACACATAGATCAGTAAGGCTACAGAGTATTTGATTTAAATAACTAAATTAAAAAAATTTATTAGATGAATATAGAACAACAAGAGAACATATATTTTAAGACAAATATGGAACATTATGAAAGACTATACACTGATAGGAGTCAATGAAATTTCAAAAAATTTAGAATTATACAAACCATTTTCTCTGATTAGAGTGAATTTAAAAAATGACATGATAACTTAAAATCTCATGATTTGGAAATCAAAAATTATTAATGTACAGAGGATAGATTGGAGAGTATTGATGTTGGAGGCAAGAATGCAAGTGAGGAAGCTGTCTTGCCTGAGGGTTTCAGCCCTGGACAAACTCACTATGGATTCAGTGAGACCAAGAAATGATAATGGAACGTTCCTGGGGTAAAAGGGTTTATACCTGATTTTATTCTCCCAGGCAATAGGTCGAACACTAGAATCCTGTCTGCATCCAGTAGTCTGCAGGTCATTAAATCCTCATCTCTGCCTCCACCCAGAGCACTGGGCAGAGCTTTTTATATAATGACTCAGTCAGTAATAGCTTATTGCCTGTGGGTGTGGAAGCATTAGCCTAGCAGTAGGCCAATTACATCATCATGTAGTTTAGGGTCAGGTGAGGATCCTGGCCATAGAAACTTCCATTTTCCCCAAAGAAGGTGTTAGTGTTCCAGAGGCGAGATGATAAAGGTCTGTATTGAGGTAGTATGAGTGGGAAAAGATAGAAGGGACTTAATGACTGACTGATGAGGGAGAGTGAATTGTAGAAGTGGCTTCCAGGTTTATGGATAGATGCTAATGTCATTAACTGTGAGAGGGACATGTTGTGATGTCTGACAAGTTTGAATTTGGTAATTCAAATTTGGTGCTTGAGAGTGGTCTGAGCAAGTTATATATATTTTGTGAGGCATCCACATTTAGATGATAAATATAGCCAGGGGGGTGGGCCAGATCATTCAAGGAAAGTATTAGAAAGCAGCTAATTGTATACACAACAGCTGGAGGTGGTCAAAGCAAATGAACCCATGAAGGAGACAGATGAAATAGTCTTTTTTCCAGAAGTGAAGGAAATTGAATGGATGGTAGATTACATGTGAATGAATGGTTAATTCCAACTTGTCTTGCCAATGGGTTTCAGCCCCGGGCAAATTCGCAATGGATTCAATGTGACCAAAGAAATTGACAGCAAAACGTTCTTTGGGGTGAAAGGGTTTATTACCCGCTTGTTCTCCTGGCAGTTGGTTGAGCATTAGTGTCTCTGCCTCCTCCCAGAGTACTGGGCTGAGCTCTCTATATAGCGCAATAATAGCTTATTGCCTAAAGGTGTGGAAGCGGTAGCCTAGCAACAGGCCAGTTACATCATCAGGTGGTTTAAGTTCAGTGAGGGAGGATCCTGGCCATAGGCATCCCAACTTCCCCACACTCCACCTCTCCAGGATTCTCACCTTAATCTACATGCTTTCAATCTTCCACAATGGTCCCTGTGCAAGAAAGCTGGAGCACTGTAACCAGATTCCACAATAGCAACAGAGGATAACAGCAACTTAGAGATAATAAAAATTAAGATACAGCAAGATTTTGATACAGGTAACAAAAATCATAATAATCTTCAAGCCAGAGGAAGTTCCTAATCCACAAAGACTTTAGGGGTGATAAGACACATGTTTTCATGCCACCAACATAGGCAAAACTTGTCCATCAGGTAGGATGCATGCAAGAGAGTCATCCTGTGATAGGACTGTAGCAGGAAGGGGGTCCCGTCTATATATAGTGCTACTGGAGGTGCATGCACTGGCCATGATGATAAAACAAAACTCTCTGGTAAGCTCCTAGCTTCTGGCCATTCAGGATATACTATTGTGACCTTTGGGGGCCACTCTGCTGTTATTCCAGGAATACACAGGAGGCCAGCTTCCAGGCCTGTCCCCAAGGTGCCAGGAGAGCCAACCATCATTGGTTCATGTGTTGAAAGCAAGGCCATGTCCACTCAATGGAGTCTCCGGGGTTCAGTGCAGTTGGTGCTGGCAGCAAGATGTTATTCTGGTGGCCGAACCTCGGCTTCAGTGATTCTTCCTTGGTTTGCACTTGCAGTTGTATAGGGGAGGCAGCAAAATGTGTTAACATGTCTACGGGGCTCAAGGATCCCTTTTGGGGTCTCTCATTCAAACGCCATAGCACAATCCATAAGTGGACTGACCATCCCCTCAGACTATTGGTATCTGACTTTAGTCCGGATTTTAACAAGCCATTGTGCCTCTCTATCATGCCTGCTGTGGTAGGATTGTATGGCACATGAAACTTCCATTTGATTCCCAGCTGTTGCACCCATTCTTGCAGTGTATGTCTAGTAAAATGGGTGCCCTGATCACTCTCAATTACCTGTGGTCAGCCATAGGCAGCAAAGACACTCCAGGCCTCTTTTGGTCATCTGCTGGTCTGCACAATGGGTAGGAAAAGCAACCAGAAATCCAGTAGCTGTGTCCACACAGGTCATCGCATACCAATATCCTTCTGACACAGGTAGAGGCCCAATATAGTCTATCTGCCACCTGACGAGGGGTATAGGCCCCTTAGCTATTGTCCCATGTTGCTGTGGAACTTGGTGTAAGTCCCTTTTGGAGCACATGACACACTCCTGCTGGGCTCTACTAACTTCTTCAAGGGTCAAAGGCAAGCCCCACTGACGGGCTACAGCCCACATTGTCTTTTGCCCCGCATGCAACAAACGCTGATGTAACTATTGGGCTACATCAGAGGCAGGCTTTCCTTCTAACCAGTGTATCTGGGCCAGTTTTTGTGCTTCATCATTTCCTGGGGTTGCCAGTGGCAAATGACCTGTCACATGGTATACTGTAATTATTTTAGTCTGACCACAGGCCCATAAGTCTTGCCACAATTCTTGCCCCCAAAGGGGTCAGTGACCAACCAGCCAGTTGGCATGGTACCAGGTTGGTAGCCACAGGATCAAGCCCCGATAGTCCAGTTGTGAGTTCAGACAACTATAGGGGAGGGCTCCTGGCTGATCACAGGCCACACGGCCCGCAACTCTGCCCATTGGCTGCTCTTCCCCTCACCATCTTCCATACATATTGTCTCAGTCTTAGGATAGAAAGCTATGGCCCTCCATTTTGGGGGCTGCCCATGGCTGGAGCCATCTGTGTACCATGCATCTTCGGGTATAGGGGCTCTTCCCTCCCGATAGGGACTCTCTGCTACTAATGGTTCAAAAGCAGGTTCTTACTGCTTTTTACTAGTATATGTCACTGGCCCCATGGCCCCAATAAGCGTTAGAGTTCTTCACTCAGGGGCTACTAGAGAGGGCGCTACACTGCTGTAGGTAAGCACCTCACTTGGCTAGTGTGGGTGTTTGTGCTGCCTCTTGCATCTATGCCATTTCTTGGGTTTCTTCTGTAGGCCTTTTTAATACCATGAGAGGCAGCCAACCCACAGTCCCTGCTGCCTCATGGGCACTCTGTTTCTCAAAAGACCTACTTAGTATACCAAGGGCCACCCCTACAGCTTCAGGTGTCACCTCCACTTGCCTCCAGTCCTGGGGTGGGGCCCAGTCCTCTAGGAGGCAAGCCACCTCAGACCACATACTAATTGGGGGCAATCCACTGTCTCCCCATTCACAGAGGCAGCCTGCTGAAGCACCCCTCCCATAAGGGCAGCCTGTCTTATTCCTTGGTCAACAATGAACCCTGCCCACTTTTGCCAATTGTCTCGCCAATAGGTTTCAACCCCGGGCAAGTTCGCTATGGATTAAATGTGACCAAAGAAATTGACAGCAAAATATTTTTTGGGGTGAAAGGGTTTATTACCTGGCTTGTTCTTCTGGTGGTAGGTCGAACACTAGTGTCTCTGCCTCCACCCAGAGCATTGGGCCTAGCCCTCCTTATAGCACAATAATAGCTTATTGCCTAAAGGTGTGGAAGTGGTAGCCTCACAACAGGCCAGTTACATCATCAGGTGGTTTAAGTTTAGTGAGGATCCTGGCCATAGAAAGCCCAACTTCCCCACACAGCTGAACTCTGAGGACAGCATGGTAAATAGTGTGAAGGACTAGAGCCCTTTGGCTGGCAATTGCAATGTCTGATACATTCCATTTGTTTAATTTCATTACAAAACCCCCAAATATTCATCACTTGACTTGCATTTCTTTTCCCAGTCTTCCTTTCTGTCTCTCATTTACTAATTATTATTATCAGAAGTTATTTTTAATTGAGATTCCAGAACTGAAAATCTGGAGTTTGCTGTTGTGGGGAAAATGGAAGTT